>LPNX010620547.1:281908-483049 GCA_001517045.1 Pseudotsuga menziesii
GGGGGAATAGGGTGGTTTGTAAGGGTTACAGAGAGTAAGGGAGAATAAGAGAGGGGGATGGGGGTTGCTGCTAGGGGGAGGAGTAGGTGTGTGTGTCTGAGAGAGAGAGAGAGATGTGTTAGGGGGTTCAAAGAGAGAGAGAGAGAGAAGTGCTAGGGGGTTTTGAGAGAGAGAGTGATAGGTTATAGGTAGGTGGATGAGTAGAGGTGTGTGTGTGTGTGTGTGTGTGTGTGTGTGAGAGAGAGAGAGAGAGAGAGAGAGAGAGAGAGAGAGAGAGAATGGGACATTGGTCTATTAGGGGTTTTGAGGAGAGAGAGAGAGGGGTAGGGATTATGTATAGCTAGAGGAGTAGGGGAGTGAAAGAGGCAGTTAGTAAGAGTTATGGGAAAGAGGTGGGGTAGAGAGAGTGGGAGGTATGGGTCTAGGGAGGAGTAGATAAATTAGACAAAAATGGGGGTATAGGTGAGGAGTGTGGGTGTTGAGGTGTGTGTGTGTGTGTGTGTGTGTGTGAGAGAGAGAGAGAGAGAGAGAGAGAGAGAGAGAGAGAGAGATTGGGGGGTAATAAGGAATTTGAGATAGAGTGAGAGGGTGGTGGTTGAGGGGTTAGAGGTACATACATAGGGGGTATTAGGATACTGGAGGTTAGTGGAGAAATGGAGAAAGGGAGTGAGGAAAAGGGTTAGGGAGAGGAGGAAAGGGATGAGACCGAGAGAGTAGGGAGGAGGGGTGTAGGGTACTAGGGGAAGAGACAAGGGTAGGAAGAGGGTGTGGGTGATTAGGGGTAGGGGGGTGTTAGGGAGTTTGAGAGGGGGTGTTAGGGCGTTGGGTGGTGTTAGGGAGTTGGGGATGGGGTGTTAGGGGGTTAGGGAGGTGGTCTTAGGGAGTTGGATAGGTGGTGTTAGGGGGTTGGGGAGGGGTGTTAGGGGCATGATTCAGGAAATAAAACATGCTTTACAAAACATGCACATGTTTTGATTCTCTAAAATGCATACACATTTTGGTTCTCCTATCCTTAATGAAATCCCACTTGGATTCCTCGGGGTTTCCCATTATTATGCTTAATAAACACGTACACGTTATAGAATTCTACAATAAGAACATGTTTTGCAAACCATGCATTGCATCTAAAAGGTCCCCCATTATGCAAAGACCATTTATCATTATGTCATGTTTCTCTTTAATGTTTCCTTGTTTGTTTGAATCCATGTACAAAGTCAAATCGAATTGCATAAAAAATAAGTAGAAAGGTTTCTCTATCAATATGTTATGTCTTTGTTTACTCCTGTTGTTAACACTCTGTTAAGTTTTGATCATAAGAGTTACCTGGGAATTTCAGCCTTATCGAGGGGTGTTGGGGAGGTAACTTAGTGTTTGTAGAAGGGGCTGATGGCACACATGAGATATCATTCAGCCATTTGAATAAGCCTCGCTGGTGAATGTCGAAAGCGATAAAACAGTTTGTGGATCGTAGAAGCAGGGTAAAGAGGAGGATGTTGGGCGCGTTGAAGGCATTAAGTGGGACTCATGATCGAAGGTTGAGATTGATCGGAGGGCAAATCAACGGCGTCAAAAAATTTTGCACGGCGAACATGCCTGACCAAAGCCACTTTTCCAGATTACGAAATAGTTTAAAGGATGGAGGCATTTAACAGTAGAGAATGGGATCCAAGAAGATCCATGGTTGAAATTGATTTCGCATCCCAGATTTGTGAGGATGTGACAACAATTTCGGATTGCGAAAAGTGGTACGGGCTACTAAGATCGACGGTCACTACGGGAACGGAGGGAGATCGACAGTCATAGTTTATTTCACAATCTTAATTAGCATGGAGGGAAACTAAACCTCACTTCTCAAATAATGGTAGGGTCCACCTAGATCAACGATTGTGAAGAAAATCCATCTTGATCAACGGTTGAGCTGCACACACGCGAAGTAGGGAAAGATGTAGCATAAAGAACCTCACATACCTACGGTTCAGATCACAAAGAGTAATATCTACGGTGCAAGCCGCCTGCTAAGGGTGCGAAGTTTATGTTGTGTGAAAATATATAAAGGGGTCCACGTGAAGTTGCAAAGGTTTGTCTTTTCTAAAACCTCGAAGCTGCCAAATACCCAACCACATATAGAGCACCAGCACAGACCAACCAGGGGACTGTGCTGCAGAACAAGGTAGGCCCTTGATACCCTGTCAGTTTTCTTTAAAAATGGACGTAATAGGAGTGGTAGAAGTGGTAGGGGTGAGAGATGATGTAGAACCTGAGGCCACAGGTCGAAGGGAAAAAGAGAGTCTGGTAGATGAGAATGCTGATATTTTTGATACTATCCTAGTGGGAGAAGCTATTGAAACCTCCAGAGGCAAACTGGAAATTCTTAAGGACCGAGGTGGAGATACCTGTGGTGTTTTTAAATATTTCTTCCATTTCTTCTCTGTTGGCCAAACCCCCCATTTCCCTAAGTTTGTCGAATGGTGTGTGGACAATTTATCTGTCACCGAGGGTGTCATTATGAATAAATCAAAGTCCAAAATCCTTTGCTTAGTCCAAGCTTTTGTCATCCGCAAAACCCTGCATATCCCAGACGAATCTGTCCATATATCCCAAGACCACCAGGAAGAAAATATTATACGTTGTTTTAGAGAGTCTACAGACGAAAGTAAAGAAACATTCCTGAAGGCCTGTTCTAAACCCAATAGTGAACCCATCGACCTGTCTTACCCTATTGACCTCAACCAATTTAACGAAGAAACTCAGTGGTGTATATCCCTAGCGAGTGAGTTTCTAGGTCTAGATACCAACGCTTATGTGACAGAGTCATTATTGAGTCTTTTGTTCGTCCTGAGTACTTGTCTAGCTGAACCTGAATTGCCTGGACAATCCTGTCAATCTTGCTTCCTTAATTTTGATGAGTTCCTAGCCAAGAACATCCGTTCTCAGTTAGCGAATTTCCATGGCACTAGAATGTTTAGATTCCAGTCCTTTTTGCTGAGGATGCTTATAGCTTATAATGAGGAGGACCTACAAGTACCAAAACTGGAAATCACTGCTAATATGGCCATAGATTACTATAAATTCATGAACCAATTGATGGCCGAAATATACAACCTCTTCTTTTAAGAAAGGATAGCTAGGGTGTTTCCTGAGATGAGGAAAATGCTGCAGCTGTCAAGTAGCAAGAAGATAGGGGACTGGTTCCTCACACAATTTGGAACGACCATAAGGTTGTATGGCTTCATACATCCACCTTACATTATGCCAGCTTTTCTAACTGCCAGGGTTTTCTCCCTGGAATTGATCCGGCAAAGACTCATTGTTGAAGAAGAGCACTTCTTGAACTTTAAGAAAAGCTCAAATTTGATTTTCCCATGGGAAGTAAGACCATACACAGTTAGAAGTAGGGTTTTTTTTCCCCTTTTTACCAACTTTCTTAGAGGCATGGAGTTCTCCCTGGGATAAGAGGTAAATTATGACCGTCACCAGATAATTTCCAAAAGAAGGAAAGCTCACAAATGCAGGCCTTTCAAACACACTGAAATAACTAGACTTACAGAAGCAGCAAACTAGGATGATTTCCCTAATCCTGCCCTGATGGATACCAGCATAAACCAAAGCACTAGCTCACAGCTACCGAGGGTAGCTTCTCCCCAAAGAGAATTGGCTACAGTAGTTGCAATAGCCATAGGATTCTCATCACTGGTCATCTATTTAGATATTTTAGTAAAAATAGGGGGTCCAGAGCCCATGGACACTGAAGAAGTGGACACAGCTAGCATGCCCAAGAAGCAGAAAATAGAATGGGGACATCAGTTAGTGCAAGTTAAAAGCGGCCAGGCAAAGGGACATGTGAAGAAGAAGAATTTAGCAAAAGAACATCAACAGGAAGATCCCAAGACAACCGAATTGCAAATACAAGAGTATGTATTTGATGGGCATACCCCAAGCAAGCATGCATCCAAAGAGGACTGGCTAGGATCTTACCAAGAGAGGGCTGATAAAACTTTCAAGGAAACAGCATGACTATATAGCGAGGCATCACGGTTACCTTACCCCAATGTGGTGCTAAAAAATGTAAGAGATCATGCCATTGACACCCTTAGTTTAGCCTTGGCAATGGGGAACAAGGTGTCAGAGGTCACTGTGAACCTCTCGAAGGTTCCCACTACTAACATAATACACCTCAACAAAGAGACTGGAGATCTATTGAATGCCAGTTTGCTTAAGGCTACCATACAGATGTCCAAGTTGGAAGAAAGTAAAGCAAAAAATTTTAATATTTAAAGGAAGGTGAAAGTGGAGAATAAAGCACTCAAAGCCCAAATCAAAAATTTACAGAATGAAGCTATACAAATAGAAAGACCTACACATAAAGAGATTTTGGCTCAGAAATTGCTCAATGATAAAGAGAAGGAGATCCAAACCCTAAAAAAGAAGTTAAAAATCCTTGCCACCCAACTCTCCCAAGCAGAAGAATTGGATGACTTTGAAAGAGAAAAAGAGACATTGAATTCTGAGCTTACTGATTGCAAATCTAAGTAACTAAATCTCAAATAAAGGAGAGGCAGTGGGAAGCAGACATCCAGCTTTTGAAGAAAAGCGATGCAGAATTAAAAACTAGATTAGCGATGAAGGAAAATGAGCTTCAAGAAAGAAGTGCAGAGAGTAAAATTCAATCCACAAGTGTGGCTGAAGAGATAGATACCGATTACCTCTCTAGAGAAATGTCCCAGATAGGCCTAAACGATACAGAGCTCATTAAACTAAAACAACAGATCGAGGAACTGGAAAAAGAAAGGGTTAAAGAGAAACAAGGAAGACAAAAGATAGAAGAGAAATGCCAAGGACTGATTCAACAAAATGCCAAGCTAAGCCAACAGGTGGTCGGTAAACTTGCCTTGCAAGGTGCTAGATATTTTATTTGGGATCAGATCATTATAGAATCTGACAAGTTCCGGCCTTATCTAGATTTCATTGAAGACCAGGAAAGCGCTATGGTAGAAGCCAAGAAAAAAGTCCTGACAGTATTAGGAGAAATAAAGAAAAGGCCCTTGGTGATAGCGGAGAATTCCATTGCTTTCCTGAGCTCTTTGTCAGATGATTCCTCCAATAGATATGATATCCAAAATAGGGTTGCTATTGTCTCCAGAGCTAGAAAGGTAGTTGCTAAGCACAGGATGTTGGAGACTGTACGAGCCAAAATAGAAGTTATTGAGCACAAAGTCTTGGAGGTCATCAAGTTATTCAAACCATTGGTAAGCAAAGGACTCCCTTTTTTCTTGGAAGAAAAGGGTCCTTTATTGTCCCAGAAGGAGTATCGGGATTTCCTGGTGCACTGCTGATTAGACAACAACAATTTCGGAGATATGCAACAAGCGTTGTCAGGGAAGATCATTTTTGATAAATTGACTAGTGATTTTGAATTGTTGTTTGATTTTAAAGCCACATGTGCCGAGGTCCCTGAGACTTCATACCCGAAAACAATGGAGCTCAAAGCACAAGCATACGACATGGCCGTTGCGACCTTGCTTGGTCCTGATTTATGGAGAGTCATTTAGCAATATGGGTCGACGAAACTCAAAATACATCCATAGGAGTGGCAATGATAATACACAGGAATTTTTCTCTACGTTGCACACCCATCCCAACGGTCGCCTCTCTTGGAACTTTGTACAAGTTGTCACCCGCCAGATGGATGTATAGGAAACTCTTATGCATATTTCCTCCTGGATCCCACATTTCATTGTTTAGCCATTTCATGCAAATCGCAGCCAATGTGTCACCTAAGAGTTTGTTAGAAGATGTTCTTCAGTTGTAACAACTTTTGACTCCTGGATGTCGATCTGGGAAGTCCAAATGCTATAAATATACCTCCTGAAGAAGGAGAAAGGGTTGAAACCAATGTAATTTTTCTGTGTATGCTTTCAAGAGAATTTTAATAAAATTGCAGAGCCAAGGTCAGCATTTCATACAGGGATTCATGTGCTGTTCATATTTGTAGTCTGTTGCTTCCTTTCTTATGTGAATTTTTTTCCAGTTTATCTCTCCCATTTTGTTTTCTTTCATATCTGAACGTAGTGTATAATAGTTTGGAATTCATACTTGCTATGCTCCATCTATTGTTTTATATATTCACCAAATTTTTCTTCTAAAGTTAATACATAATTCATTTTTCAATGGTCTATGTTGATGTTCTGTTCATGTTCTTCTTTTCCACTGGACAATTATAAATCGATTGTGATCGAGTGGCTATCTTGCCCATGTGTTGAAATCGCTTGCATAAGTTCTGTTTATTTCTATTACATATCTTGACTCCATTGCCCAATGGTTCTGTGTTTTGTTTCAAGCAATTCTACAAACAATTTATAGTTTCACTTGTATATATCTGGCATTGTTAACATTTGGTGAGATATCCCTCTCAGAAGAGCAGAAGGCCAGTTCTCTCTTCGAAAGTGGTTATGCTGTTACCTGGTAGTGAGACTTCCGCAACCTTTGGCTCAATTCCAGTGCTAACATCTACTTTGTTCATTGGTTGGAGTTGGTCACTATGTTGTGTATATCTTTAATGTTTCCTTGTTCATTGAAGTTTGTGTACAAATTTAAATTGAATTGCATTAAAAATATATAGATAGTTTTAGAGTTGGAGGTATGACCACAATAAAAAATAAATCTCTAAAATATTCATGATGAAGATCGTCAAACTCGCCAAATTGTAAGAAACAGTATTAATTATCATGATTATAGTCATTAATTTGGCATATGTAAATGAAACTTTATTGTTTAGGGATTATATGATGAAATGAGAAGTGTGTGACCATGGAACAAATGGGTTCGTACATGCTACTTGTGGAAGCCCTAATTACGTGGATTTGAGATAAAAACTTATTTAGGATTTTGTATTTTAATAATGTTAATAATGTATACCAAACCCAATTATGTAGCTTTGAGATAACATCTTATCTAGGATTTTTTCCTTTCATAGCTTTTTTTTTCCAATGAAAAAAATCTTGTATTTATATTAATTCAAGAGACTATTTACATAATTAGTATGCTTTGCATACCGCTGTTAATAATTGGAAACAAAAATAGGAAATGTCTCCAAAAACTTTAGACCAAAATGCCTGAAAACTTTAATTGTTCAAATATTGGGCCAAAAAAAAGTCAGATATTAGCTCCCCTTGAGCTTCAAAAGAGAGTTGTGAGTGTGGAAAAAACTGCTTGTGATTGTGACTGTCCTATTGATTCCAAAATTAGGTGAAGATATCATATTGTTCAATTGGTGGTTCCTACAAGAGTGCTTCTATGAATGGTCTATGAAAGAACTCATACACTTTCCCTTCCTTGTTTTAAAAAAATCTCCAAATTCTGTGTTCCATCTTCACCCCTTCCTTCGAGAGGCGGTCTGCATCTCAATTTATTTCCTTATAAACATGGTGGCATGAAATGTAATCAAAATTTGTCCAGATTTAGTTTACCACTTCATAAAGAGTAATGAGAGTAATATTTCTACAATGCTGAGCTTTGTTCACCCAATTGATAATTATAAGTGAATCTCCAAAAATCTGAAGTTTTCTGCAACCTTGTTCTAGGGCGAAGTGGAGAAGGAGTTTCAGGGTCATAAGTTCTGCATAGTTGTTTATGCCTAAACCATGACCCATTTGGATGTCGAAGTGATGGTTTTGGTTCAAAAAGAGAGTGGCACCACCCCCACAAGTGTGATTTTGTGAGGCTCCTTTAAAGAAATCCCAAGGCATAGAAGGGTCTATCTGTTCCTCTTTGACTATTCTTACTAAGGGAGCATCCTTTTTTTGAGGAAAAAAGGAGAGGATGTCAAGACCTTGTTTTGCTGTAGCTTCTGGTGAAGATGCTTTTCCTTGAAAAATTGCCTTGTTTCTTGCAATCCATACCCCCCAAGTGTGAATTAGTGGGAGTGCTTTTATATGCACTAGCTGAGGAGATGTGAGCTAGTATTTCCAAGCATATTCGATAGAAAGTACAGTCCAACCAAATATCTAGTTAGGCATAGTTTATGAATGTAGCCATACCTAGGAAGTAAAGGGGAAATTGAGGAAGAGATGATTGGCAATTTCCTCTCTATTTTTGTAGAGGGTGCACCAACCAGTTCCTTCAAGGGATCTTTTATTCATTCTGTCCCAGGTTGGATTTTTGTTGTCAAGGGTGCACCACATGAGCACTTTTTCTTTCAACGGACAGTTGAGTTTCTAGAGTCTTGTCTGCCGCCATTTCGGTTTAGTTTGGAAAGTGATGAGACAAAGCTTCTAATATCTAGTTTTTGGGGTGTAGCTTCCATGAGCAACATGTTCCCAAACCAACTCATCTTCTCTATCTCTAAGTCTGATGTGGGAGTGTCGGAGTGTTGTAATGAACCTATTCCAAGCTTGAGTCCAATGGGCAGATATCACCAGTTCCGTACAACACAACCACCCCTATATCCATAAGTTGGTAGAAGTGGGGTCAAGGATATGATTTAGGTGGAAGAGGCCTTTTTGTTGAAGGAACTGGATGAGATGGAGAGGAAGAAGGTGGTTGAGATGACTATTAGGCCAGGGATCAACTCCTATTTTGACACTTGTCCCATTTCCCACTTTCCATGAAATTCCACCATGAATTAGTGAGAAAGAATTGCATATTTCCTTCCAAATGATTGAGCTTGACTCCGAGGGGGTAAAGATTGAGTTCTTGATCCATTACCATAGAGGTACTAGACTTATGTAATTGTGATATACCACCTTTGTCTAGAGTATTTTCATTGTGATGAGCCTCCAACCTGCTTTTGCTACCAGAGCTTTAGCAAAAAGAGTAGCGTTCTTTAGTCCCCACCCTCCCAATGATTTGGGTCTTGCAATTTGGTCCCATTTTACCCATGGGAGGACTTTTTCTTCCTTATTTCCTGTACAAAGGAATTTTGAGTATATTTTATGACACTTTTCCTAGATGGATTTTGGGATCCATGCTAAAGACATCCAATAAACAGGAATTGCTTCAAGGACAGATTTAACTAGAACTAACCTTCCTGCTCTCGAGAGCCATCTATTGCACCAATTGTTTACCCTTTGTTCCAATTTTTCCACCAGCCAATTCCAGTCTTCTTTCTTGTAGCAATTTGGTTTGAGCCTGAAGCCTAGATATTTCAGCCCATCATCTAAAAGGGTGACAATGAACGGGAAGAGGACCAAGAGTCTCCTTACAATGCCTTCATCTAGATTGAAAGTGGTGATGGTGGATTTAGGCTCACTTAAAATCATCCTTGTGGCTTTGCATAAGGTCTGCAGGAGTGCTGATAGATTTTTTTCTTCTCAGATTATGCCATTGTAGAAGAGGAGTATATCATCTACAAAGAAGAGATGAGTGATATTGAGGTTTGTGGCTATTTTGATCCCTTCAAGTTGGCCTCTTCTTTTTGCATCCAGAATGGCTCTGGTCATGCCTTTTTCTACCAGTAAGAATAAAATAGGGGAGAGAGGGAGGCCTTGTCTTAGGCCCCTCACCAAGAGGAAAAAAGGTGAAGCTGAGCCATTTATGAGAACTACAAAGGATGCAGGAAAAAATCCATTTTATAATGGAGTAATTGAAGCCCATATGGGTAAGAAGGAGCCTCATATAAATACAGCTTACTCTTTCAAAATATTTAGAAAGATCAATCTTAAGAATTGCTCCTTTTGATTTTTTGATCTTTATACTGTGCATCCCTTCCTGAGCCACACTTGTTGCTTCATGGATTTGCCTATTTTACAGGAATCCAAACTGCTCATGTGAGATGATTTTTTAGAGAAACTTCTTTACCCGTTGAGCAATCAATTTTGCAATCACTTTGTAAGTGATATTGGAAAGGGAGATATGCTTGAAATCTTCCAGATTGACCGGATTGTCTTTCTAAGGCTCCCAAAGTTCAATCCACATGCCGAAAGAGGCTCCCAAAGAGTTTATACAACCTAGGATGAAGGGGTTCTATCCTATTTCTAGAACTCCTAAGAGCCCTTTTGCACTCTGGGCCAAGAAAGAAAAATTGCTTGTGATAGAAGATAACAAAGATGAAACCTTAGCTTCCACACCTAAGGTTTCCTGCAGGAGGATGACATCTTGTTTTTGGACCTGTATCATCCTCTTTATGGAATTTTTTTTTTGGGTACTTTCTAGACCCCTGCAATTAAGGGAGAGGAGTTTCATTTGGGAACCCCTTCTGGGGCCTACACTGCTCTATGTGCGCCAAAAATATTTTTCTGATTGTCATTTGCTTGGCCCAAAGAGCTATTTGATGTGCAAAAGAGAGATAAGAAGGTCTGCCCCGTCCCTTTACTCTTGCTGGAAGGATAGCATTTGATCCTACCACAAGGAGGGGAAGTGGAGGGTTGGATCGTGCAGGGATGTCCCTTGATCAGAGGTAGCGAAGGGAAGTCCAGGCTCAGACTGAGGTAGAGGTAAAGAAGTCAGGGAAGGGGGGGTCATTAGAGGAGGGGAAATATTATCCTGTGGGGAGGGAGTCTCTTGTGAGGGAGATGGGGAGGGTTTCTCTTGTGGGATAGGAGGATTTTCTAGAACGGGAATGGAAGACTATGATGGTGCAGTATCATTTAAATTCAAACAATTTAACTTCTCTTTTAAAGAAAGAACATGCGACATACCCGATAGATGAGGAGGAGAACCTGTGCCACTATTTGGAAAGGGGTCTTCCTGTTCTTCTAGAATGTTCAAGGGTTGATATTCCCCATCTTCTGTCATTCCTGTCATTGTTGTCCCTATTACCTGTGGCTCTCCCTCCTTGGAGATCCTCCTCTTCTGCGTGAATACTAGGGGGGGGGGGATCCATATGACATTTCTTCACTAGGTGCCCTACTTTATGGAAGCGATGGAACTTGAAAGGAAAACCCTCATAATACAAAATTTGTTGATGAGTTGTGGAGCCCCAGATTATGTTTATATGCTCTCTAAGCTCTGTTCTAACATTCATTGATATCAAAATTCTTGTCACATATTTCCTGTGGGTTTTAAAAAAAGATAAGTTTGCTTCAAGAAAAACCCCAATGGAATTGCCAAGGTATTTCAGAGAGGTTGGGTTCCAAAATTCCTAGGGGAGGCCCGACAAAGATACCCAGATCGGGATTTTATCCAGTCTCTCACTATCGGCATCGAACAAGGGTGTCTATTTTTTAAGCATAATGGGCACCGACTAGAAGAACCAATTTTGGTTCAGGATTTTGTCTGCTTCCTCTTTTTTTGCTGAAAGTGAAGCTAAACCATCCTTTTGACAAGGAATCAACTTCTAGCTCTTCCTAGATCAGTCCCATCTAGTTCTTTCGCACCCATACCTCCATTTCGTCTTGGTTATATTTTTTTCCCTTGATCTTTCCCACGAGAACCAGTTCCTCCATATATCCTACTTCTTCTATAGAAACATTAATTCCACAAACTAGGTTTAGGGTTCCTCCACTAAGGGCCAAGCACTTGTTCTTCTTCTTGTGCTTAGGGTTTCTGTTTTCACCATCTTCTTCCAAGGAACCCTCTATCAAGATTTTGAGGATGGTATCTGAGCTGGACCCTGGTAGGGTTTCAGGGAGATCGGTTAGCTGCGAGATGGAGTTGATAAACCCTTCTATATTAAGGTCTTCTTTCAGGAGTGATAACAAACTAAGTGTGTGGGGAAGGGATCAGGCCATCCCTCTTCCTGTATATCCTTGAGAGTCAGTAGGGTCTGTTCAAGCAGGGAGGAGACATGATCCGATGGGTGAGGTGCTCCATTGGTAGCGGTGTTTGCCGGAGAAAAAACCAATGCTGAGCTTGGTGCGAAAAAAGAGTTGTCTATTACCCCAACTACCAGAGAAGGGAAGAAAAATGTGTGGAGGCTCTTGAGGTTTGGCTCAGTTACGAAAACCATTGGCTGTGAAAGGGAAAGGGTTGGGGCTGGAGGGAAGAAGAAGGGTTCGCATTCCTCCCTTTTTTCCATGGTTGTGGAGGAGATTCCAGCTGGAAACGGGACCGGTGATTATGGAGGTAGAGTAGAACATATAGCTACTGCTGGGCTGATCGATGCAACAAAAATGGGCTCACCCTACCACGGGTCATCCATATAATCCAGGATGTTTGATTCTTCTCTATATGCCATGTGTAAGTAAGAGCAAAGAGTAGGAAAGAGAAGCCTCGAGTAGATAAAACATCCCCCTTAGGCTAGCAGCTAGTCGCAGTCACCTTCGTCTCCCATGACTCCCTCCTTGTCCTTTAATAGTGTTATGTTAAATGCAATTTTATAAAATTATTATGTATTTTTTTCCAATTCGACTTTAAACACAACGCTGAAGAGAATATAAATACAAGTTTATATGCATCGCGAACAGACATGATAAGTAAGCCACTCGTGTCAAAGTTGTGGAGTTTTTGTTCAATCTAATAACTAATGTAACTTTTAGTGTCAATTCAAAACCAATTATAGTTTTGGGCATTGCTTACTACTCGACAAACTCTTTTTGTTTCTCCATAAAATTGTTGTGAGATTCATTTCATATATATATTCTTTGCCACATGTGATTAAAAAGAAAACGAATAAATTTATATTTATATATATATATATATATATACTTCATTATGATCACATATATATAAACTTCATTTTGATTATAAATTTTTAATTTTAATTAATATTTTGAAATACATAAAAATAAAATTGATATATTTTTAATGATTTTAAGTAATGAATAAATATATTATTAACTATGGACAATTGAAGATGACAACCGTCTCTATTTCCATTAACAGGTTTTTTGTGGTGGTGCAATGTAAAAAGGGGACTATAATGTCCAAGTACGATAAATAGTAAAATTATGCTAGAAAAACGAATAGGAATGCATCGATAAGATCTATAGGTGCAAATCTCTAGTTCAAAGGAAAAAACATGTTATATAAATAGAAAGAAAGAGAATCTTTTGCACCTCTATACTTGGTAGATCTAATAATTTTTATAGGAAAATTATAACTCATAGAACTAAAGGAACAATGTGATTCCCTTGAGGCACTGAAATTCCTACCTTAAAAAGCTTTATGAATCCCTTGATGTTGTGGACAACATTCAAAAACTTTCTATAGAGGACAATGTTTTTTCTTTAGAAGACATATTTTTGGATTAAGTTACTTGTCAAAAAGAAAGCTAAGGACATCGAAGGATACCAAGAAGAAATCTGAAAAAAATGGTGGGACCATCCTAATCCTTCACATCCACATGCTCTTAAAATTAGCAGTTAATAAGGATTTCCATAAACCTTGGATAAAAAGGCTCATTGTTTTTATTTTTAAAAGTGGATATAAAAAAAAATCCATCTAATTTTAAAACCATTATGATTAGCGCTCTTTTAACAAAATTATATGGTATTAGTCTAGAAAAGAGAATTAGCATATGGGTAGAAAGTCATGAAGAATAGTTAAATGCTAGCTAGGATTTTAGGACTATCATTCAACCCTGAACCACCTTGTTACTCTTAGGACCATTGTTGAAGAGTGTCAAAATAATTTTATCAATATTCTATGTTGCTTTGTTGACTTTAGAAAAGTATTTGACACAATGCCTAAAACTAACCTTGGGAATATATCGGAAGAGATAAAAGTCCCTTTCGAGTTGAGAGATGCCAGAATAAGGTTGTACGAAAAGGTTATTGTCAAGTTTATAAACTGTGAGAATTTCTTGAAAGAAATTAATTGTAATATTGGAGTCAAGTTAGGTTTTCCCCTACCCCCTACCCTTATTGGATTTACATCGACAAGCTAGAGGCTTGCTTGGAAGAGGTAGGTTGTAATGATATGAATTTGGAAGGTATAATCATCATCCTTATTTTTTATGCTCATGATAATATTCATATGGAAAGGATTCTCTATTATCTCAACAAGCAACTAAAAATTCTCAAGGATTTTTTTTCTAGTATGGGTATGACTGTTAACACCAATAGAAAAAATGTTATGATAATCAAATATCAAAAGACCACTTATGATAATTATCTATATGAAAATAAAAACTTAAAGAAAATGACTTCATACAATTATCTTGGAATCAATCTTTATTATAAGCTTGAATGGATACACATTGTTTCACTAAAAATGTTTCCATTATGGAACTACCATGAATATAGAGGTAAGAAATGATCAAAAGCTTATATCGTGAGAAACTACCACAAACATAGAGATAATAGAGATAATAAATGTTCAAAATGTTTTATCATGCAACTACCATGAACATAGAGACCATAAAACATCACGAGTGTAGGAAATTAAGAGACTACCATACATCTTATAAAAATGATTAAAAACTAAATATATATAAAAAACATTTAAGGGCTACATTCAAGGAGCTTCAAAATGAGGGTTGATGAGCTATATTGTGGTGAAAGAAAGTCATGTAGTGAGAGATATTATTGAACTCGGAACAAGTGGTGGGAGATGTTGGAACCTAATTGTCAAATGCGTGATCTCTATCCAAAAGAATTGGTCCCTATACATCATTCTCTTGTTTTTATTATATGATTTTTCCACTTCAAAAATACTATAGAAAGGTGAATAATAGGAAATTATCTTCAGTTAGTGGAGGATGAGAAGGTTAGTTGAGACATCATTTTAGTCAAAGATAGATAAACTTACATATTATGACAAAATAATACTCTCATCCTTTGAAGTAAGATAGACTAAAGATGGATAAACATGCATATTGAGACAAAATAATACTCTCATACTTTGAAGTAAGATACCTAAGATACATGTATGTTATAGATTAGTATGAAACCATAAGTCAGTATTTTAAGCATCAAGAATGGATCCATCTATGAAAAAAATTGACTTAAAAAAATACGCAGAGATCAAAAGCATAGAAAAATTCAATGAATAACCTATTTGAATATTAGACATCATGATATTACTTAATACCAATTTATTCTAATATCCTAGTCATTCTTAATGTACTAATCATGCATGTTTTTAGTGTACTTTTATACTTGCTTCAATCCAATGATCACCATTCTATTTTATGCATAGATGATTTTATGATCCTCCTATTATTAATATTTGTGAAACTTTATCCATGTATTTTTACCTTATTTTTCCATGATCTCTATTTAACTCATCGAGGGTAATTTGTCCAAATATGAAGAGACAATATAAAGAGTGATGTATATGACATAAGTTTTGAAAAACATTTTTGTTGTTTTGTAGATGTTTGTCTGATTTGAGCATATGGATATAGATGCTAAACAAGATAGAAATATTATGAAAGTGATTGATAATTTGACAAATTTCTGCAATAAATGTGCTAAACATTAATCATTACACAAAAGGGAGAAGTCCATAAGATGAGAGAAATTTTCATTAGATCAAGCTTCAATGAATGAACTAAAAGAAAATAAATACAATGCAATTTGAATTAGGTTAGGTGGAAATTCGAATTTCTCATGCATTGCAAGAGAAGATTGTAAGGATTAATTAGAGACAAAGAAACTTAGTTAGCCATGTACACTCTCCAATACTAAGTACTCATGGCTCCATAATCACTAGTTCTAACTGAAAGAGGTAAATGAATCTGAGTGCATGCATATACATGAGTAGAACATCACTAAAAAATATCAACTAAGGTGCTAATGAGTAAATATTGTCATCAAGGGTCAATTAGGACCATAATTAGCGGAGTAAAACTAGTACCTAATTGAAGTGTAACTCATACATGCCCCAAAATAAAGAAATGTGCCTCTAAAAAAAGGAATAACCATCAGTTGATGCTAGTTATATCAATTTAGGACCTTTAAAGTTTATAAGTAATCTCTAGGGTGATTGAGGCGACTAAATTGAATTATTTTTGGTCCATTAGAATCATGAAATCATAATCTAAGTCACTATGTAGGATAATGAAGCTAAAGAGAGGGTTATTATACTCTAACACCCCACCCATAAGCTTAACTAGGTGAAAGAATTGGGAAAAATGGGTCCTAACAATTTGCAACCATGTTAGATACTAATGTACAAAAAATTCACTAAAAATGAGTAATAGGGAAAAAACCACATGGGAAAAATGCCCCCATAAAATATATTTCAATTGAGAAGACTATAGAGCCTACTCAAAAGGAGCCTTCAATTTCAAGGAAATTTGTAGCTTGGTGAACTACTAGTATCTTGATGAAGGGATTTACGAATATCCTTGCAAACTTTTGTGAAATATTCTTTATCTTGAAGTGCATGTGATCCCATTCATGAGATGCAAACATTTTCACGTGCTTGAATGATGGTTCTTTACCACTCCTTGATTTGAATGGACGAATACCCTAGAAGATTTTGTGTAGAACTTGGGGAATTGTAGGAGAAATAGATGTAGATATGGAGTATGAAAAGATATTTTGGAGGTGTTTTTCAATGAGAATCTAATTTGGGACAATTTGTGTTATATATCCTAAGTATGAAGGGAGATTTTGGAGGTATTCTTCAGTGAGAACTTGATTTGGGACAAGTTCTCCAATGTATAGTAAAACGTTGTTGACCACCTCTTCTTCTGGGCATGTAAGCGGTCTTTCTTAGCTGAGTGGTGGATCATGGAAGTTCATATTTCCTCGTAGTCAATATGTTTTGAATATTATGATGCCTCTTTCAACGTCTGAATGGATGCAAATATTTCCTCATACAACATATATTGTGAAGCTTCTGGGTCCACCTTCAACCTTCAATAAGATTGGATCCCTATAAAAATAATTTACCAACTATTTATCACACCTTTAACTCTTATACCATGTATAAATAGAGAATATAGACATATATACTAAACAACATAGCATGTAACACCTCGGTTTTGACCCCATTGTATTAAATTGCATATGATGTAAATATTGTATTAAATCATGGTGTGGAGCTCAAGGCAAAGGCCCCACCATGGATTTAGTATTTTATGTTTCGGCAATTAAAATTGATGCCGATGGTTTATATGCTATCCATGCAAAATATATGTTTGAGACATATGTAAAATGAAAATTAATAAAAATACCACAACTAGTTATGCGCCACAACGTTAAAGAAATGGGGGCATGATTTCACAAGGAATGGGGAGGGGGGAATATTTAAACCTTTGATCCTATGGGGAAAATCCAAATGTCTAAGGGAAAACCCATAAACTAGTCAACTACCCATTTTGTCCTTTTGTTCTCAGTCATCTAGAAGTTGGTTGAGGAATTTATTGCCTGGGAATGGGCAAGGCATGGGGGTCAATTTCGAATTGGGTAGAACACCCATTTTAGAAAAATGTGTTTTGACTTTTTTTTTGTTTTTTTTTGTTGGCAAAGTGGTGGAACCCCCTTGACTAGCAGGGTTGCCATTGGCTGAGTGGCCACGAACCAGGGGCATCTAAGCCATCAAAATCACCCGGGGATCACACCTGGCCTGGACCGCACCAACCCTTAACATGGTTGGATTTTTGGTATCCAACAGGATTAGAACCGATGACCTTCCAGCTTAGGGGGCATCTTAACCATACCTCGCCACCAACTGTTCTACATCTCATGGACAAAATGTGTTTTGACTTAATGGGAAAGTAAGAACCCAAAAATTATTCACTCACCTATTATGCATTCATGTGGAGTCTCTCTCATGTAGGGAAAAATTTGGAGAGCTCTCCCATTCACGTTTTTGGTCTGTTGTGTGTTTCCTTCACATTTGGGGCAGTTGTCTTCATTTTTCCCATGGAGGGAGGTCGCTTTGGAAATTCTTAGTGGATGAGATCTTTGCTGGATGCTTTTGTTGTGTGTTCCTCATTACCCAGCTGGGAAAAATCATTGTTTTGGTTTCACAACGAATGGAAGAGAAGATCGACAATTTTTGGGTGATTGTTGAGGTCGTTTTGGCCATGTGAAGCCCATAAATGTTTCTGAGTTTGAATCCATGAGATGGGAATTTGTAAGGGTCATTTTTTCCTATGTGAGCCCATTAAATCATTGCTGAATTCGATTTATCACCCTGGGGTTGATTTCCCCATTCACCAAATCGTTTTTGGTTGAAAAGCATTTACTTCATACCCAGCATGTGCATTTTTTTTATTGTGGGCATCCTTGTGATGGATTGGCAGAGTAAGTCCAAGAAATCCATCTGTTATATGGATTCCTGTGTTTGATTAGTAGGTTGGTTTGGCTGGGTAAGTCCAAGGAACCATCTGTTAATTGGTTGGATGTGTGTTTGATGAAAATTTTGGCTTGGATTAGTAAGCCCAAGGAACCCCCCATGTTATTGGTTGTTGCCTTAGAATCATGTAAAAACCAATTCCTTATTGGATTGGCTAGACAGTCCGTGAAGCCCAATGGTGTGTTGGATTGGCTGGACAGTTCGTGAAACCCAACAGTGTGTTGGATTGACTGTGGATGTATGGTTTTGTCTATGTGTGAGCCTGTTGTTGTTCCCTAGTTCCTTGTGGAATCATGCTCAGCTCGAGGGTGGTAGTGTTGCAGAGATATTGATGAGCACAATGGCCTATGGTTGGGTGGAATGTTGCAGCGACATAGCTAGTTACGGGGAAAGCTTCTTCTCAAGATAACTATTCTTGTGTATTTAATCTCTACAATGAATTTATTTGTGAATTAATATGAACACGATGAATGCTTGAATGTGTTGAATGAATGTGTTTTTCTTCTGTTGTTTATTTAATGAATAATGTATTTTATTTCGCTATACTTGCAATTGTTGTGCCTCTGTACATGTTTTTATTCCAATGCATTTTTATTATCTTGTTCATGGGGATAGATTTCCCGTTTAATAGCAGCAGCAGCCTACTCACATCCTCTCCATCATCGGTATGAGGGGTGGGGACGTGACATAGCAATATTGTGAAGGATATCAACAATATGACAAATTCATGCGACAATTGTACTCAACATTAATCATTGCTCAAAAGAGAGAAGTAAGCATGGGGGGTTCACTTAGTGAACTTGTTACATAGCATGTTCATTCATAGGATATTAAAGAATATACCCAATTTCACTAAATATTGGAAAATAATTCCTAAAGTTGTATTGTTGAACCCCCCTCACTATTAGTATACATTTCCAATTAAGAAAACCCCTAGATTCACTAGATATTGTAGTTATCCATTTTATCAACCATTTTTAATACCCCCTTTATATAATATTGTAAAGTTGTAACAACAAGATCCCTAACACATCTTAGTATAAGCAAACAAGATTATAAATAAAATATAGTATAATGCTAGTAATGATCATAGTAGGATTGCAAGGGCGATTGATTCATTTGCAGTGTTGGATAGTGGAAGACCCAACGAAATAGTAATGGGGAAGGAAAAACACATAAAAGGAAACCTAGTTAAGAGATCAATGTAACAAAGAATGTAAAATACTGATAGTCCAATAGTCAGTGCAATGCTTAGAAAAGATGAGAATTGCACATGTTTCACACCAAATCCTGCTAATCTACCAATTCTATATCATGTAACTACAATTATAGCCATATAGAGCTCATGTTTTATATAATCTTAATATATTAAACTCCATAAAATATTTTTAATAATCTTAGTAAATGTTTTCTATTTCTTTTTTTAAAGCTGTTTGTATGCGATTTTAATACATGCATAGTAAAATATGGTAAAATAACACTCTTATTGTTTGGATAAATTATGCGAAGATATCTTCTTATTCTTAACTTATTCCAAGTTTAGTGAACACAGATTCATCCACAATAAATGAATCTCATTTCTATATCTATTCAATATCAAAATTAGTCGATTAGAGCAGATTCTCTTCATTTCCTATTTAAATTCTTAAAATAAATTACATGACACTCCCATATAAATTTAACATTGGTTATCCAAGAGGTTGTTGTTTTTCTTGGTCTAGAAGTATTCTATTTTGGAATATTTGTAATTTTATTTAATTGGGAAGATATTTATGTATGAAACTAATACAAAAATCCTCAATTTTTTTTTTTATGTATATGATCCAATGATATAATCAAATTCTTTGGTATTTTTTAAGATAGATTTATGGAGTTAGATTTCAATTGGAATTAACATTTCAATCAATAATATTATAATATGATTAACATAATGATATGAATATTTTCATTTAAAAACTATTTGAAAAAAACAAATCACAAGCACAATGATAATATTATAGAAAAATTATTTGAAATTAAATATTTTAATATACAACAATTTTATGTGAGGCAAAAATGCCATTTTTCTTGTAGTGCAGGGACATGTTTGCATTCAACCATGGAGGCATTCAACATGTATCTATGAGCAGCCTCCAAATATATATACATACCAGGATTTGAATGGTATTCCTCCGTCCATCCAAATAAAATAACCCCCAGTATTTATATCACTATGTGAAATTAAAAACCTCCCTTGACCCAGGGGTGGCAGGCGCGGGTGGGATCTTGGTGGATCCCGGAGGACAAGTGGAACAAAGATTCACCTGGGGTCTTGGCTCTAGAACCAACAATGAAGCTGAATGGATGGCTCTACTCTAGGGTCTCCATCTCATTCGAGACAAAAATCTCCGGAAGGTCCTGATATTTGGAGATTCAAGGCATGTCATCTATAAGATGATCAATGGGTATCCCTCAGGAGATATTAAATGCCGTCGATTATATAAAAAATCTAAGCTTCTTCTGCCTCATTCTTTTGAGGTTTTTCACATTCTTCGTCATAATAATAAGGAAGCAGATATCATGGCTAACGTCGGAGCCAGTCTCCCTCAAGGCCACTTCAGCCAGGATGGTGAGCCTTCCTACCTCAAATACATTCCATGACGAGAAGCTTTAGTATTCTTTCTCGCACTCTCATCATTCAACTTTCTAAAGTGAAGCCCTTATCTCTCGAAGAACACATTAGGTATATTTTAGGCCTTTACCCTTTTCCCCTTCTCATATTCTCCCTTCTCCCTTGCTTCTTTCTCCTCCCCCCGCTTTTCCTTCTCCTTATCCCCACCTTTGTCCACCTTTCCTCTCTCTTCACCCCCCCTCTAGCTGGCCCTCATCTCCCCCCTCCTCTTGGCGGCTCCCTGCATTCACTGACAAGTCCAGTTTGCCCTCCTTCGAAGGCCACGTGGCTTGTTCCTCCCTCCTCGGCAGTAGATGCATTAAAACACTTCAGGCCTTCAATTTATTGCCATTCCTTCTCGCACGATCGGTGTCCCTTCATCCCTATCTCTATGCCGCCTCCTTGCTTCGACTCGCTCCATTGTAATGTTCTGGATTTTGGTCACGGCTCTCCCAGCTCTGTGAATTTATTGCTGAATGTGGTAGCTAGTGTAGGGGGTGGGAGACTGCTGGGAATCCCTTGGCATGGGATCCCCCTCATTCTTGCCTTTGTAAAGGAGCGCCTTTCTCTATCTGCCTTCTCCTCATGCCAATGTAGTTATCCCTCAGCAGTCTGGGGCATCGATAGCCACGGTGATTCATCTCCTTCTCGCGCAGATAGACAGGATAAAGTCTTGGGATGCCTCTTCTCGGGCTGGAAGAACGACGCTCTGGGAACATTTTCTTGCTCAGACAATCTTAGTGTTTCTGCTCTGCAACAAGAAATTGCCGACCTCTGGAGTGTTTTCTCAGTGCGCTGGGGTGAGAACCAGGACAATTCTGTTTTCCCTCTACACATTCAATTTTCTCGAATATCAATAACGCCTGATTCTGGAGGAATGGCTCACTTTGGTGATAATGCTGGACTGCTGGACATAAAAAAGAATCTGTACAGGCTATACGAGATGACTGCTATAGGGGTAATGGACAACAAACATATGGCCAAGGAAGTTAAAAGTATGAGTGAAACTATGAGTCACACATCGCTTGAGGTCAGTAATAATGGCACCCGAATAGAAGATCTCTAGAGCAACCTGCGCGAGCTGCTGGGCAGAGTGGAACAAATAGAGGAAGACCTCAAGAAGCTCATCTCTATGAACAAGGAGAGCAGGGTTAATGGAGTAAATGAAACAGCTGAAAACCCCATGGAAGAAGAGTCAGTTCTGCAGCCTAGGACTCTGAGAGGCAATTAAATTATGTCTCTTGTTTATTCTGTTTCAATTTTGTTTGGGTTATGTTTCTTTGCATTTTGCTTTGTAGCTAGTTTGTGAGGGTATATACTACCCGCATATTTTGTAATTTTGGAACGATCATATGCTCTGCCTTATGGGAAACTTTCAGGACAAGCCAGATGTGCAGCAATTTTGACCTGCCGGCATTATATTTCCTTCTTCTGTTGTAATGAATGGCTGTGCACAGCCTGTTAATATAATCCCCCTTTCTATTTCTGTTAAAAAAAAAACCTCCCTTGACCCCTTAATAGGAGGCAATATATTTTTGAGGGTTTTAGGAGTATTTAAACCCCCAATATGAATGGACGTGATATAATATTTCCTTGCTAGTGAACCCCCTGTGAAAGTCAACAACATGAGAGAATTTCATATTGCATTGAGCTTTAGTGAATAAAGTGAAAGAAAATAAATAGAAAGGAAATTTAAATTAGGTGAGGAGAAAATTCTAACTTCTCATGGAGTGCAATAGAAACTAGTTAAGCTTAACTAGAAATAGAGGCCCTTAGTTATCATGCACACTCTCCAAAAATGACTCATGACTCCTTAATCAGTAGTTCAAACTGAAAGAGGTACATGAAACTGAGTGCATGCACATGCATCAGTAGCACATCTCTTAAAAAAACTCAACTAGGATTCTAATGACTAAAGGTAATCAAGGGAAAGTTAGGACCATAATAAGTGGAGTGAAATTAGTTCCTAACTGAACTGTAACTTACACATGCCCTCAAATCAAAGAAATCACCACTAAATCAAGGAATATGCAACAATTGATGCTAGTTAGGTCAATTTAGAATCCTTATATTTTAGAAGTAAGCTCTAGGGTAACTTAGGTGGCCAAATTGAATGAGTTTTGGACAACTAGAATCGTGAAATAATAGTATAAGTCAGTAATGAAGCTAAATATAGGGTTATTCTTCCCTATTAGTTTCTATCTTAGAGTATTTTACCATGTAAATTATTTTGTCTTAATATTTGATTTAGGTGTGATTTATTTTCCTTTGGTGCTTGGCCATATAATTGTCCCACTTGTTTATTTTTAACTTGGTATCAAATTGCTTGTGTTGATTGAGATCAAGGTAATCAAGGTAACTCGTGATAACTATGAAGAAGTTTAACTACATACTGAAAATGTTTTATGTTTTATGAAGAGCTTCGAATATATTCTTTTGAATCTAAAATTATACATGCATAGCTCTTACTATCAACTCCTAAAGTCCAATCTTACTAATATGTATTTTTGAAATTCATGCATTTTGGAGAAAATATAACCATTCTAGTGAACCTAAAATGTTCATTTCAAGGAGGTGCCTTTTGTTTCACTTAAAAGACTTATATTGTCTTGATATTTGAATATTTTTATCTAGTCAATCATGGTTATCCATTTCAAAAGGGACAAAATTTTGGTATATAAAGGTTGATTTTGATTTAACTTTTCTAACATGGTAGTCTAAATTATGTAGAGAATGAAATTACTATAAAAATATAAAAAGGGAATACATAGGGATATTGGATAGAGTGCAACTGTAGTAAAAATAATTAAATTATATCATTGAATGAAATGGAAAAATTATGTAAAATGAAAAGCAATACGAAGTAGCTAATATGGTGGTATGTCATCTATGAAGATAGATCTGTCTTCTATGATAATTTGTAAGAAGACATTACAATATGATAAAATTTACTTTTAACATAAATTATGATGTATTAGGATGAAAATCCCTAAATATTCAAAACCATAACCATGGGAAATGATCTGAAAAAGGGATGTGGTCCCTGAGGAGGCTAGCTAATACATCGACTTCCTAATGGAAAACATTTTGCATACAAAATATGTTTAAGGTGTTTCTTATATAGTCCCAAATATTAGTTCCATTCAATCAAATATTGTGTTTCCTATGCCAACTACTAAAAACACAAGGGAAAATGGATGAAAAATACGTAGAAAGTTTAGGAGCTAAAAATTGTTGTAAAATTGTCAAGATGTGGAACCATTCCTAGTAATTGGAATAGGTGGGTGGTCGCTAGTATCAACCACTATCCACTTGAAAGAAAAGGTGTTTCTCATAACATATCCTTTTTATTCAAAGGTTGATTTTAATATTTTGGTTGCAACAATATCAATTATCAAGGTCATGATTTTAAAAAAATCGCAATTTGAACCTTGAAAAAAATGGAATGTCTTACTTGTAGCACCACTTTTTGATTCGGGGTTGATTATAATTAGTTGCAAAGGAACTAGTTACTATTTAGGTCATTCTTTCAAACAAGTTATAATTTTAATATCAAAAGAAAGGATACTTTTAGTGGTTCCACTTTTCAATCCATAGATTTATTCTAAGGATTTTGGAAGAAACTATACCAATTTCTAAGACTATGGTTTCAAAAAAGTTGCAATTTTAACCTTAAAAAAAGGATGTTACCTACTAAAAGGATTTTAGTCAACTAGTTGACTAGGTCCTCCGAACGATCGTCGTTGGGTCAGTCCAGTAGTTACATTCAGTCATATAAGCCAACATAACTTCTTCTGTAATTGGATAACTAAATGTAAACCAATATATATAGGCTGGTGAGTCATGATTATGAGATAGTTCCATTACTTTTGTACAAATATTATGGCTATGATATATTATAAGTGTTGTTTTTGTTCGTTCATTTTGGTATCTTCTTGCATGTATAATATGAGTGCCTTGCCTTCTATGTTTATGTTATTTATACTCCATGTAATCACATAGATTGCAACATTGGTTCTGATGTCAATTGTACTATTGGGATTAGAAGATGAGTGTGTTAGAATAAATGATAGCAAAGAAAATATCAAAGGATGGTGGAAACATAAAGTAGAAAATTACATTCAAAACTATGCTACAAGAAAATATTGTTGTTGGCATAAGCCAGAGAAATATTATTTTTTGAAACACACCTGAAGTTCATTGAAGCCATCCCACATGAATTGAAAAATACAATCAACCACATTGATTAAAAAAATAGACCCAACCAATGAAAGGTTGTTAATGAACAAACTCAATAATGGTGGACGAACGAGTCGGTATGACTGTATAGAGAACATATGTGGAGAATTTTGTGAAGAAAAATATTTGAATAAAGAATCTCTATCGATGATGTTAAGGAAAGGTTTTATGACAATCTTGATGAATAGTTATTCCTTACTACACTGAAATTTTTAATCGAACATGAAGTCAACCACATAGTCAAAGAACACCCATCGTTGGAGTCTGGAGTAACCTCAAATTGGGAGAAGAAACAAATATAATTGGAATGATTTATCCAAGAACGCTAGTGGGAGTATTTCCTTAGTAAATGAGTCGACTAGTTGAAACCATCTTTGTCACCACGCAATAGTCAAGTAGGCAATGGGGGGGGGGGTCGTCGAACATATGGAAATGAGTAGATAGAGAGATGACTATAGTCGATGACAAGAAATAAAAAAGATGAAGCTTGCTAAGAATACTAGTATTCGTTAAAGAAATAGAAATATAACAAGTTATAAGCCATATGTAGATATTCAAAAGATCAAAAGAGAGAAAATATTCAAAATACGAGAGGAAATTAGAGATATTAGGAGTCTACTTAGAGGAAAAAGAGTTATGAAGAAACCAGAAAGTAAAGTTTAGGTTCCAAAAGACCTGCTTCAGTGAAGGGAAATTCAACCAAAGAAAGGATAAGGTGAGGAGATGAAACTCATAGGGGGTCCTCGGTTGATGTAGTTGACCTTATAGTTGAATATTGAAACCCCTAACATAGTGACTCCTTTGTCTCCTATATCGAGGTTTATATTGCATGGACCCGATGTTAGAGAGATCATCGAACTTGACTTGGGGCTTGGAATAGGTGCTAGTAGCATTTATAGTTGTCTTGATGAGTATGGAAAATTTTTGGATCGACTGATTATATCAAGGCCTGAACATGGGAATTAGATCACTTTTGCAGCATAATATAGCCATGATTGTTTGAATATATTCTACTATGAATGTGTGGAGGTACCCCCCATACCAGGAATACTATCGATTCAAGCATCTGACCAATCAGAAGCTCGACCTATTGGTGAAGAGTTTATATAAGAAGCGAAGTTGTCATGGGAATCATAGTCACTCTAGATAGTAACTCATTCTTCATCCATTAGGTTGTCAGCATGATCATCATTGTCGAATTCATCAAGAAACATTCGAAATAATATTCCATGTAACAATAGTAATTTTCTCAATATGGATTACACAACTCAAATAAATTGTCTTATATATGATGGGGATGTGTATCTCTGAAAACATTGGTTGTATGTGAAGTAGTATGGGAAGCTAATATTGTTTCAGATGAAAATAAACAAATATCAATGTTTATAGGAGGTATACATGATAGAGCATTAAGTTGGTACATGAATTTTATTGAAAATTGAGCAAATACAAAACAAGAAATCAAGAAGAACTTCTTAGAATTATTTTAAATGCAAGACAATATACACTTGGATACACATAAGATTAAAGCTATAGCACAAAGAGTTGGAGGAATTGTTCATGAATATGACAAAATATTCAAAGATATCATTAATTAGATGTTGACTAAAATGGAAGAATCCATCCTTATTGAATAGTTTGTAGTTGGTATGCTACCATGAATAAGTACAACATTGACCATGTAAAAATTCAATACATATGATGATGCTTTAAATAAGGAACAAAAAGTTGAATCAAACGCCAACCACTCTGGAGGGCCATTCAAATGACGAGTCAAAGAAAATCTAGAACATATGCAATAGTTATTGCAACAACTGGCGTTGAGGCATACTTATTTATGGTCACCAATTGTTCAACCAAATGCCACACAAAATATTCATGTCAATACAACCTATGACCTCTCTATGACGACAAACGATCTTTTTTGGAATAAAGAATACATTGGCAGGAAGAACCCCAACTTTTTCTTGAAGAAAGTAAGTCTGACATTTTTAGACCTGCTCAAACATCATGATTTTGTGGTATCTATGAAATATTTGAGCCGCATGTGATATATGAATGTCCATATAATGTCAATGCGGTCAAATTAGAGTGGTGCAGATTCTGTTGGAATACCCAACATATCACAACCAACTGTATCAAAAATTTGAATACCAAGCACAACCAACGTACATTCTACCAAACCTAGAGAAGGGAGAAAAATAATCATAGGCCATATGAAGATAACTGACACAATGAGTAGCACACAAATAGAGGGTATAGAGGACATGGTGGATATCGTGGTCGAGGATGCTACAGTTATAACCGTGTTGATGGAAATACTCACCTCCTGTGGACAAGAGTTGTTTTCCTAGTTTGAAATCCTTCACAACTAGAACAAATGAGTAACCACAATAAAGAGTAATTTCCCTAAGATAAGCAAATGTTTGGAATGAAACTTTCACCTGATACACAATGTAATTCTCCAACCTTCCAGAGTACTAGATCTCCACAGTTTACCTGCAAAATCACATCACAAAGCACATAGGATCAAAAGTACCAAATGCAATATACTATATTATATCAAAGACTAAGGAATTTGATAATAAAACCAGTGTTTGAAACAAAATAAGAATTATGGGAAAGGAAATTTTATTACATAGTCAAATAAAGAGAGAGATTACAACCAATATGCCTTAGTTTTGAGATGTCTCCTCTCATGCAAAGTCTTGTCCTCAAAGCTTCAACTTTTCTTCCTTATGGTCACCCTAGATTTGGCCAGAACTTTGGTGTTGTAGCATAACTTTCCTCCTTTTACCCATGGGGGGTGAGCCAGTATTGCTCTTGGGAGGATAGGAATGGTTGAGAAAATAGTGGATGAGGTGGAAGGTATATCCTACTAGGGGGGATATCGATTCTAGGTGGTCCACAAGAGTAGGGATGAGGGTTCCACGAAGATGATCTTCAAGAAGCTTCATGAATCTTCTCTTTTTCCTTTTGAATCTTGAGCACCGCTATTTTGTTGTGAAGACAGAGCATTACCAGGGATGCACCGCTCATTTCTCAAAGAGATTAGGTGGTGGCACCTCTCATCATCAACTGAAAAGTGGAGTTACTGAAAGGGATAATGCACATTGCATAAAGGGAAAAGGTGGTGGTGGACACAAGTATGAAAATATAAGTCCTGGCCTAGGTCTAACTTCATATTTTGAGGATTTAAGGCAATTTGTGATGTTTTAGTTCTCGTTACATGGTCATGACAAGAATTGTGTGTAACAGAATGCCCCCAAAATCATAAGGCTAGAGGAATAGGATAGGTGAGAGCTTTGTAAGAAAAAGTTATCACTTCAAGGTAAGAAATTGATTGATTGAAGATATTTATGAACCTAAATTTTCTATAGTACATTAATACTTTGACTCATATTCCAATGACTCCTCATCATGGATGGAGAACAAATACAAGGCAGATCCATGAGAGGGACATTAGAGGAAATTTGGTGTCTAAAATGGGCCTTATAAGAAAACAAGCCAACAATAAATTATTGTGAGTTGGAATTCAAGAACCAATAGAATTTCAATAAAATGAGTCAACCATAATGGTTGACTTGACATATTTGTAATAAAAAAACTACTTTTTTTGTTCGTATTTTCAACATATCTCCTTGTGTTTTTACTCAAATTTCGATCGGAAGGGATCATTGAATTTAAAATTAAATTCGGCATCCAATCAGTACCCACATTGTATACCTTTTACAGACCCCACTACCCAAAAAAAAAAGAAATAACTGAAAAAACATGATGATGACATCATCATCACATTTTTTCAGGTATTTCTTGTTTTTTTGGGTAGAGGGGTCCTTCAAAAGTATGCACTATGGGTACTCGTTGGAAGCAGAATTTAATTCTACATCCAAAGATCCCTCCTGGTCGAAATTTGAGTAAAAACATGAGATATGTTGAAAATATGAACAAAAAGAGTGTTTTTTTTCTTTCTTCTCCAAAATTAATAAATATTATTTTATTGTTTTAACTATTATTTTATTATTTTCCTTAGGAGGCTCATTTTAGACCTCAAATTTCCTCTAATGTGAACAATCATTGCTACTAGAATAAAACATAGATCCATGTGAAGAAGATTCAAACTTGGTCATAGCTACCAAACATACAATATAGATCTATGTCATATGGACGCAAATTTGAGCACAAACACGACCATACAAATGTGGATCCATGCTAAGACTCATACAAATAATCCATCAAAACCTGGGGAAAGTAATGAGCACTTAAAAGATACCCAGGGTCTTCGTCTTGTATTCCACAAAGTATGATTCTATCCATGTGATTACAAGGTCTTGATGTTGAACATGGTAGAAACCACTTGATTACCGATCAATGATGAGAACCGTTAACAAGTGCGAGAGAGATCACCATTGATGGAAATGATTCCCAAGATACCTAAGTACAATCTCTTGAGTGTGAATAGATGATATGATGTCAAACACTCGGTCGAATCCTTCGATTAAAGGTCAATTATGTGAATCTATGTCGAAATCAAGAGGATCTATCATTGATGCATACAGATCTCAAGGTACTTTTTTTTGTTTCTAAGACTAATTCCTAGATGATGAGCTGAAGTCGATAAGAATAGTCTCATCGAAGGAGGGCCATGATGAATCCCACATTGACGACATGAAACTCGGAACAAAGTTCTGTAATTTTGAGTATGATGTAACCATAGGATTGACTCAAAAGTAACTGATACAAAATTTTGACTGCAGATGCAAACTATCAATATGAATTCCCTTTGAACATCTAGCAACACGACCAAAGACTTGGCAACTTTGAATTAACTAGGAAGATACCAAGACATAATGTGATGGTGGACGATGTATTCTTTGAAAAAATTAAAGGAGTGACATGAATCATGAAAATGGATCGATTTGGAAGAAAGTTGAATACCCAATTGACTAAATGAAATGCAGAAAAGTACCATGTTCAAAGGTGACCAATAACTGCCACTTATTGCAAATGAAATATAGTTCCCTTCCCTTAATTTTCCCATGACGATTGATGAGCGCCTCTTTTTGTTTTTACGAGTTCAAAGAGGGTAACAAACACTCATTGCAACTTATCATAAGACAAGTCCATTCTCATATGTTTCACGAACCTAAGAAAGGAAGGGTTCGTTCCCAAAAATAGGGTCTCTCAATGTTTGATTTAACAAGTCCATTGAAAGTTAACTCGGTATTGTTCATGTTCAGAAATTCTAAACGAAAATGGAAGAATACTCCACAGGGTTCCTTTTTCGTAATTTAGTCGATTTGAACTGAAAAAAGAGATAAACTACCATTGGAAAGATGACTCTTCAAGTAATTTTATGAGCGTGAAGAAGACAAGTTCACTTTGTGATCTTTTTATATTTAAGGAGTCCGAAAAGAGATTAAAAAAATACTCCATCAGGGTTTCTTTTCATGATAAAGGAATTTAAAGAATCCAAAAAGAAGCAAAAGTTGGATCGAAAATTTGATACTGGGTTTAAAGAGCACGACCAAAATTTCAAAGTTAGCGCTCAAGGACTTTTTCCATTTTACGTAAGAAATAAAAAGTCAAAAAAAAACTTTCTCATAACCAAAAACTTTTAACTCTTATCCCTACAAAACCTTTGAAAACATTATTAGACCTCCAAAAGATTTAAAAAATGAGTTTTTAATGAATATTTAAAAAGGTATTTATTAATAAAATAATTAAAATTTAAAATAATATAATAAAACCCAAAATATTTCATATAAAAACCAATGAATAGTAAAAAGAACTTACCATTTCACTATTTACCAATTTGGAGAGCCATTTGGAGCCCTTTGTGTGCAATCTTTGGGCAAGGATTTTGGAATCATCAGCCAACCATTTTTTGATCCGTTAGCTCCAGGTAAGAGCCAAACCCAATCCTAAAATTTGTATGGTTTCATTTTTTCATTCCATGCAAGTTTTTTAGGGATTTGGTAGTTTTACGCAAGGGTAAAAAACACCTGCAGGGTAATGTGATTTCTCCTTTCAAGAAAGGAGTTTCCCTGGAGAAATTGCAGTTTTCATGTCAAAATCGGCGATGCCACCGCTCTTCCTCAAAGGGTTGAGAGCGGTGTCACAGGATACCCTAAAACGGCCAGTACCCACACCAAATAAATGATTTTAAGCACTTTTAATGGTTGGAATGATGTTCTCATGCTTCAAAATGAATTTTTGGCAGGTTATTTTGACAAAAATGGTTGTCTAGAAGGAGAGGCAACACGAAATCGATGATTCTAGTGCTAGAGAAGATGCTCGCTCTATGGCCACTTTACGGGGATGTGGTCTCTTGAAATTTTTCAATGTTCCAAGCATGAGATCTCATGTGAGATTACAGGATTATATACTGATAATGTGGAAGCCGAAGCAACAACATTTTTAAATGGGCTCTCACATTCTTACTATGGAAGTAGAAGACATATACTTCCTTACAGGGTTATCGAGGAATGGGGTTCCTATCTCACTGACAGTGCCTCGGGGAGGAGATGTTACCACACAGGAGCTGATAGACCCTCACAGCTTTCCAGGTACTCAGATGTCTGGGAAGAAAATCCCAATCAAAGAGGTGATGGATTTGTCTCTTCGCACATTGCTCTTTACTATGTAGCGAGTTCCAGGGAGCCAAGGCCCCCATAAGGATTCTCGAGCACACATTCTCTATTCTTTGGAGGATATGGCGCTTACATTCTTTAACTGGGTTGAGGCTTTACCTCCATTCTAGATATTGTATTTACAGTATGTTCTATTTCCACCATTTAATAGAATTTGTGTTTACTGTATCTTTATTTTCATCGCAATATGTCTATGTTTATGATTCTATATATGTTCTTTCATTTCATTCTCACATAAATACATATCATTTACTTAACTGATTGCATACATTAACATTTCAATTGATGCTTTAATTGGAGCATTGATTGAGGCATTCATATTTAACTGAAGCTTCATAACTTGATTTCACTTAGTCATTTGCATGGGCAATTCAAATTATCTTTCTCTTTATATCTTTATTTCTTATCCCTTTATCTTTTCCGCATGGTCTATGTGTTAACATTAATCATCTATTCTATCATATTACTCTCAAAATAATTGTCACATGCTATTATCATACTACATTATCTCGAACCATATAGTCATGTGTTAAAGCAATTCACTCTAATGGAGACTTAATAGATTTATCTATCTTGAATGACCATGGTTAGTAATATATCACATAAAATTTTGTGCTTCAACATGCAAAGTGCTTCACCTCTATAACTAGAGGCCTGCCTCTATGAGTATCCATTCCTTGGATGACCCATGAGAATCATTTTTCTTGATATCAACCACAAGTCAATTGATATAAACCACGAGTCTTCAGTCTTGATATCATCCACAAGACTTTACAGTACAACCTCACTGCCTCAATCATATGAGGATATATATAGGACTTGATATAAACCACAAGTCTTGACTTCATATAAACCACAAGTCCAAAGAAAACTCTTGATGTTGTACATTCATCACCCCCTCTTAGCAAGGGAGGCATTTGCTGCTTTACCTGACATGTTCTTCCATACTAGGCATTTTCTTCCATGCTTAAATTGTCTTGGAAGAACCCATACTTCATTTATAGACAGAGGCTTTGATAACACATCCTTATTCTTTCAATCTTCTCTTTAGTATCAATGTACTAAAGTATTACCTTATAGGACCATGACTTCTGATGAAGTGATACTTCATCTTAATGTGTTTCAACTAAATATGAAAGAAAGTTTTTTGGAAATCTTGATTACAACACCTAATAATTGTAGTCTCAATTCTTTCACCCCAGTAGGTAGCTTACCAAGCTACACTACTCCTCAGTAGGTAGTACTATCCGCAATACACTTTTATTATGTAGCACTCTCTGACATACACCTTGCCTCAGTAGTATTAGCCACAATACACTTATCTTATGTAGTACTAACCACAATATACTTAGCTAATCCCAAGCTATATAATAGATATTACATGTATCAATTACAATATAGAACCTATTTTCATGTACCTCAAAGGTACTCAAACATATGCTTAGTAATAATTATAAAATACAACAATTATGCTAAGTACCTTAAGAGTCCAACAGGCTGCTTATCCATGGTATCATCATCAAGATCCGATCTAGAATGTAGTTTCCATAAAATTGAAACTATGGATTTAAAATCCATCCTACATAACAATTTTTACAACATATTAAATGTGTAATATTATTTGAGAAAAGAAATCTCATGTTTCCTTTCAATCTTCAACATTTGAATTCAAGAATCCTCTACGAATTTTCCTACGAGCTTTCCATTTTCTGTGATGTTCTTCAAGACTTGATCACTTTTACAGTGATTTCATATTATTATTTTTATACCACATCACCCCATATACCTCTCCAAGAGTTTTGACTGCTCTCTTATAGTCTTGACTATAACTCTTGTTGAGTATCTGATAGTCTCTAAGAACTTGACCATGTCTCTACTCATGTGGACTCTCTCCATAACAGATACTACATCCCCTAGCTATCTGAGTCATATACCATAACTAACTAGTGGGGACTTTATCTATTTCCTCTCATGAAGAAAAATCAATACTCCCTCTTCAACTAGAGGATCCTTTCTGTACTATTTCAAGATTAGTAAGAATGCTCACAATTCTTCTCATCTGTGGATATGTACCATGTCTCATATATAACTAAATAGGAACCTCATGAAGCTTTATTGCTTCACAATGTGCTATATCTGGAGCAACATATCAGATGTGACCTTTATCAATCATTGCACTAGTCAGAAATCATATATCCTTGAAACTTTATTTTATTTTCTGAGACATATCTAAGTCCGCATACACTTTTACCAAGTAAGTACCTCAACACATGCTTTGTTTTACATGACTATGTACTAACTGTAAATCATAAAACTAATCCTGGTGCTGATTAGGTACATCTCAAATCACTTTGAGATCATTCAAATATGAAAAATAAATATCAAATTCATCTCCATATGTGTGGTCATGGACTTACAACCCATCATCTTGAAACTCTTCAATATCTCTACTACATATTTTCCTTGACTAAGGAAAATATTTATCTGGTGACTTCCACACATATAATACCAAGTTTCATAACAAGATTCTTGAATACAATTATCTCCTTCCTTTTACATATGATTCCCATGCATATCTCCTTTTAACATGATATACATCGATAAGTTTTATTGTTTCATCAGGAGCTAGTGAATCTAGCTTCTCCCTCTCACTATCAAGATGTGAGAATCATAACTTGGGTCCTTCCATCAAGGAGTCTCATTATTTTCTCTTTCTCAATATCTCCTGATACATGAATGTAAAATAAGATAATTTAACTATCTTCATGAGTCTTCATACCATCTTCCAAAATAGTATTATGGATTCTATTCTGGATACTTCTTATAGAAACATCAGAACCTCTCAATCTACTCCCAGAAGCTTCCGACTTCACAACATCCCTCTCTCTTTTAGGATCAACCATCATAATCACTCCATAATATTTGTCATACTCTGTGTTTAGGCCATAGAATATGGTTTTTACCTACAAGCCAAATTTAGTTAAGTTATTAGCAACCTTACATCACCCAGTCATGACAAATAACTTATATAGACATGCAAATATTTTAACCAAAGTTTCAGTATAACCATATCTCATGATATTTAATCACATGAATAATTTAATATGTTTTTAATGATTTATACGGTTATGTACATGTATTAACCAATGTTTTATCATAACCTCATTCATATCTCATGAAGTTTTATGCAACGTCATATTCATAGCCCATGAAAATTGCAGCCTTATATTCATCTCTCATGAATAATTATGCAAGCCTATATTCATATCTTATGAATAATTATGCAGACCTATATTCTTCTTTGATGAATCATAACATGTAATTTCATGAGTTTTACTATTTTCCAATAAAAGATAGACTATGCACTCAACATGTTATATTAATCTGTCATAGTAATCTAGGGACTAAACACAAGTCTCATCAAAGATTAATAAGAATAAGGCATGAAAATGGTGTAATTGTGCTACAAAATGAGTAGCCACTATGTATATTCACACAAAGAATGAGTAATACAATACAAGATCATGCTACAAGCATGAATGACAAAGTAATTCTAATTCCCAAGGAGGTCATTCGAATTGAATGAGTGAGTCTAGATTAACTGAATGTAAGCCACAGTCAACACTCAAGTTAACCATTAATCAAAACCCTAATTGACTCAAATGAGCCCTAACTGAAGTTGGTGTGCAATAAATGACTGATTCTAAATGAAAGCAGGTCAGACACATGTCACAGCAATCCAACCATCAAGTGGTAGTGCATCAATGACTCCAATGAACCCCGATGAGGTTAAATGAAGTGTAACTGAACATCAGAAGTGGTTGGAGGCGCCCCTGTTGACTCCAGTTCATCAAATAATCAATAAATAATCAATTTAATGAAGGAAGGCACCTTCACTACTTTGTTTAACTGATTGTAACCATCATTTAGCAATATGGGGCATTAATGACACTTAGATCACCCCTGGAGTGCTCCAGTTAGCCTCCCCGAATGTAGGAGAAGGCTAAGTTAGCCTCCTTGACTGAAGGTAGGTGTGGGTGTGATCTAGATGATGTCATCTAGTGCTCCTCTAATGTGAATTAAGTTAATAATACTTAGGATAGTGGTTTAACTGGGCCAAATTGACCAAATGAGTGTGTAAGGTGGTAAATGTCTCCAACAACCCCCCTTAAGCTATACTCAGGAGGAGTTAGAAAACATAAAATGAATAAAAATTATAGGGCCTCGGTAATTAAGGCCATAGGTCACCCTGTACAATACTGGAACTGAAACAATGCTAAAAAACAAACTAAGCGAGGAAAAGAGGGAAAAACCAGTGGGAAAACCCCCCCCTCAAGTTGAACACTGAAATTAATTTGATCACCCTGATGGACTCACCCCCAATAGTGAATGGAGGTAAGTGAACTTATTTTTTGAAAAGATCTTGGTGAAGATGTCTGCAATCTGCTCATCAGTCGGGCAGTATTGTAGAATGATGATCTTGTCATGCACTAGCTCCCTAATATAGTGCATGTAGATCTCTACATGCTTGGTCCTCTACCTGGTAACTGGATCTGTGGATATCTTAATAGCACTTTGAATGTCACAAAAGAGGATAGTGGACACATTACTACCAAGATCAAACTCTGAAAGAATGACTTGCAACCAAACTGCTTGGATGCAAGCATTCACCGCTCCTCGATACTCGGCCTCTGCTGAAGATAATGCTATGGCAGCCTGGTTTTTGCTAGACCAGCAAATGTGGCCACCAATAAACATGAATACATATCTGTAAGTAGAATTCTGATCAATAGAATCACTCTCCCAATCAGAATTTGTGTATCCAACCAGCTCTAGCTCGAAGTCTGCAACATAGTGAATGTCGTAGGTCCTGGTTCCCTGAATATACTGGAGTATCCTCTTGGCTGCCTTCCAATGAATATCATGAGTATGATGCATGTATATTTATACAACATTCACGGCATAAGAGATATCAGGCCGAGAATGTGTCAAGTACAACAAGCTACCAATCAGCTGTCGATAGATAGTGCAGTCCATGGGAGGTGTGCTTTTTCCTTCTTCAAGGTTGATCCCTGAAATGAAAGAGAACGGTACAGGCCTACATTCAATCATGTTAAACTTGACTAATAGGTATGATATGTATTTGTACTGAGTGACCATTATCCCATCATAATTTTGCTCAATTTCGAGCCCCAATTTTTTTTTAAGAGCCCCAAATCGCTCATTTCAAATGCATTGTGGAGAGTAGTTTTGATGGTTGAAATGGAAGCAACTGTGCTACCTATGATCAGTAAGTCATAAAAATATAAAACAATAATAATCAAATGACCATCATACTACTGTATATACACATTTGGATCTGATCTACACCTTTGGAAGTTTTGCAAGAGAAGGAAGGCATCCATCTCTAGTAGAAAATGAGCAATTAATGACTAAAAAAATGACTAAAATCAGGCTATAAGCGACTATTTTTGAGTCGGTGACTAATAGTGGAAAATTTACACTATCTTATAGCTAGTCGTATTTCACTATTCATTAATAGCTTGACTTAGTAGTTATTGATTTAGTCATTGTTAGACAATGCTTCAGTCATTAATAAACAATCCTTTAGTCATTGATAGTCAATGATTTAGTCATTGATTTAGCCATTGTTTTGGTAATTGATAGTTAATGATTTAGTCATGGATTTAGTCATTGATTTAGTCATTGAGTTAGTCATTGATTTAGTCGCTGATTTAGTCACTGATTGCAACCATTAATGACCAAATATACGACTAAATAAACTACTAAATGTTAACATATTAATGAATAAGATAAATATGACTAAGATACGGGAAATTAGTTACTAATAGTCATATATATGTGAATTTAGTCGTTTTTATAGTCACAAATTTATGATAGGGCATGGAGGAATCGAACCGCAAACCTCTTGCCTATAATTAGGTAGGCTCTCTACCATTGAGCTAGCACCCTTTAAGAAGTTGTTATTGCTTGACAATGGTGATATTCAAAGAAATTTATGATAGATATCAATCTACAAACTACATAATTATTACTATTACAACTTACTAGTAACTAGTATTTATGATAAACTAATTCCTGAGAGCTATGGACAATTTTTCCTGTAACTAAAGCTAATAAAAATACTACAAATACTCTTACCAAAGAGATTTAGTGATGAGTACCTCTTCCCATTCTTCATCACTATCATTCTCATAGTCCAAAGAAGAGTCCTTCCTGAAAGGATTTTGAAGCCCAATGCCATCACTGCATCAAAAACAAAGAGTCAGAAACAAAACTTTCCCTCTTGTCTACTACAATATTAAGAATCCATGAGCTTGAAGGTGTTTCAGATGTTCCTCATCATGGGCTATCAAAATTAAAACACAACCTGTTGCTTTGATAATTAATAAACTTAAAATTATGCAAAGTATATTCACCTTTTCTTTAAGAAGGTTCCATAATAAGCAGGTCTATGGTTGTGATCAAATTGCAAAAGGTTTCTTCTCTTATTGTGAAGCCTATTTTATTCTAGCTTTAAATCAAGTGATAAACATTCTAAGAGCCAGGAAGATTCAAAAACTTATTGCTAATGGAGAATCGACGATTATCATTTTCAAAATTAGAGACTTGACTCCATATGCACCATAATGTCTTGCAAAAATCATCTCTAGACCTAGAAATCAAAGAATTGCAAGTATTGCAAGTATTTAGCATTGAATCATTTACTGTTTCAAAGGTACCTTTTTGTATGGAGGAGTTATGCTTTGTGAATCATTATTCCTTGGCTATAAGGGAACCTAATAGTGGATTCAATAATTAAAGGGTCATGTTGCAAATATAAAGAGAAATACCCTGCTCCTACAACATTGCATCTTTAGAAAAACCTTTAAAGGGTTGTATATTTGGCTTCTAGGTGATGATACCAGTTATTTGAAAGGCAGGACAACTGGTTAAGCATGAATTAAACTTGAAAAACTTGCAAACTATTAGGTATAACAAAATATATATCATCTCTGTGTTGAGATGTACATGATCTGAAACAGCTTCCATGATGACTGGACAACAGTTCACAGAGAGAAATAACCATTGATAAGAGCTGAACTTTTCTTAGAATGTATGGTCACCTAAAATAAGTCTACACTAAAATTTATATTCTAGTAAGCTTTTGAGATTGACTAAAATTATCGAAAAGGTTGGAGAGACTGGTATTCTACAATGTTCTTATAATGCACAGTTGCATAAAGGCATATTCTTATCAAGATTTGTGACTTTCAAAATGAAGGAATTTACTTGACCATGAAATGCACATTTATGATGAAGCAAAGGATAGAGAAAATCATGATGAGGTTCATATTCCCCATTTGAATTGCCTACAAAAAACTATTTCTTCATAAAAGTAATAAAGCATGTCTCCATCCTGCTTGAGTGGAATGTGAAAGTGCCCTGCCTTGATTATCTGATTATGAATTAGTTTTAAGTTCCAATTCCCTTCAGGCCCTATGGCCTATTTACGCCTTCCACTCTGACTCCCCATGTGGGATGCGTTGCTTCTTAAATGGAATATAAGAGCCTCACTAAGACCTAGGTCTTGTATTTTGGTGTGGAGTTATATTTAGAAGTACAAAGTTCAAGGTTCATGAAGAATTGTTCAAAACCTACCATTAGTATAGCATTATAACATAGGGTATGTTTCTGGGGAGGATAGAGGCAGGGAAGAGCAAACAGTAAGAGTAAGAGAGGGTCTAACCTAGCTAATTTAAAGAAAAGAAATCTAAATCACACGAACAAAAAGAATCACTTGAAAATAATTTGTTTGTTGGAAGTTCGTTTTACGTATCATGTAATTCCAATTCCCTAGGTTGTGAAGAGGCAACAATGTAGACATTGCAGGTTTTGCCTCTTGCCAACCTAAAAGCTGAAAATTCATGTGATCAAGCTATCTACTATCATAATAGTGGATCACAAATTGAGAAATAACTTGGCATTGATTTTGTTACCCTCCAAAATGTCGAGGATCTGAATGTTTCATTATTGACAGAATCAGAGAAATTTCAATTTGACAAAGATGTCATTGCCAGCTTGAATGAAAGTGGTGCCGTGAACAACTTAGAGATTGAAAATAATTCTAATTCATTAGAATCCTTACCTTCCCACAAGGTGAGTAGTCAGAAGTTTGAAAATTTGATCATTGGATAGCTAATGCCGGAGGATAGTACAACTATGTTGGAACTTGGAAATGAATTTTTGTTCTGCAATGTCTTTAGTTTCGCTATCAAGTCTGAAAGTATAAAGAGAGAAATCATTGCTCATTATTCTTTTAGTGGGCATTCAACAAATCACCGCAGGTTAGAAGCCATCTTTTATACAACAGTCTAATGAATTGACATTGAATGTGTAGGAAAGTATGTTTATTGCTTGTAGACAAGCTGTGCAAATAACCAAAATGAGCATGGCAGTAGAGAATGGAGATATTGACAAGAATGGTCCAATGGTAGAGGAATGCAAAAAGAATGAGAAAGTGGCTCAGCTTACACCAGAAGCCACCTATCATCAAAAACTTAATAATTTAACATTTCTTGTTGAAAAAAATATGACTGATGGTTATCAGCAAGCAATGCAAACTACTCCGTTTAGCATGAAGATGGTGAATGGTTGTTCCAAGCAAATTGAACACTCAAACCTAGAATTTCAAAACAGTGGTGAAGTAGTTGTCATTAGCATGGATATGGATAGTGATCATACTAGGCAGATTGGTCTTATGAACCAGGAATCTGAAGGGAGTGATAAAGCACTAGGGCCTAGTGTAGAAATAGAGGATGATCTTACTCAGTAAACTGGTCATATGAATCCAAACTTTGGAAAGAATGTTGAAGTAACCAAAACTAGCATAGAAATACCAAATAGTCTTACTAAATACAATCTTATGAACTTGAAATCTAAACATAGTTTTAAAAAAACTACAACTGGCATGAAAATAGAGAATGATAATGATGAGAAATCTTGTCTTATCAACTAGGAATCTAAAATCAGTGTTAATGTAGGTTACACAACATTTGAAGCAACAACACAAGATGGAGGGAAGCCAAAGCCTTGTAATGAGCAATGCATCATGACTTCAGATTCAGGTAGTTGTAAAATTAGTTCTCACAGTCATTTGAAGCTGCATAATTAACATACAATAGAGTTCTCAATTCAGGTTTGATATGCTCATCTTTGGTTCATATATATGTTTCTGTTATGTTCCAGCCTATCTGAAAATGTTTTGTTAACATGGTATTTTTACTCTTTTTAAATAAAGGACAGGATTTAAAAGTTTAACTCTTTTCTTAATGACTTGGAAAGTACGAAGCAAGATAATTTAATTTCTTTGGGTATATTTAGATTTTGAAGTTCAGAGTGAAATAACAGATACTGACAAAAATATTTCCAAATAGTTACTCGTATATATTGATAATAGCATGGAGCTAAACGTTAAAAATTAAAATAGTTTACTGAACACTTAATATCCTTGTAGCTGGTGCAGAGTAACCGTAACATTTATTAGGTTGTTTTATTGTAGGGAATCCTAGCACCCAAGGTGGAGGAAAACTTGGTTATCTTGAAAACCTTGAAAAGGATGTCAAGGAAGCAACAATAGCAGTGTTATATGTGCCATGCATGACAGGAAAAGTTTTTAACAAAGATGAAAAAGAGATTGAGAAAGACGAGTTCAAGGTCAAGAATTCAGAGATTGGTCTTGATTTTGTTTCATCTACAATTGAAGAGTGTGTGCTCTCACAAGGTGGTGTGTTCCCAGGTGATAGTGAAGAGTCTTCCAACGATTGTGATATTTCTTCGGTGCAGTATTCATGTCAATATAAGGATGGTCAAGTTTGGGAAGAAAGACTTGAAACAAAAATTCAACCTTCAGGATGCTTAAGATGCAAGGATGCAGAGGTTGAATCCAAAAAATTTGAAGCTAGAATCCAACAATGTCGTAGTATGTCCCAAAGTCATGGTATATCTATAGTTAGAGTTAATTCAGGAAAGATTTTCTCTGAAGGGAGCAGGAAATATCCTTCTATTTTTCCTAGTTCTGAACATGGGAAACCTTTGAATGCTAGGAAACCTAATGAAATATCTTAGGTGCGATTGTAAAATTTGTATCCACTATCAAGCTCACATTAATTATGTGGATATGGTGTTATCATTCCATGGTTATCTTTGAAGTGGATGCATTGTTTCATTGAATTATAAACTTGGATTTCCTTTCCATTCCTCTTAATTGTTTTCAGTCTTGTTCTGTGCAGAACCATACCTTGAAAGACTTAACTGAATGTAGAGAAGGTCAACCTGAAGATCCTATTTGGACCAAGACCTTCCAAAATGAGGTAGAAAACAATGGTACCAAAAAATCTGTTGTTTGTGAATTGCACTCAATGCCTTAAAAAGGAAACTATTGTCAAACTGCTAGTGAGGCAAATAAAGAGAAAAGACACCTTGTCATATCTTTGAATGCACTGGATAGGAGCTCTGATGAAAGACCAAAAATGGGTTTCTGTATTCCAGTGGATGGGAAAGCTGCACCAATGATCTCAGAAAATCTATCACTTAGCATCACTTTTCCAACAAGTGCATGTCTTCCTGATATTAACAAACATTGCCCATCGTTAAGTAATGTTACAGCAAGGACTTTATCATATTTGAATACCACAACAATACCGATATAGCCTCAATTCAACAACCTTTCATTGATTCACAACAACTCGAATTGCGTGCACATATTCTTGTGTATGGATCTCTTATGTGAGTTATTTTTAATTTCTTTGAGTCTTCTCAACCTTTGTGACACTTTTAATTGATATATGTTTTTGTAGCTGGCGATGCTAATTGTCTAAGCATGTTTTTATATGACTAATTATGCTTGAAGTCCAATAGGCATCGCCTGTGGTTTAAATAAAAGCTGCTTTACTTGGACCTTGAAGGCTCACAACTTATGGAGTACATTTGAGCTCTGACCTTGTTTTGACATGAATCAGTTAGCAACATAGCATATAAGAACAATAATAATAGATGGTATTTGATGATAATATTAATGACCACTGTAATAATGGCTGATGCTCTTCAGAGAGATCAATGCTAATGTTATAATGAATTTATTTCCTCAGTCAGGGATCGCTGCCAGAAGAATCTATGATGACAACAACTTTTGGCGATATTATTGGTATATATTTTCTACCCAGATGTTTGTTATCATTCCCAATTCTACCTACTTTTCTTATTGAAATGTATTTGGTCTGAATAATCTCTTCATAGCACTTATGATTTCCAAGCATGCATGGTCCAAGCAATCTGATAAGGTCCCCAATGTGGTTTTCCAGCAACTTGTAGTGGCAGTGTTTCATCCAATCACATGGAGAATTTGTGGGAACAATATTGGTGTTTGGCTGTAGCAAAAATACAAGCAAAGATATGTAGTAATGCTTGTGAGGCACACACTCCCAAAACTTCATGATTGAATATATCATCAGTTTTAGCTAGCACTATGTTTGAAGGTGGTATGCGGACTGTGAGTCATACTCCAAGTTTGTCTAATGCAAAGGTTTTGGGCACGAGGTCAGTTGATTTAGCAGCTGCAAAAAGTCATTCTTCAAGGATTAGATTGGAAATTTCTCCTAATATGGGGAGGGTTGGGCACATGAAAAATCCATTAGCCATTATGAGTTTACCATATCCATTTAGTTCTCCATCTCCTGTATGGAATATGCCAACTCCCATTCACGAGGGAGTTCAATTAACCAGTGTTGCAAGGAACCTTTACCTGGATTCTCCCCAAATCACTCCATCATGGCATATTTCTCTAACCCCACAGCTTGGAAAGTATCCAATGGGAAAAATAGCTTATTGGGCTTCTTGTAGTCCATCTTTACCCTGGGTAACTCCTCAAGAAAAATCTAAGTCTGAATTGTCATTTTCTCCCTTTGTTGTGTCCAAACCTATTCATGAAACCCTTAATGATAGGAGTTCAGTACCACTTTTTGTGCCTCATAAAATGACTATAGCTCCAGTTCCTTCTATTTCTTCTACTATGATTGGAACTACTATTCCTTTTATTGTTACTAATGATAAGATGGAAGCCCAAAAATGTGGCATGGGAATTGATAGATAGTTGAGTGTTGAGCAGAGACCTAGAAAGAGGAGGAAGAGCCATGTATTAGAGGAGATTGATGAAACTAGCAGGTTGAATCCTACAAGGTTGATAATTCCTGCCTCCAGTGGCTCTATACCTTTGCCTACATCTTAGGTGGTATTATCTGAGGGTTCATTGGTTGTTTCCCAGAATAGTCATGGCAGTGGAAAATAAAATTCTTCCCTGACCCCAAGTTCAAGTATGCCATTTGTACCCTCTCCTTCTTATTATCAGACAATACCAAGAGCAGAGGGAGGGCACAAAGTCATTTTTTCTGAGTAAACAACAAGCTGTATAGAGCATGCTAGATTGTATTTTGAAGAGGCTGCTTCTTTAGCAGCAACCGCAGTCAAGCACAATCAGTTCATTTGGAGCCAGTTAGTTGTTCAAGAAGACTCCAGAGTGAGTTCTGAATGTGAAGTAAAGCTTGTATTTGCTGTTGCTTCGGTTACAAAAGCGACAGTAGCAACAGCAAAGGTTGCACATGAAGCTGGTTTTCAAGAAAAACTCATGGCCGCAGAGGCATTGAATAGTGCTAATGCATAGCATGGTATTTATTCTGGTGTAGCTGAAGGTGGTAACGACGGGAATCAAAGGAAATCAATCCATAATCTTTCATCAATGAAAAAAGAGAGACAAATCAATGGTACTCCCTGCTTGTTAATATCAAATGGTGGTTGTTCCATAGACATCAATTCTGAAGCTGGTTCAGCTGCTACAAAATGGGCATAGAATTTGGATGCAATTGAAAGAGCTGCTGGAATAGCCTCTGAAGCAGTATCACAAAATTTGGATGTAATTGAAAGAGCTGCTGGAATAGCCTCACAAGCAGTATAATAGTATTAAAATAATAATCTCCTTGAATAAGCCATCCTCGAGATGCTCCCTAGGAAACACAAAGTAGCCCTTGTAGAAATACAAGTTATCGACCAAAGAAAAGAGTTTTGTCATCAAAATTTCAATACTCTAGATAGAAACAAAACCAATATTATGCAAGACTATCTAATATGATCAAAATTAGTGAAGGCAAGCAGCTTGAGAGAATTTGAGCACAAATATCCTATAGATATTTTCAAGACCAAGAAGACTGGGGAGTTCCATTAAGTCTCAAAGAGGCAAGCAGCCTCCAAACATTTGTATTCTCTCAAGGTTAATGTGGACACCCATTTTATAGATGACAAATTCAATTGTATTGGCAGATTAATGGCAAATGACAAATGAAAAATTAATGGCAACCAAACAATTATCAGGGTGAGTTTAGAGCTTAATCTTTCAAGATTATGCAAGACTGTCTGAAATGATCAAAATTTAATCGCACAAATGCAACTATAAATGTAATTGGCTAAAGATTTACAAAATTGGAGTATTTGTTGTAGGAGGGGAAAAAACATGGAACTAAATGCTAATATAATAATAAAAACAAATATGGCCCTTCTCAAAGAAATGCCAACACACAAACCTAGTCCACTGGTTTAGACTTCGACATAAAAAAGAATAAAAATGGTAGGGATACCCAATATACCAATATATTTAAACTCTCTGAATACATATGGTCAGTAATGGTTGTTCAGGTTACAACCCTAGACATTCACAAAATTAATTCTAGCATCATATATGGTGAGAGAATCCTGTGGATCAATTACTCACACATATCTGACTTGCTACAACAGGGGCATCTTTGTTGAAGAATTGAGACAAGATTTATCATCTTGTGCACGAGGCATAATTTCTAAACAAAGAGGTCTACAAGCAACAAACATCATCAACACTGCAACCTTCCTCACAGCATGTATAATGAAGGTAATATTATTTGACAGACCCTCTTTGTATGCATTAGCTAAGCAAACAAGATCTGTCCTTTTTTTGCATAACACATCTTGGAAGGACCCTACTTGAAGGCTTTCTTCTTCTCTAGACCTTTGAAGGTATGCATGGGAGGACTCATCTGCTAGATCATCACAAGCTTTCAGTATAAACTAAAAATAACTAAAAGCATACACAAGATTTTCCCTCTGTCTTGCATAACACCTCTTGCAAGAAACCCATTATATTAAGAACAAACAGTATATAATTGTGCAAATAGTATAATGTGTATTCCATAGTAAATCAATATTGGGATAGTTGCATCCAATCTAATCAACATAATACAACATTCAGCAAGACCCCTCAGCCTCAATTGCATAAACTTCCATTCAAACTCAGGAATCTCAGCAACCTTCAGCATATCCATTCAAATCCACACTTACAACATTAAGCAATACTATTTAGAAAATCCTCCCATACTCAAATGCATAAATTTCCCCAAATCCAACATCTAAACAACTTTGTGTATAAAGGAATGGAAATAATGCAATACCTATGGGTTGTTCCTTAGAAAGTCAAGATCCCCAGCACCAGACCCAACACCAACCTCGGCACCAGCACTAGCACCAACACCAGCACCAACCCCGGCACCAGCACTAGCACCAGCTTCGACTCCCAAATTGGGGAGACCCTATAAAACCAAATTCATTTAAAATTCAATGTCTAAGATTTCAAAATTTCAATAAATGGAAAAAGATGGAAACAAACTGATAGAACATCTACATGTGGGAAAAGATCTAATGGAGCTGCATTAGGCATGTTTTCTTCATAGGTCCCCATGGGGTGTTCTCCACACGTCCCCAATGTGCGTTTCCCTGCTCCCGGTACCAGAAACTTGAGGGAACATTGTGTAACACTACAAAATATGCCTCCTGTCCAAAAATGAAATTATAAGTTTGAATCGTTACCTATGAGATTGAGAAATAGAAAAGGAAATATAATAAAAGCAGGAACTCTTATCAAAAGATAGAAGTAGTAATATACCAAAAATAAGACATGCTTGATTTAAACTTCCCCTGTTTGTATCCAATATTTCAACATACGGAGTTGAGCTTCTTTCAAAACATGTACTACAAGAACTCCACTAGACAAGCACACAAAAGATGGCATAAGTGATGATCTAGATTCTAAACTTCACAAATGGCCAGTGCAGACCTTCCAAGCCACAGTGGGAATAAGTATGGCGTTTTATTTGATCCCTTGGCTTCACCATCACAAAATCAAATCAAAAGGAAAAGGGACGAGAAGGTCAAACTCAGTAGCAAGTGTAATGCAAAAAATCATGCCATGCATATGTATTATGAAGGAGCATTTAAATTGGCATGAACATTTGATTTTGGAAAATTGCAAACTAGCTCTTATTTCATTTTTATTATCACTAAACATGGCAATAAAAATATGTAACAATATACACATCAACATGGCCAAGAAAATGCCTGGATGGGGTAATAGGGAGGCATGTCATGGCACCATTACGGGTGCAGTGGAGAAATGATAGATCACCAACATGTTAGAGAAAATGCGACAGGACAAAATGATTCCAAACTCATATGTGGAGCCAATTCAGGAGGAAAAATGTACCACCACGGTGGAACACAATGCACATGGTACATGCAGAATCCTGGGAGCTATCCTAGAAGAAAAATGGCTTGTTGCCATGGTAAAGAGATGAGTTTTACAGTTTACTTATAGCCATGAAGGTAGTGAGCAGCTCTATAGCTCTCTGCTTGCACTATCACAATAATGAAAATCAACAGTTCACAAAAAAGAGAGATGAGGAACCAAACTCTGGTAGGGGACCCCAAAGAATTGCTAGTTCAACAACTACAGGGATGGATTATGCTACAACTCTACTCATTGCTGTGGGAAATGGCCTCAAGCAAGAACATTAGGATGCAGGGGCAAACCCCAAAGCCAAAAGGAAAAGGGGTTTCCCAATCTCACACTCGTAGGCATAAGTTAAGGATTTCGCTGCCAAACACAAAGCCTCCAACATCCAAAAGAAGACAAACTTCCTCAAAAGAAAAGGGACATCTGCAACCAAACAATTGATAAGGAGCTAGAGAAGATCATGTCAAATAAGGGAATCTCTCAAAGTAGGGTCACCATTATTCATTCACAATTTCCCTCTATCCAAGAGATGACCACATGTCTCATGGACAGCAAACCAGAACAAAATAATCCTATTTTGGACCACATCTTGGACACTCTTCAACTATCAGATGGCAAATACAACTCCCTTCTAGGTGCAATTTTGTCCTCCAATATGGGAAAAGGGAGTTCAGAACAAAGACATGCTCATGATGACTCAACCAGCTGCAGAGGAAACCAAGATCCATGCTGGAATTAATCTAAAGCACCCCATTTCTCTTGAGTAGGAGGAGGCTTAATCTTAGGTTTTCTTGGTCCCTATCTCAAGCTTTATGTTTATATTTTCTGGTGCTTGTCATAGTAGCTTTCTGCTTAGTTTCCTAGGGAAATTGGCCAAACCATGCCACCTCTTGGAATACTGTTTATGCTTTTCAATTTCAGACATGCCCAAATTGGCTACTATTCTCAACCTTTTTAATTTAAATCTAGCAAGTATCTGGTAGGTTGACTAAGTTTCACTTGGCTTAACCTCTCACCCTGAATGTGATTTCCACTGTATATATGAACAGACAGAAACAATCTTACTATAAATACACAGGTAAAAGAAATATGTAAAATAATTAGATTTCGTAATGAGGGAAATAAAAATGGTAATGAAAAAAAATTATATTAAAAAAACAAGGACACCCTTGACAGTGCCAGGGGAGGAATTAGTAACATTTACAATGCAATGAAAATCATAATGATTTGGCACATAGACAACAGAATTGATTGGTTTATTGTCGTATGTGAAACCCGAGAAGAATCATTCTTTAAAAACTTGGGCTCACCATAAGGACTAATTAATCTTGTATCTTAATTAGCACTAATAAGCAAGTGGAAACTTCAAAAGTCAATAATATGTAAACAGTAGCAACACCTGAACTGATGAACACGTTCAAAATAAAGAGGATAATTGAAATTTGTGTATAGAATGCACCTAGAAAACTCAACCATAAACAACCAATCATATGCAGGTAACATAAGGGTTGAAGCATCTAACATACTCAGGAAGGAAACAATATACCTCCATAGTTAAATTGATTTCCACTTCAATATCGATACTTTGCAGCTTCATTCACAATATACAGAAAGCAAGGGCAAGTGTTCAATGGAAACTATGCCAGTATTCCCTTACAGCAAATAGCATTAAAAAATTAGATAAATAGTACATTGTGCCTATAGCTGTTATTTTCTTTCCATTTCCTTTCCACAATAGTTTGTGAATGAAGTTGTATACTATTAGTCATGGTACATAACTTTACAGTCAAGTTGATGCACAGGACATAGGAGGTGAATGCAAATGTTAAAAGGGAAACTAAACCTCTATAATGAAATAAAATTGGGATTCATCACATGTCAATGGTCATATGACCCAATTCTGGAGATTTCCAATGACCCAATTCTGGAGATTGCCATTGCCAATTTAGATATAACAATGATTGGCAATACTTTCAAACATAAGAAATCAAAATAAACATCACTTCACTAACATGCAAATGCTCAACCTCACTGTTTCTAGAATAGGAGGTTGTGCCCCATTATATGGTAAGCCCAAAGGCTATGGAGTGGCTGAAGAAAAACACTTATTAGATTAAAACATAATCTTAGATTCTTAACATCATTAGCTCAATTCACACAAATAACGAGACAATAAATGCATCTATAATGGTATTTACTCTGCCATGAAAGGGAATGAGAGAACCTATAGCGGATGTCTTGATATCATATTTTGGATAGAACTACATATTTTCTGAGCCATTCAACTCTTAGGGGGGTTACTAGAAGAAATAAGAGGTAAAAATGGATTTAAAGACAAAATTTCCATAGAAATGGGGTTCAAAGGGGTTTTAGATTGATTCCTAATCATACATGGAAGGAATTTAATAATTGTCTTTGCAAGCACATGTTTTGAGCGAATACATTTAGTAGACACCCTGTGTTCGGTTCCAGTATGGTAACATACTTGTCAATAGATTAGATTTTTCACATCCAATGAAGACAACTTGTGACATGACAATCTTCTCACATACTGACATCCTTCCATTTTGCACCATAATTCAGCTCATTTGTTATTTTGATATTTGTACAAGCAGAATTCGGAGGCTGTTTTCTCAGAAACCCAACATGATTGTTGGTACATATAATAAAAATCAGTGTTTAAAACTTGATGCCTAGATTAGAGATTCTCTAAGATTTAATCAATGAAAGAAGAGAGAACATTGAATAGAAAAGATTACCAATGACAATACGCACTTCCCTTTCGAATAGTCTACAAACCCATTACAAGCCATCCAATGTAAATCTACTTGAATGCAAAGAACAAGTTTTGAGATGAAGGAAGACACTAAATGGTGGTTGATATAAATTTCTTTACACATTTCATCCCATTTCATATAATAGGATCAGTTTCATCCTTGGGAAGGTTCAAACTTCCAATTGGAATTCTTGAGAAAGACAGATTTCCACCATTTTAGTTAGTGACAACAAACATGTAACCACTGCATATAAGCATATATATATGTAAAAGAAGAAAATTTATATTAAAGGAGGTCCTAATGTAGGTTGAAAACATAACCCAACAGCCATGTACTTCAACTTGCTGAAATAACATTCTAAGTTTCATTCTTTCAGATTATGGGGACCTTAGTTAAAGTCCGGCAACAGTGATTTAAACCTTTCACTCTTTTTTTGTGTGCCAAATTTAGTAATCCAAATGTACATACACAAATGAATAATTTATGTAGGGTGTATGTAATCTGCAAGTTGAATTTCCACTATTTCCCGATTTCCCTACACCAAAACACAAAAAGGTCCAAATTATAAATCGGAATTTGCATAGCATATAGTTTAAAACATTGACAGTAACCAAAATCAGTATAGAAATTGATGACTAATCATCTCTGTTCATGCCTACATGTGACATACATAATGAATCACGGTCACATCTGAGGAAATTAATTAGTTTAATGAAGTAATCAAACTAAAGCATCTACATTGACAACCTAGGTATGTTGTTATCCAAGAAGATTGTATGTCTTGACCTTGGTGCTTAAAATAGAAGTTTGGGTTTCCTTTGAAGGCCTGAGTATCTACTTGTAGGCATGTAGATGGAAAGATGAATATGCACCATAAATTGCAGGCTTTAATCCAGGGTAGTGTCCTGGGAAGTTCCAAACTTGTGAAGAGGAGAAGAAAAAGATGAGGAAATGGCTGATAGTCTCAAAGAAGCTGAAGCAGAATGGCTACAAAATGAGAACTAGGTACTTTGGGACTTCTGTATGTTATACTTCCAACATATAAATGTTAAGATTATCACAATGAAGTCTATCCCAGAAAATCAAATTGCAGTACTCCTTCCAAGTAGGTAAGGGGTGTGTCATGGAAATCACCCTGCCTCCACAAGGAGCTTTGAAGCCCTTTCATCTTGTTCAAGGAAGGTTAGAGACTCGGCATAACTATTAGTCTGCTCTTTGTTTTGATTGTAAAAGGTAATGTAGTTTTCTACAGCCTATGCTCTTGGTGTTTGTTACTTAAATAAGTTGTTTTTCAAGGGTTATTCCCATGTATTGTTTCTACTTCTCCACGTACATATCAAAATCAACAATGCCAAGAAACAATGCACATATCAGATTTTGTGTGTGTACACCCATGCACGCGATTTTCTTCCAAAACAGTTATGGCTATCAATTCAAAAGCAAGGTGGTGATTTGGAAAAGCATCAAGTTGCAACTATGTCACCTATACTGAGGGTGATCAGCCTTCTTTCTTATGAAAATATTAATTGTGCCATACATCAACAACAGTACTTCCTGTGGAATAAATCTCCATCTTTCACTGCGAGATCCATTCCATCAACGTCCAAATAAACTGAGAAAACTTAAAATATAGGTATTTTCCAACAGGGCGCGTTGGTTCATTGGTGTGGATGACAGAGTGTCAAGTGTCCACCAGGTCTCCATTCTTGCAGTGGTGTGCCCTACCCTTAGAGAGGAGTATTGAAGGGATGAAGCTAGTCGTATGTCTCAGGCAATTTTTGCTGAATAGCTACCCCTCAACCCTGGAACCCACTCTATGTGGTGCATCCGGTCAGGGTGTGCTTCTGGAAGTGCTTTCAATTTTATGTTGTCATTTATTTTAGGCCTTTGCGATGTGCATTGGGGTCCAAACAATTTGACCAATCGGCCCATGGGACCTTGGTTCATGGATGAGGTTGGTAAAATATTAAGCAATCCAATAGGGTTTCATTCTTACTGTGAAATGTTCCACCCAAATAGTATTAATTTCAAAGGAATAAGTATTTGGGCCCAGAGCAAGTTCTGTACAATTTCGCCAGAATAGTTACTTGTTTGACTTGGCACAAAGTCAGTGCCGTGCAGTGCAAATCCTTGAAACGTTTCCGATCAAGATAATAATAAAAATAAACTGGACATTCCAAATTGATGTTAATGGTGAGAATCAGTGCTAAATGATAAACTAAATGATGGAAAACTTGGCTCCCTAGGATGCTGGATACCCAATTCCTCCAAAAATGGTTATGGTCCATTGATAGCATTGGATTTAATAGTATCCAGTCGCAAGTGAAAAAAAACAAATGCTTTTCGATCCGGGGATCTCTGTGTGACAAATTGGAGAATGTTATTGAGTAATTAAGTAAATTCTTATGATATATGTTTACTAAATCCACTCCTGGCCAGAGTTCTTGGTATTTACTATGGATGCTTTCCCTCCATAGCCTGCAGCTCTAGATTTGTAAACATGTTGTGAAGAATCCTGCTGCTTTGACTTGACCTTTGAATTCATTGTCGCTCACCACCAATGATAAAATTTGAAGGGGGCATCTTAATTTCAATTGGAATGTTATTTATTCTAGGAGCACATGAAAAAATGATATATTTTCAATCAAACGTATTTTGAACACATTAATTTGTCATATATATATATATCATTAATTTTATAGTTCACTAACATAACAACTATTTTATTGTATTTTTTTGAGTTGGAGCACACTTCATTATAAAAAAAACTACTTAGACTATGTGATAACCATATTGGGGCATCCTCTCGACCTTATGCATATTGCAAGACATCGTAACTAAATATAGCCTTAAAGAATAACTAGAACCAGGAGAGAATTACTTACTATTAACTATATACAAAATGAAGTCACTAAGCAAAATGAGGCTATAATATATATATATATATATATATATATATATATATATAACCAAAAAATTAATTTAAACCAGAGAGAGGGAAACAATCCAAACTTGAGAGATGTAAGAATCATAGGGATTGGGCACCTAAGAAAAAATAATACACCACTCATAAAACATTAAAAAAACAAATCCTAGATACCAAGCAAGTTAGCAATGCTAGCATAACCGGGGTTGGGGCATCAAATTATGTTCTTCAACACTTGTCGTGAAAGCATACATGTATGGGATGGAGGGGAAATGGAATCAATCCTAATTCAACTGAAGCCTTGCAACACATTGCATGTCTGAGCCTCAACAATTTGCCTTTTAAATTGAATCAAAATACCAAAATAAGTTTACTAATGGCTAGATTTGAGAAAGTTCTAGGTGTGAGTATTTAAGGGCTCACAACTCTCAAATTTGCTATGTTTTGTACCAGTCCACGATTCAGTGAATCGATATTCACAGGTAGGAAATTTAAGTTATTTAATGAAAACAATTAATGTGTATACCTCTATGTCGAAACTATTTTCCATGTTGTAGCAGGACTCTACCCTCCTTTTTGTCTTACCAAAAGGCATGATAATTAGGAAGAAGACCTAAAATGATAGACTTCACCTTCAAAGAATTCATTGCAATCACATTCATAAGGAGTGATAAGAATATCACAACAATCCAACGTGTCAAATCTCAGTTGATAGTGTCAATTAAATTATTATATGGTAAATTTAATATAATACTTACTTATAGTTGCCTCTTACTCTTTGCATCTTGACACATTTGATATTTTATGGTTGTCTTTGCGCCTTGACCTAATTGATAATAATGCAAGGATGTGCATCATAATAATCCTTAGTTATGACTATGAGATGAGGATTATAGAGAAGAGGATGTAAATATAGGTAGTTTTAATATGTATTTTGGTGGTGACCATTGAGGAAAATTGTTGTGAGAAACCACAAATGTATAAAACGACGGAGGGAGATTACATCATGATCACGCCACCCATCAAATTGAAATACTATTCTTGATTCAACAATTGCTTTTTAAATTTTATTAATAACCATTGTGCATGTGCTTTGGTCCAAATGTTTTTTCTAACTCATTGTTTCTCCATATCATGTTCCCAATGACCCCTCTCTATAGCATTGCATAAATCGACCTATGTACAGTTTGTGATCTTAGATACATGCCATTATTTGTATTTGCATGACATCGAGTGTTGTTTATAGTTGTCATGAGTCCATGATATTCATGCAATAAATGAAGTCTTGTAGAGGAGGATTCATCAAACTGGCCTTTTGAATTTCATTTTGATTAAAAAGAGTCGACATTGGTAGCGAGGTTCACATCGGTAGTAGGAACAAAGTTTTGAGCTTGTTTTGGGCCTAGTAGTTGCTATCTGTTGTTATAGTCGTAGTCGTTGACACATTGCCACACTTTAGATTGCAGCCCCATTGGGAGTCAGAGTCACATCTTGATGGCTAGTGTCTCATAGTGAACAATCATTATCGGTCATCTTGCACAGCTAAGCAGTGAGTGCATGACATGAGTGAGTGAGTTATTATAATTTATCAAATTTCCAATATTTTGAATGACAATTTGAAATTTATAGCATAGGAAATTCAATATCTTGAGAAATTTATATGGATGGGTAATTTCAAATGTTGCCCTTCTTTTGAAATGTTGACATAAATTATGCCCTTCTTAATTAGAAGGGTAAAATTTAGATTTTTTTTTTTTTAAGGGAAAATTTAACTTTACACTTCTAGGAAGGGCTCAAAAGGGTTCAATTTTGAACACTTCTCGCCACTCCTTCATGCCTGCTTAATTCCAACGAGGAACTTTCACATACCAAGCGAGTGTTTTCTCTAAATTTAAGTGGCCTGTATAATCTTATTTTCAATGAATTTCAACGTAGATACCAATAACTCAAGTCCTTTCCATGGATTTGTAAACTAAAACATTAATTTTTTGGGGGGGTGTAAATATAATTATTGTTGTTCTATGATAATAAAAATAATAATATTCATGGATTTGTAAACGAAAACATTAATTTTTTTTTGGGGTGTAAATATAATTATTGTTGTTCTATGATAATAAAAATAATAATAATGAAATTAAAGTTCCTAATAATTAATTAGGTTTAAATTTATGTTAATCATTCTAGTAGCTTATGATTTAGAGTCTGAAACTTAACTCCCAATCACTTGAGGTGTTGATCTCTTGAGAATAATCTATGGTTTTGATTAGGTAGACCTATTTTGATAAAGGGATCTTTTGTGTACTTCCATTCCATTTGTGTCGAAGTTATTTCCTCATTTTAAAGAAATAATAATAATCTATTTTTAAGATCACAGTCAAGCGAGACACCAATTTTGTTGTATGAGACCCCCTTATTTGTGGGACAAGGAACCTCCTCTGTGAAACTATTTAACTACTTAAGTCTACATAGGTGTACATACCCTACCCCCCTCCAGATTTGAACATGTGACCTCCTGGGAGGAAACACATGTTCTTAACCATTAGACCCACTCAATATATTACTCTAACAACTAAAGTTGGGGCCTAAAGATTGATATATTCATTCATGATATTTAACTTTTCTATTTTTTTCAAATAAATATTGTGGGGAAATCCACTTCATGTGTCCCCACATTCATCATGAATGGAATCCCTAATAAACTTATCGACATATATTAGTGTGACTATTAACCCAAAAGGATTCAACTTACCGGCACATAACTAGACAAATGCCCAACAACATTGACAACAATCAGTTGAACTAATTTTGAGTGTACAGGTTGACAACAATATTGCACTTAGAGAAGAGGCTTGATGCCAGCAAACACATCCACTAACATTTGGAGTTGTAGAGACCTCACTGGATGTCTCTAGTTGTGCACATCGTGAATCAAAAGGGTGGTGACGTCTGATGCAAAATTTACCTCGCCAATAATGCATAAAGGAGGTTTAACTTGATAGTGATAAGGAGAGGTCATCACTACATTATACATATCATATTCTACGAGGTGAGGACTTTTAGAGATCAAGGAATCAAAATATTTACCTGAAAGTTCGAGATGGGGTCGAGCTTCTACCTTTACTGCATATGGACCTGAGACTGGTTCTAGGTCAACACCTAAGTTTAATTATAATTGAGTCTTTGATTGGTTAAAATATTGTTCTTGGTGCTTCCATCGGTTCAATTATTATTGGATCAATTGCTACAACGTTTAAAGGAATTGATCTTGGTGAAGCTACGTCGATTGGTACAGCTAGTTCGATGGTCACAAATCATGATAGTTATATTATTGAAGTTATAAAAACACCTCAGTATGGGACTTGGGACTCTTACATTGAAGGATCAACAACTAGCTATGATGCTTCTAGGTTCGATATGGTACTAGTTCTAGTACCTAATTCATAACTGTAGGAACCTAATTTCCTTTGGCACACACTCAATGGTTTGCTTCAATGGTGCAGCAAGAATAAAGATGGTCAAGAGCAAATTCATTCAATTGCTTTGTTGGATCTCTAAAGATCAAGGTGCATGGCACCAATATTACTAATAGAAGGTAGACAATTTACAAAATTTACTAAATTGTAAAACTTCATTGTCACAATTGCAATTTTCCATGACACAATTAAAAATGACTAATTCATATTCTTCTAGTTAGTCATTTTTTATGTCGTGACTAAATTAGTCATTTATGTTAGTCATTTTTAACTCTGTCACTTATTGTCTAGTCATATTTGTTAATTGGTGGCTAACTTAGTCGTTTTTTTAGCCGTTTATAGTTGGGTCAATCAAAATTGCTCATATTTAGTAGTAAATCACTTGAAAAACCTGTGGTGACTATAATTTTTAGTCACATAGTATCTAATTCCTCATTTTGTATTAGTGCATCTTGGAATACCACTCTCTTGGGGCATGTTTTAACCCGTATAGTGACTTCTTTAGCTTGCAAACCAAAGATGGATCAGAGATGTATCCCTCGGGCTGCTTCATGTATATCTCCTCATGAATATTTCCATGTAGAAATTCTGACTTAACATCCATATGATGTACTTCCCAGTGCTTAGATGTTGAAATTGCCAAAACTAAGCAGATGGAGTCCATTTTTGCAACCGGTGCAAAGGTCTCATGGTAGTCCACACCTTGGACCTGAGAGAAACATTTTTCCACCAGCCTTGCATTATATTTTCAGGTGCTTCCATCAGCAGCAACCTTGGTTAGAAACACCCACTTTCATTGAACCAATTTCCTTTCTGGAGGAAGAGAAACTAGCTCCCAAGTAGTGTTTTTATGAAGAGAATTCATCTCTTCATCCATGGAAACTTGCCATCTCGGATCCTTCCGAGAATGGTAGTAGGATTTTGGGTCTGAACTAATCATCAAATAACAATTTTTGGACAGCAAATTATCAGGACAAGAGAGTGCAATACCTTCTCTTTGGAAATCATACCGGGTTCTCCTTGGATCATCCGGATTTCCAATGTTATCTCCTGTGGAGGAGAGTGTTTGTCGGGCCCATGTGGGAAGATGATTTTGTACTTCAGGTTCTGATTCAGCATCTGATGTTTTCTGCACACTGATATAAGAAATCAGAGGATCCAAATCAGGGTCATCACCCCCAATTTCATCATCCAAATATTCAGTAGAATAGGAAGGAAATTCAATAGTTTTCTCCTTCACTAGTTCCACTTCCGGAAGAGGCTCATCGAACTTGACACTCATTTTGATGATGATCTATTTTGTTTTTATATCTAGCAGCTTGAAACCTTTTGATTCATTAGGATACCCAATAAACATACATTCAATGCTTTGCGGATGCAAAGCCTTCCTTTTATCAAGTGGAATTTGGGCCCATGCAGTGGACCCAAACACCCACAGGTTCGACACATCCGGCTTGTGTTTGAAGTATGATTTGAAAGGGGTATTCCCTTTCATGGATGAGTGTGGCACCCTATTCTGAATGTATGCTATATCATGCATGGATTCATCCCACAAGTTTGTAGCCAACTTCTTTGATTCCAACATACAGGTGGTCATCTCCTTGAGAGACTGATTCTTCCTTTCCGCTACACCGTTTTGCTGGGGAGTGTAGGGAATTGAATGTTGGATCTGAATACCACTTTGAGAGAATATTTGTAGCAAATAATTACTGAAATACTCCCTACCATTATCAGATCTCAATATCTTGATCTTAATCCCATAGGCATTCTCGATCAAGGCCTTTAGTTCAGAGAACTTTTCACATACTTCAGACTTCTTTTTAAGAAAGAAGACCCATGTGTACCTTGAAAAATCATCAATAAAAGTCAAAATATGCCTTGATCCATTCATGGATGTGATAGGCATTGGGCCACTGATATCAGAATGTATCAGCCCCAATATGCATGTAGCTCAGTTTTCCTTCCCCCGATCGTATTTGTGCTCAGGGTGTTTTCCAACCACACAGCCCTTGCAAATTCCAGTGGTTTCCTTGATGACTAGGAGGCCTTCAACCATGGATTTTTTCTGTAATTGTTGCAAATATTTGAAATTTATATGGCCAAACCTTTCATGCCACAACCTACTAAATTCATTTCCATGAGTTAGCAGTGCGGTGGACTTTGCATCCGCCACAAAGTGGGAGAACTCATAGGATTTTGCATGATGGTTTCCAAGGCCTTTAGCAATGAGTTTCCCGGATGCAAGTTCTGTTATCTCAACATAATTTGGGCTGAAAGATACTCTCTTAGGCACTCATGTATGTGTCATCTGATAGAATCTAAGGAGATTTGATGCCAGAGATGGTACATACAAAACATTTGAAAAATATCCATTCTCAAGATCAACCGTACCTTGTCCTTCTGAAATGATGGTGGAGTCATCTCCCATGTGGATGGGGATGGATTTTCTAGTCCCCAAGGATGAAAAGGAGTCTCTTTCAGCCATCATGTGATTCAAAGCTCCAGAATCAATCAAGAGTGCTTTGGACTTCGAAGTGCTTTCCATGAGGGCATGACTTTTTTCATGCTGTGGTTCCTGATCTTGCTGATCTCTCCTCTGAAATATTTCCGGAAGTGTTATCACTCTAGGAAACTCCTCTAGGTTGTAGCTCGAGGATTCCTGGTAACTTAAAATGTTTTTAGGGTTTTCTGATATGGATCAAGTCAGGTGACCTATATAACCTCCCACTCTCAAGACATGCATGAAGCTCACTCAATCACAAGGATTTTAGTTACAACTTGTTCAGTAGTTTGAAAATAAGGTGCAGGGATGGAGAACTCATCAAGCTGGCAGAATTACATACAAAATGGATGCATGTAAATGGCTAAATCCTAACAAGGATGGTACTTATAAATCAAATCACATTAACTCACCAATATAATGACAGCTATTAGCTATTAATCAACTTGAAAATTACCTAAATGCACATTCAGGCATAAGTACAGTAAAGATAGATATGATGGTTGAACAACTCATAACAAAAGAGCTTATAATTAGAATAAACAAGATGAGATGCTTGACAATAGAATCAGCTTACAAATCCCCGAAGTCAAACCTTTATTATAAAATCAATCATGGGATTTATAGCCTTCTACAAAAATGACAGATCCTGAAAATACGATCTATTTACACACAAAAAAAAAAATACTTGAAAGTGATAGTTTTCTCAGATTAGGGCTTCAAACCCTTGCTAACTATTTGTCTCTCTATTGTGAATATCTAGTTCACTGAGCGAACTTTTAATAACTGAAGTAGTCGTTGATAATCACCACTGCTGGTTCAGTGTAAAATTACCGCCAAAAACCAGTGTTTCGGCGGTTAACTTAAGTGACCTTTCTTGTTTAATCCGCCATAGTTTTCTACCTTGTTTTCGTGGTCGCTGATCAAAATATCTGTCTTCTAGCCCATCGGCACCTTAGACCAGAACGCTACCGCTGTTTCGGAGGTGAAATGAATTAATTTTATTGTTGTCGAAAGTCGTTTGATGAAGGAATCGGGACATTAGTCCTCTATGCCACAGATGGGCAGTCTTGTTATTCGTCGATGCGTGACATCACTTTTGTTTTATTTATTTTCAAAACATTATATTTTTTAACTATCAACGATTTTGCTTTGTCGCTATCGATGGTCAGTAGAAGTTGAATAGGAGCTTTAGTTATCTATGTCACCGCTATTTCGGAGCCTCAAATGACTAGCATCATGACAGTTTCTTCATCGACGATCGAAAGCTCTGTCTTCTAGCTCATCGGTGCCCCAAGTCTCAACGTATTGATGCTTTCCATCACTAGCTCATCGACGATTGAAAGCTGTAATCATTAACGTGTTGAAACTTCTTGTCTGAACGCTACTACTATTTTAGAGGTGAAACGAACTAATCTTCTCAACATCAATGATCGGAACCCCAAACCACTAACCATCGACACTTTAAACCACTAACCATTGGAACTTTAAACCACTAGATTCTCCGAAGTGGCGGTGTCGTAGCTGACTAAAACTCTGAAATGTTGGCGTAATAGAGGACTACACCTCCAATCATTGTTTAAAAATGTTTCGATGGTAGTAAAAATTTAGCAATACGCCTAACCGTCGAAGGTGTTTTCCACCTGTTATTTATCTTCCAACTTTCGGTGACTAATGAGATGTTTTGATCCTCGCCCAAGCCACCGAAAGCTACAACTTGTGAAATTTTTACCCAAATAAAAAAATAGAGGTTTTCAAACTGTCAGTGATATTCATATCCTTCATCACATGAGTTAAATTATTCATACTATCGAAATAAATTTATTTTGGGAGATAAAATCTGGCTCCTACTTGGGGATGGGAACCTCCCTGTGAGGTCCCAAGAACCCCAGGACAAAATTCCTTTCCCTAAAAGAAACTAAGTAAATTAACACTATCCTTTATTGTTCCATTGGGCATGGAGTTTATTCTGAAAGAAAAACAACCTACTATCTACTAATTTACAATCATAAGTCCTCAGAGCCTTAAACAAAATAGAGCTTCAAGAAATGCCCATTTACTGGGCCATCAAATACCTCTTCACCTTCCAGACTCTGCAATTTGAAGGTGTTATTTTTATGTACCTAGGCTATCACAAAAGGGCCAATCCACAAAGAATCAAATTTTCCATGTTTCCCCTTGTCCTGTCTGACAGCATCCCACTTGAGGACCCAATCTCCGATCTGGAAGTTGTCTGCCTTTGCTCTTTTTTCAAACATGCCCTTTATCCTCTGTTGATGAGCTTCTGATTTTCCTACAACTTGCTCCCTTATTTGTTGTAATTCTACCAAATCCATCATCCTTCTTACCATATCATTGGGTTCATCCTCCTCTTCCTGAAAGAACTTTGACACTGGAACAATGAGCTGTATAGGAAATATGGCCTCAATGCCATAAACTAGTTTGAATGGAGAAGTCCATATGGATCTTTTGTCTGTTACCCTATCAGCCCATAAAGAAAACTTAATATTTGAGTCCCAGCTTTTCTGATTTGTCTCTAGCAGTTTTCTGATGATTCTGAATAAGCTTTTGTTGGATGACTCAGCCAGGACATTGCCTTGTGGGTAATAGGATGTGGAGTGCACCAGTTGAATGCCCATTGATTCACACATTTTAACTAATGACCCAACCTTAAAAGCTGGTGCATTATCAGTTACTAACCTTACTGGGAAACCAAAACTGCTGAAGATGTTCTCATATAGAAATCTCATGATGAATTGATGAGTGGCATTTCTGGTGGGTACTGCTTCTATCCATTTGGTAAAGTAGTCAGTGGCTACTAAGATCCATTTATGCTGTCCACTGGAAGATGGATTTATTTCACCTATGAAATCCAGACCCCATTTCTAGAAAGGCCCATTCACTGTCACAAGCCCAAGGGGCAAGGATTTGAGTTGTTGCTTCCCTATAAATCTTTGACATTGGTCATAGGCCCTTACAAAAGTGCATACATCAGCAAAGAGGACTAGCCAATAGTATCCTACTCTTAATATATTGTGGGTTGTGGTTTTCCAGTACTGGTGACCTCCACATGTATTGGAATGAAAGTGATGTATGGCGTGTTCTGCTTCCTCTTTATCTAGACACCTTAACAAAATTCCAGACTAATCCCTCCAGTACAGTAGTTTGTCAATTATGCAAAACTTAATAGATTTCAACTTAAGAGCTCATGCTTGGTTAGGAGTGAGATGAGGAGAAACTTCTAATTTTTACAAAAATTGAATGATACCTGAATACCACTCACATGAATATATGTTCTCAGCTACTCATGGAATGTTATTATGATATTGATTTACTTCTGTTTCCAATGCTACCATAGTATGCACCTTTGCTGATTTGACACGTGTGAAATTTATTCCCAACAGTTCACAGTTTTTTTTGGCCATGAGTTTGGCCAGACCTAATCCCCTTAACAGCTTGGTGGGTTTCACCTCTACATCAAACTCAATGAGTTTGGCAATCCACTTAGCTTTCTTCCAATCAATGTCAGGATGAGTCAAAACATCCTTCACAGCAACTGAAGGGACATATGCAATGACCTTAGCATGGAGAATGTAGATACTGAAAGTCTTTAAAGATTCTATGAGAGCATAAGCCTGCTTCTCAATTGGGTCATACTTCACCTCAACATATCTTAGGGTTTTGTTGGAAAAAGCAATTGGATGATAAAGACCTTCATCATTCTTTTGTAATAGTACAGCTGCCACTGTGTCATAAGATGCAAAAGAGAAAATGTAAAAACCATTGGTGTAGTCGGGACTAATCAAGGTTGGGGCCTCCATGATGGATTTATTAATGTCTTCAAAAGAGTTTCTTGCTTGATCAATCCACTTTATTTCTGCATCCCTTTTTAGCATGACTATTATATGCTTTACCAGCTCAGAGAAATTTGGAATAAACCTTCTAACAAAGTTTATCTTTCCTAAAAAGGACTGAATGTCTCTTTTTGACCTTGGTATTGATAGTTTTTGGATTGCTTCCACCTTCATCGGATCGATCTTTACACCTTCATCTGAGACTATGTGTCCTAGGAGCTTTCCTTCATTGAGTGCAAAATGGGACTTCTTGGGGTTTAGTGATATTCCATACCTTCTGCACTTCAAAAATACCTTCCTTAAATGCTGCAAGTGGTCATGATGGCTATGAGAGTAAATTGTTAAGTCATCCAAATATATCAGCACAAATTTATCTTTTAGCCCTTCAAAAGCTAGGTCCATAGCTCTCTGAAAATTATCCCCAACATTCATTAGCCCAAATGGAATTTTAGCATACATGAAGGTGCCCCAGGGAGTGGTAAAGGAAGTATTCTCTTGGTCATATAGGTGCACAGCAACTTGGTTGTATCCATAGAAACCATCAAGGAAGGGCATGACCCTGGCCCCTGAGACTTTCTACAATAGATGTTCCATCTTGGGAAGTGGATAGTTCTCCTTTTTGGAACACTTGCTCAGGTTTCTAAAATCCACACACAACCTGATTTCTCCATTTTTCTTTCTTACCACTACTAGATTTTAAATCCACTTGGAATACCTGAGGAGGATTATGATCTTGGCTTTAAGGAGTTTGTGGATCTATTTCTCAATCACTGGTAATAGAAGAGGGATGATGGGTCTCAGCTTCTATTTGAAAGGAGTGGTGTCCTTCTCCAAAGGAAACCTGTGCTGGATGATGTTGGTGTCATATGTTTTTAGGTCACTATACTCCCATGCAAAGACATCAGTAAACTCTTTTATCAAGCTACAAAATTCAAAATTCTATCCAACAGTTAGCCCAGTGGATAGATTTATTAGTTTTGGATGGATTTGGCTACCTATGTTTTTCTCTTGGATAGCAGGGTCTAGATCCTTTTTGGCAGGCTTGAGAGGGATGTCATTGTGATAAAATAGTTCTTCCAATGGTACTAGACATCATGGTATGTAGTTGATGGGCAATTGGATAATATTCTGCTTAGTCACTTTATCTTTTAACTTGAGCTGTTTGGATTCCTCCATGTTAAGGTTTTCCTAGTCTATGTGTATGTCAGAGAATTCATCTACTAACTGAAGGAATTTATTAAGCTCCTCATCATTTTCAAACACCCTCCAAAATTTTACATTGTCTAGTAGAGAGGGTCTGTACTTGACCTGAACATCATAGCTGAGCTTAGGGGGTAAAGGAGGAACAAACAGACTTGCAGAGATGGCCAGGGAATCAACCAGGTGATTCAAAGACCTAGGAATATATGACAGTTCAAAAAACATAAAGGAGTCTCTAAGTTTCCATACCTCGTCCCTGTAGGCCTTCAATCTGATCTTTTTTGTCTAAAAATCATTTTTGACCTGCTGTATGATGAGGTCTGCGTCTCCAAAAATCTTCATGCACATGATCCCCATCTCCTTGGCAGCTTTAACTCCTAGCAGCAAGGATTCATATTCTGCTACATTGTTAGTGGTTTTGAAAGCAAGCTTATAACATAAGTGAATGTTTTCCTTAGATGGGGAGAACAATACTACACCCGCGCCTACTGAGCTTTGACCGCTAGCCCCATCAAAATACATGGTCTAGATCACTATCGTGACTTCTTTGGGCTGCTGATGGGTGGGCTTAGTGAGCTGAACTGATGTCTATTGATTATCATATATTTGCAAAATGCAAGACCCGAAATCGATGTCTACTGCATAGATGGGGTGATTCACTGAGTGGCTCTCCTTGCTGATAATGTATGCTAGCTGATTTTCCCTGTACAGCCTGTTAGTCTCCCCTCCAAACATGGGAATGGTGGCATATGTGAGATCCATCTGAAGGGTGCCGCCTAGTCTTTTTCTCCATGACCGAGACAGCAAGAGGCCGAATTTTGGAGGAATATCGACCACTACAATGTCCATCATTATGCTTTTCGAAGGTAGCTGTGTTAATTTTACAGCCATGTATTTGATGAGGCCCAAGCACTTAACCTTCCTGGAGTCAGAGGAGAATAAATCATGGTAGGGCTTGGTGATGCTGAGGCCAATCTCATCCATCATAGCCTTTGGCATTAAGTTATGAGAGGCTCCTGAATCCAACAAACAGTTATGGAGGATTTTATCATGGATGTTCAAAGATATATATAATGGTGGGTAGGAGTCCTTTAGGTCTTCAATCATGAGGCCCAGGGTTACAACAGGCTTGTCATATTGCAAGTTCACAAAGTCAGTGTCAATGTGCACCTTGGGATGAAAGGAATTCAGATGGAGGTTTTGAATGCATCATTCTTCATTAGCTCAATTAAAGGGAAAGGTATTTTCATTTTTTGAATTTCAGACTCGAGGTTGAAGGAATTCTACAACCTTTCTGGAAACCTTACCTCAGGAGCTGTAGGTTTGGGTTGGACTTGATCAGGTGTGGCTGGAGGTGCTAATTTATGCTATGCTTTGGATGGGACAACTAATTTCTTTGGTAAAACAACAACCTTTCTAACTGGTGCAGCAAGCTGCTTGACAGGTAGAACATTCTTCTTGAGGGGAGAAACCAGCCTAGACCTCAGTTGGTAACCTCCCTGACCATCATTCTGATAGACAGCCTCTTCAGTTATTTTCTCATCAATCAGGGCTTCCTCATATTCTGCCTGGGTCAAAAAAAAATAGTCCACCTCATCCTCCATGCAGTGGATATTGTCTTTAGCTTCTCCTTTTTCTTCAATGATATCTAGCTCTTCTTCTAATACAACATTTTGAAATGGATCTCTTATCCTCTAATCTTCCCCTTGATTTCTCTCCCTTCTGAGAATCTGAACTAGGGGGTTTCCTCTTCTATAAGGAACAAAATTTAGGTTTCGAGGACCAAAGTCGCTTGGCCCTTCACCCCTCACCGGTAGATGTCCTTGGTCCTTTAATTTAGAAATTTCAGCAGTCAGGTTATCTAACAGTTTGGTCATTTTGTAAATCTTGTTCTCTGATGCCGAAGCCCCACTATAGTCTGTTGGCTGCTTTTTCCTATCTATCTTCTCTTTGACCTTCTAAGATGCCAGAATGTTTGACTCTACTTCTAGGGCAGCATCCTTCATGAGTGATAAGGAAACATAACTCCTTTCTCTGAGAAGTAAGCAGAAGTCAGAGTCAAAGGAATTTGCATAAGTTATCCTAGTTGAGGTATCAGTGGGCTTAATTTCGGTAGGGATCTTGCTGTACATATTGTTGAATCTCTTGGTAAAGTTAGAGATAGACTCCCCATTTTCTCTTTTCAGGTTGTTGATTTCTGTGATAAGTAGAGGTGGTCCCTCCTTTCTCCCCAATGCTTTAGGAAAATGTCATCTAGGGCCTCTATGCCTACCGCTGATCTGGCAAGAAGTTCCTTAAACCACTTCCTAGCCTGGCCATCTAGGCTTTGCACAAACACCCTAGTCCATACATCTTCTTGTTCCATGTTAATATTTTCAGCATAGCTGTAAAAATCCTCTAGATGTTCTTCAGCAGTGAAATCCCCTTCCCCTGTAAACTTAGGCATATACTTGAGATAATCCCTAGTAGGCATGGCTACGAGAGGATTTGGCAGAATTAAGGGCACATACCTAGCTACCAGGATCCTTTCCATCTTGGTCAATTAAGGGGAAACCATATTGGAAATGGGTATGGACAGGGATGTGGAAGGTAGCACTGATGAAGATACTTGCTGAGAAGGTGGTGGTATACTTATCCCAGTGGAGTCACCAGGGATTGGATCTTCACAAGAAGCAATGCTTGAAGATGCCCAACCCCTATATTTTTTTGATGTATCTAAAAATTCATGGGAATTAAGAGTTTCAGCAGAATAAATAATAGTAGAAAGATTTCTTGAAATACCTGATGTAGCTTTTTGTGCAGTATTGCTAGTCTGTCTTGATTAAGCCCTGGCTTTCCTCAAAATTTCTTCTAGAGCTGAAATAGGTGTTGCTGGTTGCCCCTTTGGGTTTTCTCTGGTACTTGGTCTTCTTGAAGCCACCTTATATCAATGGAGTCGCCAGATAGATGATTACAACCATAATAATGTCCAATATTTTTCTATCATCAAAGCATGGATCTATGTCATCTCCCAGGGAAGTTGAGCTTCAATCTCCTCTCCCCGGCAACGACGCCAGTTTGTTATCACTCCAAGAAACTCCTCTAGGTTGTATCTCGAGGATGCCTGGTAACTTAAAATTCTTTTAGGGTTTTTTGATATGGATCAAGTCAGGTGACCTATATAACCTCCCACTCTCAAGACATGCATGAAGCTCACTTAATCACAAGGCTTTTAGTTACAACTTGTTCAGTAGTTTGAAAATAAGGTGCAGGAATGGAGAACTCATCAAGCTGGTAGACTTACATACAAAAAAAATGCATGTAAATGGCTAAATCCTGACAAGGATGGTACTTATAAATCAAATCACATTAACTCACCAATAGGATGACAGCTATTAGCTATTAATCAACTTGAAAATTACCTAAATACACATTCAGGCATAAGTACAGTAAAGATAGAAATGATGGCTAAACAACTCATAACAAAAGAGCTTATAATTAGAATAAACAAGATGAGATGCTTGACAATAGAATCGACTTACAAATCCCTGAATTCAAACCTTTATTATAAAATCAATCATGGGATTTATAGCCTCCTACAAAAATGACAGATCTTGAAAATTTGATCTGTTTACACAAAAAAAAATTACTTGAAAGTGATAGTTTTCTCAGATTAGGGTTTCAAACCCTTGCTAACTATTTGTCTATCTATGTGAATATCTAGTTCACTGAGCAAAATTTTAATAACTGAAGTAGTCACTGATAATCACCACTACTAGTTCAATGTAAAATTGCCACCAAAAACCAATGTTTCGGCGGTTAACTTAAGTGACCTTTCTTGTTTAATCCACTGGAGTTTTCTACCTTGTTGTCGCGGTCGCTGATCGAAAGCTCTATATTCTATCCCATCGGCACCTTATACCGGAATGTTGCCACTATTTCAGAGGAGAAATTAACTAGTTTTATTGTTGTTGGAAGTCATTTGACGAAGGAATCGGGACATTAGTCCTCTATGCCGCCGATGGGCATTCTTGTTATTCGTCGATGTGCGAAATCACTTTTGTTTTATTTGTTTTCAAAACTTGATATTTTTTAATTGTCGACAATTTTTATTTGTCGCTATTGGAGGTCAGTAGAAGTTGAATCAGAGCTTTAGTTCTCTATGCCAGCACTGTTTCGGAGCCTCAAATGACTAACGTCGCGATGGATTTTTCATCGACGATCGGAAGCTCTGTCTTCTATCCCATCGACGCCCCAAGTCTCAAAGTATCGGTGCTTTCCATCACTAGCTCGTCAGCGATCAAAAGCTGTAATCATTAATGTGTTGGAACTTCTTGTCTGAACATTGCTGCTGTTTTGGAGGTGAAACGAAATAATCTTCTCAACATCGGCGAATGGAACCCCAAACCACTAACCATCGACACTTTAAACCACTAACCATCAGAACTTTAAACCACTAGATTCTCTGCAGTGGTGGTGCCATAGCCGACTAAAACTCTGAAACGTCAGCGTAATAGAGGACTACACCTCTGATCACTGTTTAAAAATGTTTCGATGGCAGTAAAAATTTAGTAATACACCTAACTACCGAAGGGGTTTTCCACCTGTTATTTATCTTCCAACTTTCGGTGGCTATTGAGATGTTCTGATCCTCACCCAAGCCACTAAAAGCTACAACTTGTGAAATTTTTACCCAAATCAAAAAATAGAGGTTTTCAAACTGTCAGTGCTATTCATATCCTTCATCGCATGAGTTAAATTCTTCATACTATCAAAATAAATTTATTTTGGGAGATAACAGGAAGATTGATGTGATTTCTCTCAAGGAGAGAGGTAGCTTCATCAAGCTTCTTCTTGATGCAGGCATGTTCAGGGTGGAAGCCCTTCCTGCAGTATGAACACTTGACTTTTTCCTTTCCATGATGCCCTTTCCCTTTGTTCTTCTTTGAGCCGGAAGACTCATCATGCTGTTTGTTTTAAAATTTAGGCTTAGGAGCTTCGAATTTAGTTTTTGGGTTCTTTTGTTGCTTTCCTTTACCCTTCAAATATTTGGTCCCTGAGACATGGAGGGCTTGATCATGGGAGGATCTGATGATACCCATATGGACAAGCTTATCATGTTCACTTGTTAGGGACTCAATGAAGGCATTGAGTGTAGGCATATTCCATCCAGGGGTTGTGAGCTTCCCCACACAGAATGTGAAGACAAAAAATGAATAATCAGCTCCAAGTTTGGAGAGTATGGAAAGGATGATATGATCATCCTCCTTCTCCACTTTGCATTGCTTCAATAGTAAGACAATGTGCTTGAACTTTGTGAAAAATTCATTCAAGGTCTCAAAATTGGAAGGCTGGAGAGACATCAATTCATTTTCGAGTTGGTAAAATCTCAAATCATCCTGCTTTCCATACAAGGTTTCCAATTTGTCCAAAATTTCCTTTGGAGTCTTCAATCTAGAAAGATGGAAAAGAAGATCTCGGGAAACAGAGAGGCACAAGAATCTGAATGCTTCATCCTTCTTGTTCAAGAATCTAGATTTGTCTATTGCAAAACCAAGCTCTTCTTCAGTGTCCATGGTGACCCTATAGATTCCTATGAAATGTAGCTGGATCTCCATGTCTCCTTTCCATGAGTGGAAATTGAACAGAGTCAAAAGATCTACTGAAGAAGCCATTTGAATCTGCTGGAGTGAATGCTTTCACTTGTCAAAAACCTAAAAATCACAACAAAAAGGGCAATGTAAGGTCGAACATCCTGCACATTTTAGGATTTCATCACACACAGCATAGTCAATCAAGCAAGCTTGATCAACAAGTTCTTTACTTGGGGTATTAAGTGGTAAGCCTTGGCTTCTGGTGCAGTGCTAGATTTTTGAGCTATTGCTAAATTTTCATGCAAGATCTATCAAAAACCTTGTTCTTGAGAGATCTAAGCTTCTTCCCACCGTGAGATCTGATACCATATTAATTTTTCATAGTAATCTAGGGACTAAAAACAATTCTCATCAAAGATTAATATTAATAAGGCATGAAAATGGTGTAATTGTGCTACAAAATGAGTAGCCGCTTTGTATATTCACACAAAGAATGAGTAATACAATACAAGATCAAGCTGCAAGCATGAATGACAAAGAAATTCGAATTCCCAAGGAGGTCATTCGAATTGAATGAGTGAGCCTAGCTTAACTGAATGTAAGCCATAGTCAACACTCAAGTTAACCACTAATCAAAACCCTAATTGACTCAACTAATCCCTAACCAAAGTTGGTGTGCAATAAATGACTGAGTCTAACTGAAATTAGGTCAGACACATGTCATAGTAAGCCAACCATCAAGTGGTAGCGCATCAATGACTCCAATGAACCCCGATGAGGTTAACTGGAGTGTAACTGAACATCAAAAGTGGTTGGAGGTGCCCCTGTTGACTCTAGTTCATTAAATAATCAATAAATAATCAATTTAATGAAGGAAGGCACCTTCACTACTTTGTTTAACTGATTGTAACCATTAGTTAGCAATATGGGGCATTAATGATACTCAGATCACCCCCGGAGTGCTCCAGTTAGCCTCCCTGAATGTAGGAGAAGGCTAAGTCAGCCTCCTCGACTAAAGGTAGGTGTGGGTGTGATCTAGATGATGTCATCTAGTGCTCCTATGATGTCAATTAAGTCAATAGTACTTAGGATAGTGGTTTAACTAGGCCAAATTGACCAAAATGAGTGTGTAAGGTGGTAAATGTCTCCAACATGTTAAACCCTAACATCATTCCTAATTCTAGGAACACGTATATTTATACAACTGTAATGAAACACATTCAAAACCATTTAGATCTGATTTTATAAGCTCATATGATAACAAAAAATACAATTACTTATATTTTATTGTTTTTTGTATGCTCCCTCTTGATCTTTGCTTCCTTGTGGAGATTACTGGAGTCCTCGGCCTTGGTATTTTTCCTTCAAATTAACTTACTGCATATTTAACTTGAAAAATATGGATCCATGCATGAGGTAGCTTGTCTCTACATGGGGAAATTAGATCCGATGGAACTTGAAGAAAATGATCTTCTTCAGGAAAAAATTCTTCATATGAGTTCTTAATCCTATGAGGCTCTTCTTATACACAAAATACATTGGAGAAGGATAAGATTCAATCCACAAATCCCATGTTCATTCAAAAAATTCATTTAGTTTGGAAAATATGCCATAACAAAAATTCTGAAAAATTCATCTTCAAATACTTGAGCCTATATCCAAAACCATTATGAAATTTTGAAAGCTTCTCACTTTAAAGTGAATTAGCCATTTGGGAAGTCGGTTTTCAACTGTTTTGAATGATTCCTCACAGTTTGATCACAAATTATCCATGAATTTTGTCTCCTAGAATAGTCACAGGAATGGTGCATATTGACTTGTTCTGGATTCACACTGCATTGGATGAAAGCTCCTCAATCACTAAGGCCACGTATACATCTAGGTCATGCTTGTTGGGAAAAATATTGTATTGAATAATTTACCTAATATTTAATTATCGAGCGGGGTTGGTAGGCTTAGAGTGCTACAAAATATATGCAAAAGTAGAGAGTATCATAGTAATACTTTGATAAACAAAGGATTGAAAGGTCTTGAATTGAACTCCTAAGGATCCAACTTAGTTAAGCTAACAAAAACAGAAGACTAGGCAAAGTGGTATCAAATTATACTACTGTACTTATAAACAATTACTCAAAGACAAAGATATAGACAATGTAATGACAATGAACTATTCTTTATAAGAAGGTTTATTTTACTGATAAACAACTTACAAGGAAGAATTTACAAAAACTAATTATGTTTCCTAAAATATATACATGCAACTAATAGATGGCCACTAATTCCATTCTCCTTGATTATTTTGAGGATAATGGTTTACTGTAATCGAGACAGGAGCAGGAGAAGTATCAAAATGGCTTTCAAATGAGGTGAAGAAGCTAAAGGGAATTAGATATAACTTAATTTCTACAAAGATATTTAGACTAAGAACCATCCAACTACAAGCTATAGTAAACATAATGATCTATAAACAAATAAACCTTTGAGCTTTACTTGCAAAAGATAAAATATTAGAAGGAGGCAAACATAATCTATGAACAAACAGAAGACTTATAAAGATGATCTAAATTCTATTCTATGGATTCTTTTAACAACCATATGATTAAGAAGATAAATTGTATTACTATGACCAATGATACTTAATCTATTAATACATTTAAAACTTTATATGTGAAGGAACAATTCAGATTTAATTACAAGTCAACACAAATGACTAAAATACATAACATAATTATTTAGGCATAAGGTGATAAGAAAGGAGAAAAGAACAATGAAGTCTAACAAGTAGTCTAACAATCTTATCTAAGAATCTTAAGAAGAAATACAATCACTATCTAACCACTACCATTAAAATAGAATTAGAGAACTAAGAAGATAAACTCGAAACATATTAAAGGCACACAAGGCTGAATGAGCGATTGGATAGCAAGTTGAAATGAAGGTCTGTATAAGGGGTAGAACAGGCTGTTTGTATGACAGTCTATTTGAAGAAAATGCTAAAATTTTAAGAAAACAATGAATCTAAATGATTTATTGAAGGCAGCTATCTCATGCATATGCTAATGAAATGTAAAATCAAGAAGTAAATCTACTTAATGATTGAATTCCATAACAATATAACCTAAGCTAATTTCATAATTCGAAAAGGAAATTACATCATTGAACATACTGAAATGCTCTTAAGCAAGTTCACAACAGAAACTGAAATAAATAAAACTAAATTTACTGTGATTTAACCAAAGGAATTTTAGTCTAGAAATCAAACAATGAACTGTAAATACTTTGCAAAAGAATTTGGAAACTATTCTAGGCACAACCGGTTGCTAACTTATAAATGAAAGCTACATAATTAGCATGGTATTAAACTAAAATCTATGCTACAGAATTTATCATAAATGATTACAGAAATGAAATTGCACAAACAAAAACTATTCTAGTTACAGAGAAGAGAAATACATGAAGATGTAAAAATCCAGTTGACGGGGGGCCCTACCAAGAAAGAGAGTGATGCCTTGTCAATGAAACAAGATCATACACAACACAATAGAACTTTCATTAAATCAACAAGGGTAGCATTACATAGTTTTTAAACTTGACTGATCACATATCAAATAAAAGACTCATTTCTAAATCACATAACAACGCTTATATATACATTGTTGATAGAGGACGAGCAAGTCAACCCTTTAGTGGTCAACTGCTCTTTACGATAAGGCAGTCATTATAACAAATAATTACATTGACAACCAACAGATGACAGTTCCTTCTTCTTCACAGATCTGGTTCCTTTCTGGCGTGCGATGTGGCATATGATTTCATTCTTAATTGGAGCCAACGTCAAGGTGTCACACAGAGACATTAGATGGGCGATCTTCCAGAAGAAGGATGATGCTGAGATGCTAGCGCATGGTCAGTACAGTTCATGCCGTTACATGCCTTTAATGCATAGAAATATACTACCAATGATGCACGGTCTGTTTAGTCATCTGGACGGCAGGCTCGATATGCTCTCCATATATCTAGTTGAACGAGTGTCTGTTTGTTAGCTTGTCTAAAAGACCATATAACCTGCAAAAAATTATACACATGAATTAATATATCGAATGCGCTTCATATCATGTCAACTTTAATCATTAAAACCCTAAAATGATAATAATAAATAGGATTTACATAAACCTTTAATTCATTCATACTTGAGGCTTGAATGGTGAGCTGCATGGTGCAAAAGATGCCAAAATGTAACAAAACATGTGTTAATATGTAAAGTATTTGACCCAAAAATGGTGACAAAATGGGGACCAATATTCCCCCAAACCGAAAGAATTCCAGGTCCCACTGGTCTGAGAATAAAAGATAACATTAGGAAGGAGGCAGAGTTGTGTCAGCAGCTGCCTCCAACTTTGATGGAGCGGACTGTTTGAACTTCAATTTCTTAGCCTGAGCTTTCAAAAGGGCATTCCTTGCTTGTCGATTCCTTTATGATCAACTAACGGTCTTGTGTAGGTCCTCCATATTTTTAATCTGTAACCACAACTCTCTGTTTTCCTCACGAAGGTCTGGAATCAACTTAACATGTGCTTCATTCTTCTTTGTTGACTGAGCCAGGTGAGTTAGATGATCTAATGTTGGTTGCGGTGGCATAGATGGCTCTAGGGACTGGTTGAAATCCTATGGAGGACTCATTTCTGTTTAAGGTGGATCCAAATCAACAGTAGGAAGGGGTTCTTTAGGGATGATATCTTGGACAGATGCAGGAATGTCCATTTGATCGATGTCCTTGAGTAACTCAGTAGAAAGACTGGCTAATGCTAACAGGGATGAATTTGGGTTGGTTCCCTCTACCTCAGCCTCATCATCTAAATGACCAGTCTACTCATCTGGCTGAACTACGGTCTGGGTACTGGATCGGAGCATACGCTTCGCCTTTTGATTTCTGGTGCGAGGTCGAGAGAATGGTAAAAATTTGGTAGACATAAGGCTAGCAGAGGTATTTCTTTCAGATGGACTAGGTTTTGAGGTATCTTCATCAAGGTGGATGATATTGGGGTTTTCCTTTTCTACAGGCAGTGTTTGACTTGACTCATGATGAAAATGACGGGATCGTGTACGAATATTAAGGTGGGGGTTAAGCACCTTTAATACAAAAGTCTCCCAAGGTTGGTTTTGCTCCTTGAGCTAGTCCAGGATTAAAATTTTGATTAAACTGTGGTGGTACAAACTACTCTTGGGATGAAGGGTATTCTTTCTGACCAAATTCAACATTTTCTCTAAGCTATGAAGAAAAAATAAAGGGAAATTTAAACATTTATTATTGACAAAGTGAGCCAGTAACCGAATGTGATAGGATTTGAAAATGCTAAAATTACCTTCACAGGTAACCAGATGAATAATGATTGTCAGTAGCTTGATATATTCCGGCTTTATCCAACTATGATGGTAGCCTTTTACACCTGATACATACCGGAATTCGGGCTTGAGAGAAAAATTATGTGATGCTCGTGGGACGAACCAATGTTTGTGCCATCACTTTCCCTCTTAGGGAAGCTTAGTGGTGCACGCAATCGACTCCTCAGTGACTTGGAAGGAAATATGCCCTACCCTGGCCATCCTCCCATCAAACCCGATTGCGAAAAGCAATGAGATTTCCTCATCGTAACCTTGCAACGAATGGAGGAACGGGTTCCAACCAGCGTGAAAAAACACAACCCTGCATTCCCTAAATTCTACCATTTGAAATAGATCTTGGTAACTCTCTCGCTCGAATTGGTTCGGCATGATGTAAACAAAGGAAGGGATACAAGGTTTTCAGGAAGTATGAGAGAAAGGTGGCTAAAATACTTTGCAATGATAATGGTTATTGATAGCGATGGAATGGGAGAAGATTTGCATAGTGCTAGTTTTAAAGCATGCTGCATTCAACCTAACAAATGATCATGCAACCAGCTCGGCATGCCTAAACGATCATTCCAATATGGCAATTTTTGAAACATGTTTCGTCTAAAGCACGTGATTGAATGGGTTTCTAATTTTTAGTTGGTTCAACCATGTCCAAAGCAAGATTTGGATAGGTTGAACATGTAACTTAATGTGAGTGTATAACCAAATTTGTAACCTTAACCTTAGTTCAATGAGAAGGTCGGCTTATCTGATAGCTTATGCATGCAAATGAAGAAAGAGGATAATGATGATGGCAAAGTCATGATAACTAGAAGGTACCCTAAGGTAATATCATATTCATATAGGGGTAAAATAAAATCATATTAGATCTAATTTGTACTATCATGAATCGGCATTAGTCATAATATCATGTGGATGTGACCCTAATGTATGACTCAACCTTTTACCCAAATAAAATTAAGCCAACACTTAATCATAGATACAAAAAAAAAATTATCCATCTTGTGATTTGACTTCTTATTCATACCAACATTCGACCCTTCATATGATCCTTCATTCAGCTTTCTGTAAAAAATGAGCTTGCTGGATCAAACTTCTGCTAATTATGGCTTTTCCTAAGCTTCCCGGTCTCAAAGAAGTTATATGAAATATTTTTCTGGCATTCTTCCTTATTCATCCAGGATTTTAAAACCAATTTCGCTATTTTCATTATCCTGCAAACACTTTATAACTTGGCAATGAGTCTCTTATAAGTAAAAATAAAGACAGACAGTCATCTCCCCCAAACCAAAGATATGGCATGTCCCCAAGCCATATAAGAAAACTAAGTGCCTTCCAAAATAAATTAAGAAAAGTTCAATCATGATATTGTAAGTTAGTAAAAGAGAGAAATATTAACTAATAAATGGAAAGGAGTCAGATATATACATTTATCCAAAATAACAATGCTCAAATATATGAATGTGTAAATTTATCATTTACCATGTGATGAAGATATAAGTGAAAGGACCATAGGGAAAACTAGTCACCCTTGCCTTGTTGTAAGGATATCTTGTCATCTCAAAAAATTTTGAGCTCACCTTTGAATTGGTAGGAGTTTACAGCTATGGGTCCCATTTATAGGATAAACATATCCTAGATATTGATTGAATTCAAATTGTCGGATCCAAGGCCATCTTACAGTTATTCTTTAATGACATCATAAACAATAGGCCTAAACATATTTTTCTATTAAACCATGTTCCTAGTGGTGCATTAGCCAGATCTATTTTACCTGATATTGCCCCGCTACCAGCAGGCCTGTTCAGTACCTTAGCAGGTTTATCTTAGTACCATGCAAGCATATCCCCGCTACCAGCGAGCCTATTCAGTGCCCCGATGGGTGTACTTTCATTTATTGAACTTCCATATTTTTAGGTTGTTACTTAGCATTGACCCGCTGCTAACAGGCCTGTTCAGTACCCTAGTGGGTTTTCCTTGTATAAATATTCTGAGTATATGGAATTCGATTGGTACTAGAGCGTGCTAAGCCCTTCTAAACACACGAGTTATAATTTTTTTTTCATAAAATGGCTTTTAACTATAGATCATGTCAAAAGAGAATAACTTAAAGGTGTTCTTGGGCCTTTCAGTCTATTTTCTTTATAAAAGAGAATGTTCCCCACAAGCAGAAATTCCACTTATCCTGGAGTGTTCTCAAAAATATTTAAGACTCAAGTTTTGATAACAAGTGTAGATGAACTAGTAATCTCTAGGTGTAGAAATTCTGAAAAACATGATAATTGAAGTGAATCTTTTGAGAACTTGTTCAATTAATCAGGAATATACGTATATGAATCAAACCATCACAAAATCATAAAATAAATGGTTTGAAAATTAAAACTTCAAAGTTAAGATATGATGTTAGTGTTTTTAGAGTACTTTCCTTTCAGTTAATATCCCATGCGCAGTTCAAAGAAATAGAAAGACACATTGGTAACTAGATTTCAAAACCATTTATTGGATGATTTATTTTATTCTTGAAAACATAGAAAAAGAGTCCCCTATGATTAGACATGACTCTTATTTATTCAAATAGATATACACATACTGACATATTTACAAATGATGATAACCTATAATATTTTTAAGAATCAGGAGGAGGAAGAATCTTTGGAGAGGGAAGTTCAATGATTACCTCTATCCTGATAGGATTCATTTTGATCCTCTAGGGAAAAACATGATGCCCCATGCAGATATAAAATGGAGGAGTTTTGTTTAATTGACATTCCTGTCAAGGATGTTTAGTTTTACATTTTGGACAGAAATTGCTCTTTGCTGCTCGTTCTTCTTCCTGGTTCTTTATGTAGGTTTGGTTTCTAAAGTGGGTGTACCTAGAAGGTTTTTTTCGAGGTGGGAATGGGGCAACCCAACATGATTTTCCAAGAGAAATATTCCTTTGATAACCCATTCTTTTATTGGTTCTTATAGGAGTAGGGAATGCTACTGTGGAGATGTCAATTTGTGGGGTTACTATTACAAAAGAGAGCTTCCACCTAGGTAAGATTGACAAAATCAGTGAAGTTCAGCTTCTCCAAAAAGTTGTTTCATCTAAAATTTGTGACTTAGTGGAAGGTTTAATGGTTACTTCTTGTGAACTTTTTCAGGAATGAGGCCCTCAGGACCTCCTGCCAGTATCTCAGCTTCTATGATCTCCCTTTGTAAGAATCTCTTTAGGTTTCCAGCAAAACTACTTCCTATAGGCATTTTTTTTCGATGCCTATTCAGTGAGTTGATGGTTGAGGTCAAAATGTTTCTTACAAAAACTTAACAAAATTTTACTTATATTAACGAATCTATCATATACTAATACTACTACTAGATTTGGGGGCACCTGTTATAACATATGCACAGGTTCTTACCTCTCATCTTACCACTTCCCCATTACCATCCTACATCTACTCTACCTTACTAAACAACTCCCCAGCAATGGCACCAAAAATGTTGGGAAAAATATTGTCTTGAATAATTTACCTAATATTTGATTATTGACCAGGGTTGGTAGGCTTAGAGTTGCTACAAAGTACATGCGAAGGTAGAGAGTATCGTAGTAATAATTTGATAAACAAAGGATTGAAAGGTCTTGAATTGAACTCCTAAGGATTCAACTTAGTTAAGATAACAAAAACAAAGGACTAGGCAGAGTGGTATCAAGTTATACTACTCTACTTATAAACAATTACTCAAAGACAAAGATATAGACAATGTAATGACAACGAACTATTCTTTATAAGAATGTTTATTTTACTGATAAACAACTTACAAGGGATAATTTACAACAACAAATTATGTTTCCTAAAAGCTATACATGCAACTAATAGATGGCCACTAATTCCATTCTCCTTGATTAATTTGAGGGTAAAGGTTTACTGTAATCGAGACAAGAGCAGGAGAAGTATCAAAATAGATTTCAAATGAGATGAAGAAGCTAACGGGAATTATATCTAACTTAATTTCTACAAATATATGTAGACTAAGAACTGTCCAACTATAAGCTATAGTAAACATAATGATCTATAAACAAATAAACCTTTGAGCTTTACTTGCAAAAGATAAAATATTACAGGGAGGTAAACATAATATATGAACAACCAAAAGACTTATAAAGATGATCTAAATTCTATTCTATGGATTCTTTTAACAACCATATCATTAAGAAGATAAATTGTATTACTATGAGCAATGATACTTAATCTATTCATACATTTAAAACTTTATATGTGAAGGAACAATTCAGATTTAATTACAAGTCAATACAAAAGATTAAAATACACAACACAATTATTTAGGAATAAGGTGAGAAGAAAGGAGAAAAGAAGAATGAAGTCAAACAAGTAGTCTAACAATCTTAAGATAAAATACAATCACTATCTAACCACTACCATTAAAACAAAATCAAAGAACTAAGAAGATAAGCTCGAAATAGATTAAAGACACACAGGGATGAATGACCGACTGGATAGCAGGTTGAAACAAAGGTCTGTATAAGGGGTGGAACAGGCTGTCTGTATGATAGTCTATTTGAAGAAAATGCTAAAATTTTAAGAAAACAGTGAATCTAAATGATTTATTGAAGGCAGCTGTCTCATGCATATGCTAATGAAATGTAAAAGTAAGAAGTAAATCTACTTAATGATTGAATTCCATAACAATATAACCTAAGCTAATTTCATAACTCAAAAAGGAAATTACATCATTGAACAGACTGAAATACTCTTAAGCAAGTTCATGACAGAAACTGAAATAAATAAAACTAAATTTACTATGATTTAACCAAAGGAATTTTAGTCTAGAAATCAAACAATGAACTGTAAAGACTTTGCAAAATAATTTGTAAACTATTCTAGGTGCAACAGGATGCTAACTTATAAATGAAAGCTACATAATCAGCATGGTATTAAACTAAAATATATGCTACAGAATTTATCATAAACGATTACAGAAATTAAATTGCATAAACAAAAACTATTCTAGTTATAGAGAAGAGAAATACACAAAGATGTAAAACTCTGGTTGTCGGGGGGCCCTCCTAGCAAACAGAGTGATGCCTTGTCAATGAAATATGATCATACACATCGCAATAGAACTTTCATTAAATCAACAAGGGTAGCATTACAGAGTTTTCAAACTTGACTGATCACATCTCAAATAAAAGACTCATTTTTAAATCGCATAACAATGCCTATATATACATTGTTGATAGAGGGAGAGCATGTCGACCATTTAGTGGTCGAATTCTCTTTACGATAAGGAAGTCATTATAACAAATAATTACATTGACAACTAACAAGTGACAATTCCTTCTTCTTCGCAGATCTAGTTCCTTTCTGGCGCACGATGTGGCATATGATTTCAGTCTTAATTGGAGCTGATGTCAAGGTGTCACACAGAGACATTAGATGGGCTATCTTCCAGAAGAATTCTGATGTTGAGATGCTGGTGCACATGCCTTCAACGCACAGAAATCTACTACCAACTATGCACGGTCTGTTTAGTGATTTGGCCGACAAGCTGGATATGCTCTCCATATATATAGCTAAACGCGTGTCTATTTTTTGGCCTCTCTAAAAGACCATATAACCTGCAAAAAATTATAAACATGAATTAATATATCGAATGCACTTCATATCAGGTCAATTTTAATCATTAAAACTATAAAATGATAATAATAAACAGGATTTACATAAACCTTAAATTCATTCATACCTGAGGCTTGAATGGTGAGCTGCGTGGTGCAAAAGACTGCAAAAGGTAACAAAACATGTGTTAATATGTAAATTATTTGACCCAAAATTGGTGACAAAATGGGGACCAACAATGCTCCTCAAGAATTTTTAACACCATTGAATTCCATATGATGAAATTTGAAGTATCCTCAACACGGTCTCTCGATCGCACAAAGATCAATGTCATGGCTCTTAAACTTTGCTCAACTCCTTAGGATCACTTAGGCTTATAGTTTCTTGCACAAAATCAACTTCTTCATGCCATAACCACAAATACCATGTTAATGTTTTGATAAAATACTAAAGATATTTGAACTTCAAAATTTTTATCAAGCGGAAACACTTAACCTTGAATCAATCAACCATGAAAAAATTCAACCACATAAATCATTCATCCACAACACAAGATGTACCGTGGGGAAAATCCTCAAAATAGATAGGATGAAAAACCCCAACAATTCTTCAGAGTATAATATATAGAATACATAAAACTAATTTTACAACATAAGTAGATTGCACGATAAGAGAGAATAAGGAGAAATAGAGAAAATAGATCCATTGTATCAAGTGTAATGAACTTGGCATGTTCCCACCACATTAATAACAAGCCAAAACAAGTTCCATGCAAACTAGGGCAAATGGTTTCATGCCAATTATGCACCCATGCACTATAATTTCAAATTTCCTTATCGGAATAATTCCATAAATTGAAATCTTCATCATGCACAACTAATGCGTCATAGCTTCAATCATGGACATTAACTAATAGTTCTTTAACATTGAAGTGAACTCGATCTCTAACCGAATTATGATCTCCTTAGTTAACATGCTAACTTAAGTGTCATAGTTATTCAACTCAAGTGTCGACATGCAAACACTTTTATAACTAGAGTTGTTGGGCTTAGGGCAGACCCGGGTTCTATACTTTTGTCTTTGCACCAACAAAAGACCCACAGTGTTGGCCCTTTCTGCAATAACCTGCGAACAGGTTGCAGTCTCACCCGAAACAGCTATGGGGTGCCACAGAATCAGGTTTCTGCAAGTAGAAGAGGGATATTACTGTACCTTTAGCTTCCAACAAATGACAATCATAAAATATAGAGCTTTGACATTCACTTATTTAGCTTCGCAGTTAGATAAACAACAGTGCCTTGCTTAACCCTTTAACAGAAATTCACAGCGAAGTTAGTATTTAGCAGTGATCTTACTTATCAGTTATATATTTATCAATGCATAAAAGATCATAACAACAACACAAAAGAACCAAAACACAAGATATAACATAGTTCACCCCCATTTTAGGGGCTACGTCCACAGAACTGTGTTTTATTCAACTCTTTACAAAAACCACAGTTCTGATCTGCACACTCAGCTGCAGATCCCTTCAATTCCTCAAAGCTGCGCACTAAGCTGCAGATCTCTGTGCACACAGCTGCAGATCTTCTTAATCACCCAAAACCCTCTGCGCACACAGCTGTAGAGGTCGTCCACGCACACAGCTGGGACTTAACCTTTCTTACAAAATAGCCTTAGCTGCGCATCAATTCATCTTACATAAAAAATCCTAACCTGACTCTTTTACAAAAGTACTTATTTATACAAGTGTACTTATTACAAAACCATGGGCTTAAACCATGGGCACCCCGAACCCTAAACCTTGGACTTAATCCATGGGTTAATTACAAAAAGAGGGCTTTGAATCAACCCGGACACCCCTAAGACTATTTTGAGTATCAACTCCACTTACAAGCTTCCACAAAAACCGTGGAGTTACCAAAATTAAGGATCGTTAAGGTGCGCGCCCCAACAGGCCCCTAAGACTCACCAGTGTTCCGTCCCGGGACACTCTGCTGCTTTTCAGGTGGTAGAATCTTGTTGGCGAAGATAGTAGATGGCTTGCTACAGCTGCATCATCGTCCCCTCTGCTACTGCTACCACGGCCACGGCTTGCTTGATCCTTGATCCTTTCATCCTTAGTAGAATACAACCATCTCTCATGCTGATGTCTGCCTCCGTCATATTTATGGTGGTCATGGGGGTCATTGGGCCTTCTAAATCTATCAGCGGCCCCATCCTTCGAACTGCCTCCCGTTCGTGTCCTATCGAACATTTGACAATCCACAACTTGGGGTCCTTAACAGGCGGTGCCCCTCTGATTGCATGCCACTGTAATTTTGCATAAGAAAAATAGCATGCCTCCATTCTGTTGGGCTAGGAGGATACATCTCGGGATCCTCCTGTGTCTTTCCTGAGGGGTTGTGCCTTTCTTCGTTCCACTTAGAGCGAACTTCTGCCTTAAATTTCTTTCTGGTTGATCCTATCTGCATTGGCTGCTTTAGCGCTGGAGACGCCTCCTTGCAAGGAATATTTCTCATAAGGTTCTACAGACCTTTCTCCCTGAGCTCTCGTAACAATTCCTGGACTTCACGATCATTCGACATGGTGCTAACTGTAAACTCAATGAAGTGCACAATGCAGGAGTCGAAGGCTGGTGTAGCTTCTTATAGAATCCCACAACAAAATCTATCATCATGGTGCATTAATGAATCCAAATTTGATGGAACGGCGGTAAATCCGGTCTACACGGCGCTAGATTTTCCCAAGATCTCATCATGACAGGCAGTTCACGTGCCGATGCCGCCAAGTCGAGTTTGTCTCGTCAGTCACATTTTAGGCTGCGACACACCTTTATTCTTTGACATAACCACTAATTGCAGCTTCACCTCAATGAGTACCCTCGACATAATATTCTCCTTCGACCCATCCTGACCCACACAACAACCAAACTTCAACCTTCAAACTTTGACAGTATTCAACACTTCGTAGCTTTGAGAACAACTTCATTATAGTCTAGTACCCAATTCCAACTGTTCTTGGTACTTAGACTGTATTTCTTGCTGTTAATTCTGATTAAGGGGTCCTGGCTTGTCCCTGTACTTCTTTAACCTACTTCCATTCACCATGGAAGGTAAAATTTCTCCATTCAATTTAGCTAACTGGACTGTGCCACCATCAGTAACTCTCTGCACTATGTATGTTCCTTTCCAATGTGTCTTGAACTTCCCCAGGAATTTCATGAATTTACTGTCATATAAAAGCACAAGATCACCATTCTGGAACTGCTTCCTCTTAATGTGTCTATCATGCCATGCTTTTTCTCTAGCTTTCTGCACTTGCTGCTAGAACCAAATAATGAATCTGTCCTCTTCAATTTCTAGTATCTTTGCCAGCCTTTCTTTCATCATATCTAGGTCATCCATCTCTATGAAAGTAGATATTCTGAGGCTAGGAACAATGTACTCCATGGGCATGACTGCTTATTGTCCATAAACCAACCTAAAAGGTGTATGACCTGTCAACTTCTTGTAGGTGGTTCTATAAGCCCATAGTACTGCTGGAATTCTATGATCCCAGTCATTTTTGTTAACATTGCAAACCTTCGTTAGATCATGTTCAAGGATCTTATTAAAGGCTTCGACGGTTCCATTTGCTTGAGGATGATAGGCAGTACTCTTCTGATGATATACTTGAAATTCTTCAGTCAATACTTCAATAGTCTTATTTAAGAAATGTGATCCTTGATCACTCATAAGAATTCTAGGACACCCAAATCTTGACAAGATGTTATCGAAGATGAACTTCGTGGATGTAGCAGCACTACAGTTCTTGACTGGTTGAGCTTCGGCCCAACGAGTAAGGTAGTCAGTTGCTGTAATAATGTATCTTGCTCCGGATTTCTTCGCAGGGGGATTAATAGGTCCAACAAAATCAATAGCCCATTTGTCAAAGGGTTGTAAAGTTACCTACAGAACTAGAGGCATCTCATCCCTCTTGGATGGTTTTCCTGTCCTCTGACAGATGTCGTAGCTGTGGAAATACTCTCTTGCATCCTTATGAATTGTGGGCCACCACAATCCGGCTGTTAGAGTCTTCTGTACTGTAGCTTTTCCTGCGTAATGACCTCCTGCTGCTCGAGAATGTGCCTCAGCCAAAATTAATGGCTTTTCATGCTCCAGGACACATCTGCGTAGTATTTCATCTGGTCCCATCTTATATAGTTGTCCTGCTATTAAGGTAAAGTCAGCTGCTCTAACCACCAGCTGCTTCTTCTGCTGCGTTGTCATTTCGGCGGGTGAAAAACCTATAGACAAGTACTGAACAATATCCTGGAAATAATCATCAACCACCTGGATGGCAAACAATTGGGCATCAGGAAGACCTTCATCCAAACTAATGGGCTCTTCTCCTGACTCAAGCCTTGACAAGTGGTCAGGACCTAGATTCAGTCTTCCAGGTTTGACTATGATCTCAAAGTCATATTCCTAAAATAGAATCAACCATTTGCATATCCTTCCACCTAGCACAAGCTTGTTAACCAAATAATTCAAAGCAGAATGGTCAGTGAACATCTTAAAATGAGATCCTAATAGATAATGTCGAAACTTTTGCAATGCATAAACCATAGCTAGACCTTCTCGTTTTGTTGTAGTATAATTTTTTTTCTGCTATGGACAATTTTCCACTTGCAAAAGAAATAGGGTGATCAATATTACCTTCACCTGACTGAGCCAATACTATACCCAGATCAATGGAGGATGCATCGACATGCACATGAAACTCCTTATTCCAGTCAGGGAATACTAAGATAGGGGTAGTTACCATCTTTTCCTTCAAAATATCCAAGCTTGCTTGACACTCAGGTGTCCATTCAAACTTAATATCTTTCTTCAACTGCTTTTCCATAGGGGCTGTAATTTGAGCATATCCTTTAATGAATTTCCTGTAATATCTAGTATGACCAAGCGTAGTGCAAAGTTGTTTAACAGACTTTGGAGGTGGCAGGTTCACAATAATGGCTATCTTCGCAGGATCCATCATCAATCTTTGCTTACATACAATGTGACCTAACAGAATTCCAAAAGGGGCACAAAAGATACACTTTTTCAAGTTCAAGGAAATCTGATGTTGTCTACATTTGTCCAGCATAAGTCTTAAACTAGCTATATGGTCTTTTAGTAACCCAAAGATAGTCCAATCATCAAAATCAATTTCTAAGAATTTATGTATAAATTCCTTAAATGCAGAGATGACTACTCTAGAAAACATAGCAGGTCCATTCTTCAATCCAAAGGGCATAACTGTATACTGAAAGAATCCCATTTCTGTAGCGAAGGTTGTCTTATGTCGATCTTCTGGGGCAATTCTAATATGATGGTAACCTGAAAATCCATCAGTAAAAGAGTACACTTCTTGACCTCCAACATTGTCTAAAACTTCATCTATAAAGGGAGTGGGGAAAGGATCATGTAAACAGACATCATTCAGCTTTCTTAGATCAACACAGATTCTGATTTCTCCCTTAGTCTTCTTTTCTTGCACCACCATAGGACTGACCCATTCGGATTCTTCAACAGGCTCAATGATTCCTGCAGCAAGCATCTTTCTAGCTCCATTCTGACTTTTTCTTTATACTTAGGGTTCAGCCTATAAGGGCGCTGTTTCACAGGCTTCGCATCAGGTTTCAAAGGGATCTTTATCACTCCTATGTCACCAAGGATACCTTTCATCTCTGAGAACTTCGTTGGAAATGGGTCCCGATACTCATGGAGAAGTTGGATCACTTTTCTCACCATTTCTTCATCCCAATAATCTCCAATGATAGCATACTTAGGCTTTCCTTCTGATCCAATGTTGACTGTCCACGTCTTCAAGGGATGAGTCACTTCAAGTGCTTCAACTGCTGGTCCATGTACTTTGCAGTGTCCTTCTGACTCAAGGATGTTAATGTTGCGCGGATCATCATCCTCGTCAATTGCGAGGTTATAACATTCTACTGCATTGGCTTCTTGTTCCTTCCAATTAGGTTGGTATTCTATTATTTCTTGATCATCAAATACTTTAGTATGGATCAACCTAACAGCTGTGTCCAGAGCAAGACAAACCTCATTAATAGAAAATGTCAGCACAAAACTATCAACAAGACTATCCCAACTTACAGTACCATGGCAAAGCTTGACCTCCGCATACCAGTTATTTGCTATAGGTTCCAGGGTGTGCACAAACCTATGTACCCATTCTTCACGAGGTACATGCTTCCATGCTTCGTAGCATTGCTCCAAATGTTCCTGAGGACTAGTCTTACCATTAAACCTGCTTCGCACCTCCTAAGGTTGGTCCCTGAATCTTAGGCAAAGGGAATTCTGGCACGCTTCCCAACTATGAATGTACTTTTTGTGACCATTCCACCATCTGGCTGTTGTGGCCCTGAATGTTGAATCTAGAGTCTCTATTTTCTATGAGTCTGGTACCTGCTCTGAGAATTGCACAATAAACTCTTCTGGGTCTGTCGAACCATCAAAAACAGGTAAGGTTCTTGTCTGTGAACTAAGCCATCTGAGAGACTTGGTAATTCTTGCACATCGATGTCCATGTAGCTCATATAGTCTATTCTGCCAATTCTCTAGGCCATCATCTGAATCCGTCATGCAGGAGCTGTCACACTGCCAATCCATGATACCTTCGGCAGTAGGATCAACATAATCTTCTTCCTTTGCTGTGATATTGTAGATATGGTCCAAAACAGCATGGTCTTCATCTCTTATTGGCTCGGTGTATCTCTCTCCTTGAGAAGGATCCAATGGTACTATGACTCTCATTCCTTTCCCTTCAAAAGTCATCTGCCTCTTCTTCAGGTTGATTACTGCATCATTATCTATTGCCCATTCAATGCCTAGTAGTACTGGATAGGGGTTGCTGTCATCAATTATTTCAATTACCTTAAAGTCTGCTAAGGTACTGACTCCATCAATATCTACTGATACGCTAGGGAGTCTTCCTAGGGGCACAATCTTCTACTGATTGGCTAATCTCAACTGTATAGGGGACCATTCCAGAGTAGGTTTTCCCATTTGTTCCCATGTCTGCTTAGTTAAGACATTTACTTATGATCCTAGGTCCAAGATGACATCAGTCATGTCATATTCTCCTATATGAGCATTCAATCTCATCTCCCTTATAGTTCTTCTGACTCTATGAACAGTTTTTTCCTTACCAGGACTTCACTGAGGTTTGCAAGAAGCAATAACTTTCTGCAACTCATTTAAAGCATTCTGATTTCTTAAGAGCTTCATACAACTCTGTAAAAAGGAGGACAGTGTACTTACTTTATCCGTCGAAGATTCTTGCGGCTGCGACTGCTGCTGAGGTTGTTGCGCAGGTGCTACTGATGTGTTGGGGTCAGCAAAGTCTCTCTTAGCTTCCATAAATGTCTATTTTTCTCTTTCGACATCAAATGCTGGGAATTTTTCTGGGGCCTTACGAACCCAAGCCTCGGCAGGCCGTTTCTCCTTGTTCTGCATTTTCATCGTAGCTCCACTCCTGGTAACAACATTAATGGCTGGGACAGGTCGTTGCTCCATAGCAATCAGCTGAATATTCTGAGTAGGGGCACTATTTATTTCTTGAATCTTGGCTATCAGCTGCGGGCATTGCTCAATCACATGGTCAACAGCTCTGCAATATCGACATGTCGTAGTTGGGTTCCGACAGTCTCTAGCTAGATGTCCTGCCTGGTTACAGTTATAGCACACAACCTGGCCTCGTCCTCTGCCAACCATACCACCACGACCACGACCTCCAAAAGTTCCACGACCTGATGTACTACCATGGTAACCATATCCATCATTGCCTTGGCCATTGTTTTGTACCCGATAAGCATCATAAGTTCATTCTCTCATGACGTGAAAGCTGTGACACTCATCTTCGTTGTGTCCCACTGACTTACAGAACTTGCAATAAGGGTTCTTAGGGACTTGCACATACTGCTACAGAATATAGCAGTCTTCAGGTTGATGCTGGCCAGTTGTCCTACAGATCTCACAATATAGAACACTAGGGTTGAACGGGTTTGGTGCACCAGAATTCAGGAAATTTATTACCACGGGACACTATTCCTTGTCTTGACCCTCTGTCCGACATTGTGTACACCAAACCTCTTCGCGACTAGCTTTCCCTTTTTTCATATCGCGAAGCCCTAGAGCCATCGCTGCCAACTGCGCTTGTATTTGAGCGATACCAGAATTATCTTCGACAGGGGTTGTTTCAAGCTTCATAGCGATTTCCAAAGCCTCCTGCTGATCCGCAACCTTCTGTTGCATGAGTGGAGTCCTGATGTGCGGTAACAAAGCTGCGATGAACCATTCCTTATGTTGCGCTGGTCCAATAGTGAAACTGACTTGATCTAGCAGAACTTTGAACCTCTGATCAAAGTCCCACACTGATTCTCCTCGCCGCTGCTGAATTTCCTTTAGTTCAGTGATACACTGTGACTCTGATTTAGGCTTCTTAAATTCTTTTATCATTGCTTCTTTTATATCAGCCAAGACATGGTTTTGAGTACTGGAAAACCTCATGAACCAGGTCAAAGCGCGGTCTCTAAAAGAAGTAACCAGCTACTCTCCTCTTGTATCTTGATCCGTAATGTTCTTAGCAGTCCACATTGCTTCGCATAAGAACCAGAACTGTTCTGGATCCTCTGATCCAGTTCCTTTGAAAGCAAGGAGCTTAATTTCATCATTCATATGGGCCATCGCGGATCTAGGGGGGGGGGGAGAGGGACTGGTAGTAGGCGGGGGGGAACTTACTGGGGAAGACTGACCTGCAACAGGAATAATCGGGCTAGGGTTACTTTCAGGCTGCGACGGGTTCTCAGGGATAATAGGTCTTCGCTGCGGGGTTACTGGAGGATTTCCAACAGAAGGGGTTTCTTCGGGCTATGAGGCTGCTGGACTTACGGGGTTAGAATCGGTATTCTAACCTAGGGTATAGGACTCAAAATTTCTCTTGTACCTTTTTCCACTTCACAGCAAACCACTTTTCTCGTCGAAGGTACTTTCACTTGCAAACATAGGTTAGTAATACTAAATCTAACAGTCTGATTCAATGAGCAATATATCATTTTCAGCCAATAGCATTTTAATTCTCAAACTAAATGAATTCAAGTACTTACCCCTTGGCCCTTTGAAAAACTACCGTTCGGCTTTGCTAAAGGACGTACTTGTGTCAATGGCGAACTCCGTCACAAATTCTTCAAGGGTTCGCGTTGTCCAAAAATCAACAGCTCGGGATATCTCGTTGTTCACCCTTTTCAATATATTAATTCTTGCGGGGGTCCAATCAGGAAACTGACCTTCTTGGAAGTTCGTCCTTCTCTCTGTTAACTTGGATAACCACTAGTGCAACTCTATGTGGATACTACCAAAGAAAATTTCATAAACATCAGAAAAAACGTACCTTTGTAAAAAGTCGTTTGAACTACGACATGGATCTTTGTTCTCTTGTACAACAAAGTTCAGATAAGTCCCTTCAATCCAATCACCGATTTCCTTCACTGAGGGTCTCCAAAACATAGCCCTCGAGGTACGACATAAACCCCTCTTGAGAAGATACTGAGTTCAACCGGCAACGGAACCAATTTGTTGGGCTTAGGGCAGACCCGAGTTCTATACTTTTGTCTTCACACCAACAAAAGACCCACAGTGTTGGCCCTTTTGGAAATAACCTGCGAACAGGTTGCACTCTCACCCGAAACAGCTATGGGGTGCCGCAGAATTAGGTTTCTGCAAGAAGAAGAGGGATATTACTGTACCTTTAGCTTCCAACAAATGATAATCATAAAATACAGAGCTTTGACATTCACTTATTTAGCTTCGTGGTTAGATAAACAAATAGTGCCTTGCTTAACCCTTTACTGGGAATTCACAGCGAATTTAGTATTTAGCAGTGATCTTACTTATCAGTTATATATTTATCAATGCATAAAATATCATAATAACAACACAAAAGAACCACAACACAAGATATAACGTGGTTCACCCCCAGTTTAGGGGCTACGTCCATAGAACTGTGTTTTATTCAACTCTTTACGAAAACCACAGTTCTGATCTACGCACTCAGCTGCAGATCCCTTCAATTCCTCAAAGCTGTGCACTAAGCTGCAGATCTCTGTGCACACAGCTGCAGATCTTCTTAATCACCCAAAACTCTCTACGCACATAGCTGCAGAGGTCATCCACGCACACAGCTGGGACTTAACCTTTCTTACAAAACATCCTTAGCTGTGCATCAATTCATCTTACATCAAAAATCCTAACCTGACTCTTTTACAAAAGCGCTTATTTATACAAGTGCACTTATTACAAAACCATGGGCTTAAACCATGGGCACCCCAAACCCTAAACCCTAGACTTAATCCATGGGTTAATTACAAAAAGAGGGCTTTGACTCAACCTCGACACCCCTAAGACTATTTTGAGTCACAACTCCGCTTACAAGCTTCCACAAAAACTGCGGAGTTACCAAAATTAAGGACCGTTAAGGTGCACGCCCCAACAAGAGTGTTGTCCTTTGATTAAATTAAATGTAGTCACTTTTAGTTTAACCAAAGTGTAAACACTTTAGTTAACTAGTCCATATTTTATTGATACTTAGTTAACTATTCTTAACTGAATCATGTTGATTGATGAACACTGAGCTTTTCTTTACTTAATTGATTGCATACATTAATATTTCAATCGATGACTTAACTGAAACACTGATTGAGGCATTCATATTTAACTGAAGCTTTATAAATTGAGTTCACTTAGTCATTTGCATGGGCAATTCAAAATTTCTTTATCTTTATCTCTTTATTTATTATCTCTTTATCTTTACCGCATGTTCTATGAGTTAACATTAATCATCTATCATATCATATTATACTCAGAAGAATTTTCACATGATATGATCATACTATATTACTCTTAGACCATATAGTCATGTGCTAAAGTAATTCACTCTAGAGGAGACTTAATAGATTTATCCATCTTGAATGACCATGGTTAGTAATATATCACATAACATTTTTTGCTTCAACATGCAAAAAACTTCACTTCTATAACTGGAGGCCCACCTCTATGAGCATCCATTTCTTGGATGACCCATGAGAATAATTTGACTTGATATCAACCGCAAGTCTAACTTGATATAAGACACATGTCTTTAGTCTTGATATCATCCACAAGACTTTACAATACAACATCACCACCTCAGTCTTATAAGGATATAGATAGGACTTGATATAAATGACAAGTACTGACTTGATATAAACCAGAATTCGAGAGAATCATTCCTGATGTTGTACATTCAATAATTAAATCCCGAGAAACCAAGTCAACGACCATGTAAGTGGTAGCTCTCAATCTCACCAAGAAAATTTTGAGTTGTATGATCATGCACATGTTTTAACAATGCATGTGTTTTCCTAGAACATGTGTGCACTATTGTTATTAAAACTACATACCCACACTTCTTGCGGCTCTTTCCATAGAATAATATGGAATCTTTCCATCCCCAAAAATCCCAACAACATCAATAACTATAATTTTATCATGATCCTAAATCAAGTGTATAATATACCCCTACTACCGCTTTTATTCCCACCCAACAAATTTGATTGAATTATAACATACCTTGATTCTATAACCTCATCCACTATACACATAAATCCACCTTTATATTGTTTTGTATTAGTTTTCCATCCCATAACCTGGAAACAAATATACCTAGAAACAAGAGAAATAACAAATAGAAATCAAGAACCTAAAGGTAAAACTGTCGATCGTATTCATCACAGCCAAGGAAAATTTTAAGGATTAATAATTTTCTTAAAATGTAGAAACCTTAGTGAATCTAATTAATTCTTAAATTTGCAACAATGAAATGTTCGGGGAATGTATTTTAAAACATTCAAATTTATGAGGAATTTATATAGTTTTTGGATAAATTTTGGCTATTTTTAAAGTTTAGAAAATTATCTGAGGGAGTTTAGGAAAATGAACTTAGAAAAATTTGAAATTGGTGAATCTTTTTGGAAAAAAACCATCAAAAAATATCCCATCGGATAAGTTTCACCCCTAAAATTTTCCCTATTCCTTTACAATGGCCTTATATATTTTTAATACAATGGGTCCACACAATAATACAAACATTCCAATGGCTAAGAGAAAATAATAAATAAATGAATACACATAGCCCAAAGATTGGAAATATCCAAGTAACAAACTACATGCTCGAACATCAATTAAATGCCAAGAAATCTGTTGGAAACAAGGGGAGCACTTTCTTAAGTTTTGAGCATTTTAGTGGGTGTGCCCTCCTTGGGGACTATAGTAGATGTTCCACATTAGTTCCTCTCGATTTAAATAAAAACAATCATCAGTTTATTTTCATCTTAGGTATGGATATCGAGGAGTACAGAGTATTGTGATCCAAGTATAGTAATATAAGACAAAGTGATGTATTTTTTTGTAGTAATATTGTGCTAATCTGGAATACTGAGTGGATGTTGTGACTATGTTCATTTGGGTCTAATTATTGGGAATATGTTGTAGTTTCCACTGCTAGAACACTATGTAAGTGTTTTTCTAAAACAATGAGACTACTCATACAAATAGAAAACAATTGATTTGAAAGGGATCAATATATAATTTTTCATCTATTTTGGTGCATTATGGGTGGAACGATTGGAGGAATTTGTTCGCAGGGTCCATTTTAGGGGCAAGTCTCACTTTGCATATTTAGAGTGTAAAACCTTTTGAGGCCTATTTGAGGGTCTAAATTATATTTTTGGGGTTAAAAGTTCATTGTTTATTCTATTCCACTTGATACTATTCTACACTATGATACCTTTCCAATAGTACAAGAATTAACTCAAACAGAGTCCACATGAAAAGGTTATACCTCCTGGAAGTTGACTTATCCAGTTAACCACCATGGTATTGAGTGGATTCCATGTCATCTCACATTTCTCACACTTGCATAGAAAGTCACATGTGGAATTTCAATAACATTCTAGAAGGTCCAAAAGCCTAACACTAATCGAGATTTGGGGTATGCAAAATTCCTAGAACTAAACCTAGATGGATATCAAGCTATGTTAAATATTGAGTCGTAAGTAAAAGAAGGGGTTCCATTCTTTTGATGTTATGGTATTGTTAAATAGTTGAGCAGTAACATGAGAGTGGATATTAGAGAAGAACATAGGAAGGAGGAGATCCTATAGTAGCCATTATGGTGATAAAGTCATAGGTAACTTCAAAGAGAGTACCACATTCTTTGTATTTGCACTCTATATAAAATAGTGAGGCATAGTCCTCATTGTTGGTTGGGTTTTTCCCCATAGAGGGTTTTCCCAGGGTATAAATTCTATTATTTATGTGGATTGTGTATTTATTTACTCTAGTTAATTTTCCTCATAGTTCCAGTTATTTAGAATTTAATGGAAATAAGCTAATAAAAAGAACTAAGTTGTAAGATCTATTGCAACGAACTATTCTAGTGGAATATTCATGATATTTTACAGATCATATTGGTATCATAACAAGTTTCTTTGGGGTTTTCTGGGAAATTGTAGGATCCAGTAGTTGTTGAAAAGAAAAGTGTGCAAACCCCATTCTTGGTGAACGAATCTGGTGAAGAAGTGATAGGAAATTATGAGTAGTGATTTACAAAGATGGAAATACAAGTCACCAATATCTCATGCAAAATTTCAATCCTGATGGCAGCTCTTGAGAGAAATTTTGGACCTTTCGGTGATTTTGGAGTATCTAACTCAAAGATTGGTTCAAAGGGAAAATGTGAAGATAAAGGCAACCTATAAAAGGATCCAAGGAAAGAGTATGAGAAAGAGTAGCCAAGTTCTAGTGCCAATTTACTTCCTAGTCTTTATTCAATATGGAATACAAATTTGATATCAAGTTGTAACAAGGTGATATCGATTCTTTAAAGTTGAATCATTGGTTGTAGATATTAGAGTTCTATTTTAGTATCCATCAAATATATGAGGAGAACAAAGTTTCATTTAATCGACTGAAATTAGAGGGCCATGCATTAACCTGATGGGAAATCAACGTGGAGGAAATTATTGTGGATGGTGATCCACCGATAACTAAGTGGGAGGATTTCAAAACCTTCATTAAGTCTTGGTTCTACCTTATCAAGTATGTATAGGAATAGTGGGTCTGTTGGAATTATTTCAAGCAAAGTAAAGGGAAAAATGTGCAAGAGTACACCACCAAATTCAAGAATATAGCTATCATGTAGGGTATCTCACTCAAGAATCAAGATGCAATCCTCATGTTTTTGTTGGGTCTACATAGTCATTTATGAAATAAATTTATGCTCTTGAATCCTAGGACAATTGATGAGGAATGTGTACGAGCATAGTACCTAGAAAGTATATTCCATAAGAAAGGATAGCGAAGCGGTTTCGAATACAAAGAGAACCTTGACACTTCCAAGGAGGGGAATCAGAACTAGATAGGAAAATATAAGAAAACTATAGCCATGACACATTAGTGCAAGGATCTGAAAAAACATTGTAACCATTATAACATCGATGGTCACACTAAATACAAGTGTTGGAAGAAAAATCTGGAGTTTAACCTTAAGAACCACAAGAACAATGCTAAGAAGAAGAACCTTCTAACTAAGATTTCTAGCAAAAACGTAGAGAGTATATCATATGCTGATGAGAAGATTGTCTACACTTTAATGCAATAGAAGGTGAACTTGAGTAGGATTCCTTCATCGAAAGGAAGATAAAAAGATGATAAAACTCCGTCATAATAATATTTAGATCAAGAAGACCAAGATTCATGCACTATTTGAATTCGGTTCACACGTCAATCTCATCATAAAATATATGGTAATTAATATTGGATTGGAAGTACAGTAGCATAGATCCAAATCATAGGCTCTAGCAAGCATCGAGAGGGATCAAATCTTTGGAGGTGCAAACCTCTTTTTAAGTATTGCACTCAACTATCACCATCTTTTTATTTAAGGTCGACATATAATATTTTTATTATTAATATTTAATACTATTTATGGCCGACATATAATATTTTTTATTATTTTTTATTTTGTTAGGAAAGAACATTACAACATCTCCCCCATACATGGTTTTAAAACCATGTGTAAGGCCCTCCTAAAACCATGGGTTTTTTAGGAGGCTTTGCACATGGTTTTAAATCCATTTGTAAGGCCCTCCTGAACCATGTACAATAAAACCATGGGTTGTTTAGGAGGCCTTGCACATGGTTTTAAAACCATGTGCACGACCAACATTTTTTTTGTCGATAATTCAATTTTTTATTTTTTGTTGTTTTGTTAACTAGGAACATTATAACATCTCCCCCATATTTTTTTGCCGATAACTAAATTTTTTATTTTTTATTGTTTTGTTAGGTATGAACATTACAACATCTCCCCCATATTAGGTTGTTTTTGTGTCTGACATTTATTTTGGAGGATAATTAAAATTTTTATTTTTTATGTTTGATATTGACAAGAGGAACGTTACATGAGTAACGTTACATAACGTTACAAGATCTCCCCCATACTAGGTTGTAGAGCACCTCTCAGTGCAACGATCACCCTAGCCCCTATTCATTGGGATGGGAAAATAAACATATAGAACTTATATTGATGAAGTGGAGATTATATTGATGAAGTGGAGATAGACGTAGTACCCCTTGTTATTTGTGAAGTAGTATTTGGAATTCCTTGCATGTATGTAAAAGATGGATGCAATATTTATGAGGATAAAAAACCAATACCACCTAATCAAGGATGGAAAATATTTCATCCTCAATGCGCACAAAGATAAATCGAAGATCTTACTGGTAAGTGCCAACCAAGCTAAAAAGTTGATCAATTCAAGTAGAAAGTTTGTGTTACTTTTCTTAAGACATAATCAACAAGAAGGTGAAATAGTAAAGGCAGAGGAATCTCTAGAGGGATGTATCAAAGAGCAGAAATAGTAGTTGGAGAATTTTTTTCAGGAATATAGGGAATTGTTCTGGGAGCCTAGAGGGATACCTCCAAACAAGGAATTTAAGCATCCTATACAACTATTGTGATATTATACATTGTTGAATATCGAACTTTACAAACAAATTGTTTTGGAACCAATATACATGAAGAAGCAGTTGCAGAAACTATTGGAATAAGGAGTAATCTAACCAAGCATTTAATCTTGTGAGTCACTTATTATTGTAGTACCCAATAAGGATAGAATGTGGAGGATGTGTATTGAATATAGAGATATGAATAATACCACCCTCAAGAATCGATATCCTCTTCCTAATATTGATGATTTGCTAAATTAGTTGCAACATGCCAAATACTTCACTAAGTTGGATCTCAAATCGGGGTACCACCAGGTACGAGTTCAAGAAGAGGACACTTGGAATGACATCTTTAATACTAGGCAAGGAATACCACATGTTTCGTTTTACCCAACCAACGATTTTTGTAGCCGAGTTACCTGTGCATTCTGGTACGCATGGTTGATGCACAGTGAGGACTACTTCGGCAGGAATAGAGGCCTAGGATACTACTGCACACTCATGTTCTCTTTGGGACAAAAAAGTGTCTGATTGTTGGGGGAGATGTTGGTGGGGCCTTTAGTCCTTTGTAATAGTCATTAAATAATTCATTTATATGAACATAACGAATGGTTAGTTGGAGTGAGTGTAACCTATCTAACCACATTCTCTATGTACAAATACCTTCAAGAAGAATAAACAACTGACCAAATGTTCTGTCCATATTGTGATCTTCTTGATAGTTTGTTCTTATATTATTATTTGCTTGAATATGTGTTAAACTATACATTCAACATCATGGAACCATTACCATTCTCTTTTAGTTGGGTGATAACAGCAAAAGGGAAGTAGCCCGAATCTAGAGGAAGCGTGAGAACCTTAAAAAAAAATTAAAAGACTACTCCAACATTGGATGAAGGATGGCCCAAACCATTTTTAGTAGAAAATCAAGTAACATTGGAAATGCTACATGTTCTCGTGGACATTGTAAATAATGGTTGAAACTCCTTTGTTGATGTACACCAATTGAAAAGTATATGCTTGATTTGCAAATAGAATATTTATTACAAATGTTTTGGGGAGACTATGATTGAAAAATCAAATGAAGAATGATCATCTACAAGTTGAAATAGATTTTCAAAAGTTGTTCATATAACGATTTGCTTATGAATACTATGTGAATGAAGTGGTTCAAAAGAGTTATAGTCATAGTTTAACTATGGTGAATTTCTAGAATGGGTATCATCTCGATTGAAGGAAGCATCTTGAGCCATTATAGATCGTTATCCTCAATCCAGCCGAATAATTTCCTAGCTACATAATTTGAAAAAACTATGTTGATTACTGTTTCTGCACTATTTGAAGACCATAACTTTTTTTTACTCAATCTGAATTTACTCATCCTAATGACAAAGTTTTGTTCTTTAACGATTGATCCAGGTTTTGAAGACCCCTATCGATTTCCACAGGGATACAGTTACGTTCACCTCCTGTCGTCTGATAGAATCTTGTCATTCAAGTTCGACTGGTGCAGTAAAAGGATAACTGACTAGTGCAGTCAGCATTCAACTGCCACTGACTAGTGTCATCAGTCATCGTCTATAATGACCATGTGTGGAGATATTAACTAGTCCACAACCATATCACTGTCAACCAACAATTCATCAATTAAGTGACAATCGATCTGCAAAAGACCATTGGCATTGACATGGTAGTCGACAATTGACCAGAGTCCGTCAATTTTCTACTCAGTCTCCATTGTCTTCGTAATAAACCTAATTGGTTATTAAGGTATTATATTTATTAATGCATATATTAGAAGGTAGGATAAATAATTACTAATTATTAAATGACATGTTTATTGATAAATAAACATGTCAATAACGACCATTGTCTTTGTAATAAACCTAATTGGTTATTAAGCGTATTATATTTATTAATGCATATATTAGAAATTAGGATAAATAATTACTAATTATTAAATGACATGTAAACATGTCAATAACGATAGGTCATATTTAAACTTTGTCATTTATATTTCAATAATTCAATTACATATTTATTAAATAGCATTCCATCATGTAAGGGTTTTTAACTTAAAATTAGTATAAGAGCTCCTTTTTGGGCTTGGTTCCAGAAATTTGGTCATTCTTTAGCCTTTGTTTAATTTGGATTTTTACCATCCATTTGAATTAATTAATTATTTCATACAAATAAGAAGTGGGGAAATAAAAGAAAAAGTTAAAAAGAAAAATAATAAAGAACTCAAAAGGAAAAAAAGAAGTAAAACCACAAGCAATTTGTAAAACCACACAGTTTTTTCCGAAGTGTGGGATATAAAGTAACTCTTTAATAAAATCAAAGAGAGAAAGTTTCAAAAGTTTATTAATTATATATAGATATATATTATTGGGTTATTGGCATATATTATTTATCAAATTTTATTTTTTGGTTTACAAAGTTCAGTGTATTCCATATTGATAAAAATTTCAAAAAAATAAGAATATGTGTTTTTATGTCAAAAAGAAGAAAAAGTTTCATATCACATCAAAATTAAACGTTTCAATACTATTTAGAATTAAAGGGACACTTTCATAAAAGGATATCACTATTTCTATTACACTTGTTAAAAGTAATAATTATATTAGTACTGAATTTTCTAACCATTTGGTGATTCCTTAGTCAAATATAGGTGAAGGGCTAGACTTTTGGGAGAGGAAACAATTTGAAATAAGTGATTTACAATTGAATATTGGAGATTATATGGTCACATCAAAGTTCATTGTTAGTTTTTTATAGATTTTTGATGGTGACATAATTTTGGGTTTACCTTGGATAAGAACATTGGAGACTTTCATTTTAAATGTTGAAAAGCAATTTCTAACATTTTTCCATAAAAAGAAGAAAATCACATTGCAGTACATTACACTGAAGGCATATTTAGAAGCTCCAACATTTGAAGACTTCAAGGATATATCAAAGATGATTCCATAGGACAATCATAATTCAAAACAAAAGAAGCAAAAATAAGTTGAAAAGGTCGCCACTAGTAAGGATGAATAAATTACCCGTTTGAAAAAGCATACACAAATCAATAAATAAATAAAATTGCAAGAAGAAGTACAAGAGAAATTCCCAAAAAAAAAGTAGATCTCCAAAAATAATTCGATAAGAATGTTTCTGAAAAAAAAGATAAAGAAAATTCTCATTAAAAAAATATGAATCAAGGGATGATTAAAAAAATAAAAATAAATAAAAGATGAGAAGCTAGAAAAATCCTCATACTTGTTATCAACAAGTAAATAACATGAAGCACAAACAATTAAAGTTTCTACAAGGGTTCCATAAATGACTTGAATGCCTTATTGTCATGTCTAGTTTCATTCAGTTCCAAGATCACAACATCATAAAAAGTCATTACGATCAAGAGAACAAAGTCTTATGATAAATTATGCTTTGAGGACAAAAAAACGTTTAAGGAGAAGGAAATGTAACAAATAAAAAATAAATAATTATAATTAATAAATAATAAAAAATAAATATTAATTAATTAGGTGAACTAAATGACATATCTCTTATAGTGAATAGTCACTATGTAAGGCCTATATATACATGATATTTTATCATTGTAAAATAATCATTCATATTTTACTCATATAACTATTCAAGATGGAACTATTTTTTAGTGGTCTATTCAACTGAGATATCTTTCAAGCGTAAACCAGATACAATATACAACGGTATCATAGCATTGGTTTCTCAAGCTCTCATATTCTCAGTTTTTTCTCCACATCTCCATTTCCATTCCCTATTTTTTTCACCACCTATCTTCACTTTGTATACAGTCATTACCCATGCTCCATCGTTGGCACCTTCCAAATGATCAAAGAAAATGATGAAAAGAAATTACCCTCCTTCTAGACCTGCACATCCCCATCGCTCCATGCTTCCACTCTCATGTTCATCCATGTCATCACTAGTCCATGCCCTCTCTCCATACTCTATATCCCGCACTTCATTCGTATCCATACCACGGTCCATCCTCCCTTCGATTTCCAACAACTGCACCAAACACCAACCCATCTTGACACCACACATGTCCCCATCAAACTCTTCTTTAGCTCCAATCCTGATCTTCCACACCTTCATCTGCACTGAATACCACCACCCAATCCACTCTCTCACATGTGTTACCCACACTCTTCACCCCACGCTCCCATTCTCCCATCGCTCCCACGCCATTTCTTTCCCCATAGCCACTCGACCTCCCACAACCACTCAACCTCTTGCATGCCCTACGCCCTCAATCCACTTATCTTTTCCTCCTTGCACTCTCGTGCCCTCACAACCTATGCATACCACCATCCCTCCGTGTCCATTAGTCAGCATTCCACACGACTCGCCAGCTCTACCATCCTCTCCACGCTAACCCTATCCAAACACACACATAAAAGTTTTAATAATAGCATTTTATTATTATTATATTATATTAAAATAATAATAATAATAATAATAAAATATCAAGTTAAAAAAATTTATTTAAAAACTATATATGTATAATAATTATTATCATCATTTTTTAAATAGTAAATATTTTCAAATTATCAAATCTTTGAAAGTGAAAATGTCATCATCCTTGGATAATTTTTTCCAAGGAGTGGTGAAATTAAACAAAATGTGGAAAAAATATGAAGAAGAATTTATAATTATGAAGGAAATGATAAAAAACCATTTAAAACAAAATCGTGAAAAAGAAAGCAAAAATGAAAATAAACAAAAAATCAACAAAGAATAAATGATTGACAAAGTTGTAATCAAGGAAGAACTTGTAGCAAGATCAGGCCCTCAATAATTTATTTCCCTGATTAAGTGATCCGGATTTATGCGTGAACGAAATGAAAGAACATATACAGAATCATAATAACAGACATTTTGCAAATATAACAGAGATACAGTAAACACATATTCTATTAAATGGCGAAAATAGAACAGACTGTAATACAATTGCTAGAATGGTGGTAGCTATCTCTGAGAAGAGATGTGGCCGCTACGCTCATTCGTGCCAAGATGAATACAAAATGAGGCCAAAGGGGCCTATTTATAATAAAAATGAGGTGAGAACCCCAAAAGTCCCAAAACGTAACCCTAGAAGATGAACCGTCATAAAGTTTGCGGCCCCATGGTGGTAAGTTGAACAGTCAACTTCCCGGGGTCATAACTTTTGCATACGATCTCCGATTTGGGCGTTCGAGAACTTGTTGGAAAGGTTGGTCTAAGCTTTACAACTTTTGGTCGGCTAAATGCATGCCGATGGCAACCATTTGGCCCCGAATCTCCAAAAAACGTCGTTTAAGGCCTCAAAACGGCCCCGGAAGTTTAGGACTCGAAAAACTGCCGAAAAATAACTAGGAAACTGCCACAATGAACAATTGTTTTGAGCCAGTGGAATAGGTGGGTGGCCACCGATCTCCATCTGGATCATTAAGCTAATGATCAAATAAAATTATGAAGAACTCTATGAAGAAAGAGCAGTTACGACATCTCACTTCTCAAATAAGAGAAAGCGGGAAACTACTATGACAACTATGACATAAGAAGTGGTTATGACCTTAAATTTTCAAGTAAGGGAGAGCTGTTAATTGCTTCTACACCAACATTATAAGAATTTTGAAAACTACATATATTAACACCTTACATTCCCCCTCACAAATGGTATAGGGCATCAAACACAAGAAACAAGAAGAACCATTGTTTAAAATACAAGACGTAAAAAGAAAGGCCTAGCAATAAACATACACATATGTCAGAAATGAATCATTGTTCAAAGTACAAGACTCAAAATACGATGCCGGATCATGATTATGCACAAGTTCCAAAAATTCATTGCATTTTCATTCACATAAAAGAATCACGTGAATGGTCCAGTCTACACAACTACAAAATCGTTAGAAATGGCTAATGAAATGCCAAAACAAGGACAAATCAGAAGCCATTCCAGGGATCCAAACCAAAACCAAGGACATAATAAGGAAGAGGATAGCAATGATGAAGAAAAATATTAAAAGGACATGCATGAAGACCAGAATGCGGAAGACCAAAATGATTTTGCAAAAGAGGTTGTTGTCAATGACAATAACAAAAACAAACATACAGTTCAACATATTAATGAACCTAAAGAAGTATTAGTTGAGAGTAATGATAACAAAAACAAAGAGATAGATGCATCAGACATGGAGGAGCATGATGGCGATAACGATTGAAAAATATGTTGAAAATATCGAACATTATAATGATGGATATAAAGATGATACCACTAACAATTGTGAAAAAAAGGTAGAAGAGTATCATCATGGAAATAAAGGAAGTGGAAGTGTTTCTAGTAATGATGACGAAAAAAAGAAAAAACCCAAAATATACTCTGACTCATAAGGATATATATGATTTGCAAGTTGTCGCAATTCAATGTGATCATGAATCATTAAAACTAAAGTATTCCAAGAAACAAATGGAGAATATCACAAAGTAAAAGATGTTTGAAGATCCATCATTGTTTACCAAGGAATCCAAAGGTCAATCAAAGAATGGTGACATATTAGCGCACACAAAAATATCAGAGATCAACATCAATAAAAGTTATGATTTTTTCAAAGGAAATCATGTGGCGATGCAAGTTTTTTCGGAAGACATGATATCAGAAACTCACAAGAAACCCCCATACAATCATTATGCTTTTATCTACAAAATTATATGCAGGGATAAATTTTAATGGAAACGTGACCAACTATTTCAAGAATTATTAAACCATGGTACCATTATTCGTGGTAAGAGTTCCTTTTTCAACATCAATCACACCTATTTGTTTTTGAAAGGGAATTATGTCAAGCACAATAACCCTATTGAAGTTACGATTAATCAAGCATTTAAGAAGTTCAAATTAAGCAGTCTTTACACAAGATTCATGGTTGAATCTTTTCAAGGCCAAATGATTTATAATAAACCTAATTTGTTATTACAAATGTTATATTTATTAATGCATTTATTATAAATTAAGATAAAGTAATTATTAATTATTAAATACATGTCTATTGATAAATATACATGTCAAATAGGTGATATTAAAACTTGACCATTTCTATTATAAGTCATCATTCAGTAATTCAATTACATATTTATTAAATATTATTCCATGCAAGGGTTTTTACCTTATAGTCTTATACTTTCTCGACTAGTTTAAATTATTTGTTTATTTATATTAGTTCATTGGACTAATATTTGTCGACTCATAAGATTGTGGAGTACTACTTGTTTTTGTAACATTATGGTTTAATACTAAGAATTAGTCGCTGGTTCTTACCCATTGACAGAAAGAAATGTATATTGATTAGATTTGTATTCGCATTCGACGAGAGTATCACTCGAAGGCCAAAATTAATCAGCCTGTGGTAGAGTAATGATTGCTGCTGCAAGTTCATTACTAGTCGTTGGATTTCAAAATGCTAAGATCTAACGCACCTGCGGTAGCAATCATTGCCAGGGTAATTTTTAGGGGCGAAACTTCGTCAATTGGCTATTTTTTGGGGTTTTTTTCAAAAAATAAATTAGCTATTTGGTCGTTTCTAATGTATAATATCGCCTATTTTTACATCAAATATGTTTTTTTATCATGATATTCGCCAAAATTTATACATTTCAGTGTTAATTTTATGTTTCATATTTAATATTCGCCTACCTATCTATAAACATGTTTTTTTCAATAATAAACATGTTAATCGCCTAAAATACTATACTTAAATATAATATTACAATCCTTAAAAAATACAGGATTCATTGCTATGACGAGAATGATTAATAATTGCCCCAATAGAACTACGTCAATCAAGACAAGAATAATCAATTATTTGAGTAGCTATTCACCGACGAAAAGTGGTGCGTGTTGGTATTCTTAATGGGAATTGACTACGAAAGAAAAGATGTCAACCGTGACAGCAGAGTTGTAGTCTACTCATTGACAAGCAGCGTCAACTAAACATGGACAACCCATCGACTTGATCGTCACTCCTTATTTTGTTAAAGACCGACCACTATGTGTGTTAGCATATTTTTCTTTTCATTAGTCGCAGTCTACCATAGCCCTTTTTAGGTTAAGTTTTGACCAGAAGGTTGTGCCAGCCAACTGATGGACCAGAATTTCTCATTTGCTGCAACAACGCCGACGAAAGCATATATTCAACGGTCAACCTATACTTCATTGGAACGTATGGTTTCTTTATATGCACTAAATTTCATTCACTTAAAAATTCGTGACGGATCGTTTCTTATTTTGAATGGTTCCACACATCTAATATGTTGCAAATATGATTAGATCAGATATGCCTTAATACATAAGTCGAGAGACAAGATAAGTTGAGATATGTCTTCATACATAAGTCGGTATATGTCTCCATACATAGTCTATTCTTGTAAGTATTTATATGTTGTGGTCAATATGGTTGATGTAATTAGTCGATAGGTAATGGAACTCGATTCTTGTCGACGAAGTAATCTTTAAGTGACTCTATGAAGTTAATTAAGTTAAAATATTGGTGGTCGATTTCCTTTGCTAGCCAACTTTGTTAGTAAAGTAGAGTTAAGTCTGCTGAGTCCATAAGCAGTGGACCATGATCGATATCATTCAAAGTAGTTGGTCTCGACCATGATTAGCAATCGAGCATATAAATTAAACTTGCAGGAATCCTCATGACATAAGAATACAACGAATATACTATTTAAGAACAAGACATTTTACACCACCATATCTTAATGAAATATGATGACACTAGGACAACTAAATAACTCATGCCCCCTAGTGCATAAACGCAGAAGCACTTCGTGGATGGTGATTGTTGAAGTTGAAGGCAAGGAAATGGTGCAGAGAGCAGAGCCAAAAGACCTTTGCTAAGGTGTTGAAGATGAGTTCGACTAGTTTAGAATAGGGTGAGGCTTCACCGACTACTACCCAAATGACGATAGATACTAAAGAATCACATCCTGGTTGTTTACTTTCTACTTGTTTGCTTTGAGGACAAAGCAAAGTTTTTGTTGGTGGGGGAGATGTGGGAGGGGTCCCTTTGGGCCCCTTAACTGTTGTCATCATTAACCTATGTATTCTAACTAAAACAACAGTTGGAGCAAGTGCAACCGCTCCGACCACATCCACTATGTATAAAATATATTTTAAGATGAATAAACAATTGAATGAACGTTATGTCCATATTGTGATCTTCTTGATAGTTTGTGCTTATATTATTCTTTGCTTGAATATGTATTGAACCTACACATTTAACAAATGGTTAGAAATGACTTTTGGTTTATGTAATGCACCAACTACACTTATGTGTTTGTTGAATGATGTATTGTCTCCTTTCTTATATTCATTTGCGGTAGTGTATTTAGATGATATATTGGTTTAAAGTGATACCTAGGAAGAGAATATCTCACAACTCAAGCGTTGTTGGATACCTTGAAAAAGCATCAACTAAAAGAAAACATTAAGAAATGTGAATTTTCTCAATAGTATTTGGTGTATTTATGGTATGTGATTGGTGGAGGAGAACATAAGATTGATTCTACAAAGATGGAAGCCATCACTACGTTTCCTATTCCTACAAATGTCACTCTCAAGTTAGGATACATTGGGGGCCGAGGAACCAATACCTTCGGAATTTCATAGTTTCCTTTTCATCTTTGGTTGCACCTCTCAAATCTATAAGAGCCAATAGAAAGGGGATCCAATTGGGAAATAATCAACATAAAGCCTTCAAATAGTTCAATTGTGAAAGATCAGTCGCGTACAAGTTCTCGTATTGCATAATTTGTAAAATCCTTTCAAATTGCAAACTAATGCAAGCAGTTATTTTATGGAATTAGATTTGATGCAAGGAGGGAGGAAAGTATGCTATCATTCCAAAATGTTCCATGTAAGAGTCCTACACTACCCTACATATGATAATAAAATATATTATTTGGTTCAAGATTTTAACAAGTGGAATCACTATCTTATGGGAAAGGAGACCATCATTCAATCTTATCAACAATTGTTGCAGTATTTGCAGGCCTAAAGTAAACTACAACAAGCACAACAACACACCGTGGTTGCATTTTTACAACAATTCCGTTTTATCATCAAATATAATAAGGGAAATTATGAAAAAAATCTTGCAAACATATTTTCAATGCCTCCTAAACCCAGGACCACAGCTTTGGGTACTCTTACGCATATGGATCATTTCACCCATGATGCATACAAGGAGGAATACAAGATGATGGAGAATTCAAGGAGGTATTTCAATAGCTACAAGGACAATTCGATGTAGAAGAAGGTGACAACAAGGCTGACTATCATCTCCAGGATAGGTTACTCTACAAGTTGGACAAGCTCTGTGTTCCTAAAGGTGAAATGTTGCATCTCATGAGAGAGGCTCACAACTCTAAATTTACAAGGCCTTTTGGTGTTGGGAATATAATTTCCAACTTACAAAGGTATGTTTATTGGCCTAGAGTGCAAGAAGATGTAGCTTGATTTATTAGAGGATTCATACTTTCTTGTACAAGCAAACCCATTAACATGAAGTATGTTCTATACCATCCCTTACATGTTCCTACAAGACCATGGGAGAGAATCTCCATAGATTTTGTGGGCGGTCTTCCAACCACTAGTAAGGGACATGACTATTTATTTTTTGTAGTTAATAGATTCAACAAGATGTGCATTCTTATGCCTTGTAAAAATACCATAAAAGGACAAGAAGTAGAAAGCATGTTCTTTGAGTAGGTTTGGTTGCATTTTGGTATACCATGGAGCATCATCTCATACATGGATACTAAATTTCTCAATTCCTTTTGGAATACACTTTGGGGAGAATTAGATAGACACTAAGTTGAAGATATCTACATCATTCCATACATAGATAGATGGGTAGACAAAACTAGTCAATAGGACTTTGGTGCATATTTTGATGGGTTATAATTAGAAGCATATAAAGACTTGGGATAAAAATGTGATATGGCATCCAGGACTTTCATAATATATCAATCCACACTTCCATTGGAAAGTCCCCTTTTGAAACCTATTTTGGGTATTTTCCACCTTCACCTCTAAATGTTGTTTATGGACAACATGGGGAAGCAATGCAAGACATAGTTACACCAATGGTGAAGCATTAAGAGATAAACAAATCATTGATGAGATTAGGAAAATATATTTACAAGTACACGATACATTGAAGAAGTCATAGGAAAAGTACAAGGAAATACATGACCAACACAAGGTTGATAAAACATCAAGGTAGCAGATAGAGTATGGTTTCACTTGAATAAGTAAAGGCTATAGGGTCCCAGTAACAATATCAAGGAATTATGGTATGGTACTTTTGAAGTGTTGAAGAATGTAGGAGATAATTCCTATAGACTTAGTCTACCCTTACATATGTGCATTTATTCAGTAGTGAATGTAGAAAACCTGAAACTCTATGAACCTTTCATGTTGGACTAGGAACCTGAGCCACATCATACCTTATGTAGAGGATTTAACACCAAAGGTTTGGGTAGAGTTATAAGAAGGCACATTTTAACAGAAGAATTCCATAAGAACTAGACGAGGACAATATGAACTTTGGAAGGTGAGGTTGAAAAGAAAACTTCCTAGAAAGGCTAAATGGTACCCCAAGGCGAAGGTCGAGGAAAACTTACCTCACCTATTTTAGTAAAATATTTTAGGGACCAACATCCTCCCTAAATGGGGAGGTGTGATTTGAAATGGATCAATATATAATTTTTCATCTATTTTGGTACATTCTAAGTGAAATGATTGGAGGAATTGGATTGCAAGTTCATTTTAGGGATAAGTCTCACTTTAAATATTTGTGGTCTCGTAACCTTATAGGGGTTGTTTTAGGTTCTAAACGATTCTTTTTGGTAAAAAAATCATCATTTACACCATGCCCCTTGAAGTTATTATACACTCGAAGACCTTTCCAACATTCGAAGAATTTCCTCAAATAGAGTCCATATGAGGAAGTTGGCATATCATGTTGACCAACGTGGTGTTGAGTGGGTTCCATGTTAAATCTAATTTCTCACACATGTGGAAATATTTTCATTTGGACTTTCAAGAACATTCTAGAAGGTCCAAAAACCTAACCCTAATTAGGAGTTGGTTAATGCACAAACCCTATAACTAACCTAGGAAACTATTAGGCTATGTTAAATACTGGGAGAAAAGTAAAAGAATGGGTTACATTCTTTTTATGTTATGGTATTGTTCCATAGTTGATCAAACACATGATAGTGGATATTAGAGAAGAATAAAGGAAGGATGATATCCTATAGTATCCATTGTAGCAAGAAAGTCATAAGTAACTCCACATAGCATTTACCACTTTCTTTGTATTTTCACTTTATATAAAAAAAAATCAAGCAATAGTCCTCATTCTAGGTTGGGTTTTTCCCTGTAGTGTGTTTTCCCAAGTTATATCTTATGTTGTTTGTGTGGATTGTGTATTTCTTTGATCTAGTTATATTTTTTCCTTACAATTCTGAGTTATTTAGCATTTCATGGAAATAAGCTAATAAAAATAAATAAGTTATAAGATCTATTGTGACAAACTATTCCAGTGGAATATTCATGGTAGTTTATGGATCCAAGGTGGTGTGTAAACATACAAAAATATGTAGTTCCTTAAGAATCATACACTTGAGATAACCCCAAGTAGAGATGTGCATAATAGGTATTGTAATGGTGTGGGGAGTAGCTTAAGTAATTAAATAATATTGAAGAAATCTAGGATCCAAAGTATTGTTTCTTATGTTACCTTATCTAGTACAAGAAACCCTATGATATTACATGGTGAATTGGGAATATGCATACAAATAAATGAGGTGGATGGAATAATTTGAGGTTGGTAGAAAAAATTATGTGTCTCTACTCTAGAAGCACTTATAAGTAATCTCCCTTCAAGATAAGTGTTGGTTTGTCACTAAATATAGAATGGTAGTGAATTGAATTCTAGTCTTTAAAATTGAGAGGCGACTAGCTATAGGATATATGTAGTCTACATCTATGGATGTTGGGAATATTAGGAATTCACTACCACATTGCTTTGCTACAATAAACCATATGTAATGTATATAAAGAGATATATCCAATGTTGTATACAACCATGTGGAATCCATTGATAGAGAGATGTGATGTTAATGCTAAGAGGGTCATAGTGAATTTTTAAATATATTGAATATTTAAAATCAAGTAATGGTTATTGGTTAATACCTGCATAGTGTGTTGCTACTAAGGGCTAGTGAGAAGGTTGCATGTTTATACCATATGTTGTATCTCCAAGAGTTGTAAGCTTGAAGTGACTTTATGAAGAATTTGAGGTTATGGAACCTATATATGGAAGAAAAAAGATGAAAACCCTAAATAGGAAGATAAAAGAGGTTAGGTGAATGTTTGAGCAAAATTGGAGATGCTTGAACTTTAAAAAATTTATCGATCAATTTCAGCACATATAAATCTCATACATCATCCACATATGAATATATCAAACACATGAATATATCATCTACATATAAATATCATAACTATATCAGCCACAAAAATTAATCAACCATGAGATACAAGATATACCTTGGGAAAACCCTCCAAACACGGGGGATGAAAATCCCCGTAATTATTTGAGTATGATATATAGATTTCTAGAGAATGGTTTACAACACATAAGCAAATTTCCCAATAAGAGATATCACCTCAGCAGTAGAGAAGAGAGATACAAAACAACATGATTAATTAACTTTCCAAGTTCCCATCACTTTAATAACAAGTTAAAACACCCTCCATGCAAACATTAGTGCCATTGCAACTCTGGTGTTAAGTTCGAGCTTTGGATTCTTCTCCATGCACAAAGATATGCGCCCATCCTTTCATTATTAGTTTTTAATTGAATGTTGACCGATTTGAACTGAGTCTTTTAATATTTAACTGAATGTATGCCCATAAATTTAGGAGGCTAACTAAATTTCTTTGGTTCTTCACAGTTAGTGTCATCCATGCTCAATTTCAATTATTATCTTTTGCATGGATATTCTTAGTTAATTGAATGTTGATCACTTAGTTTAACAGGATAACTTAACTGTCATCAGTTCTTTATTAATTCAATTACATTATTTACTATTTTATCTTTGCATGGATATCAAAGATATTCCTTATTTAGTTAATACATTATTTATTTACAACTAAGGCTTTAAATGAAGCCTTTACAATTCGATTTCACGTGAATTTATACATAGGAAATTTGAATTCATTCTCTCTCTATCTTATCTCTTTGTCATTTATTATTACTACATGGTACACATGTGTAATTAGAAGAATTATTCTAGTATCGATGATCATGTATATTACCCCCGGGCCATATAGTTATATTCCAAAGTAATTCACTCAAGGCATAGCTAAGCCCTAAAGGATACTTATAGCACTCAATGACCATGACTAGTAATATATCACATAGAATAACCACATGACTTGATACAACAAAATTCCATCTCCATAATTGGAGATCCATTCTTATAGGGGTAGTCTATAAGAATAATTAAATTGATAAAACACAAGTCCACATTCTTGTTGCAACATAAGACTAGTCTTGATACAACACAAGACTCCAATATTGATAGAACACAAGATTTCAATATTGAAAGGATACAAGATAATAGTATAGGAATCCCACCGCAATACATGAGGACATATATAGGACTTCATGCAATACAATGTCCTGATTTGATACCAATCAAGTCCCTAAATTAATACAACACAACTCTTGGAGAATGACTCTTGATTGTGTACATTTAACACTCGAAAGGATTTAAACTTCTTCACTGATAGTGACTGGTCCACAGATTTGCAATTTTCTCATCAGTATTTATGTACTAAATTGTTTACTTACATGACCATGACTCTGATGAAGTGATACTTCATCTTAATGTGTTTCAATATAACATGAAACACTTCTCAGAAAGATTGATTTTAAAACACCTAATAATAGTAGGCTCAAGTATTTCACCCCATTAGGTAGCCTCCCAAAACTACACCACTACTCAGTAGGTAGTAGTATCCGCAAGATTCATTTTCTTTTGTAGTATTATCTAGCATACACCTTGCTTCTGTAGTACTAGCCACAATACACATAGCTTTTGTAGTACTAGTCACAATTTACATTGCCTTATCTTAGGGTAAAATAATAGATGGATAGAACAATAGGACTACCATGTATCAAATACAATAAATAACCTATTCTAATGTACCTCAAAGGTGCTCAAACATATTCTTAGTAACAAACATAAAATACAACAGATATTCTAAGTACATTAAGAGACTGACTAGATACTTAATCACAATAGAATTATCTGGATTTGATCCATAATGTAGTTTATATAAACTAGAAACTATGGATTTCATATCCATCATATAAAACACATTAAATGTGTAATATTATGTAGAAAGAAAGTCTTATATTTTATTTCTTTCTTCAACATTTGTCGACTTCAAGAATCTTCTGTCATCTGAAGAAGTTATCTCTTTCCATTCTCGATCATGTTCTTCAATGCATGATCACTTTCATAGTGATATTTCATATCATAGTACCCCACATAGCCAACTGTATGGATATCTAACCTCTCAAAGAGTTTTAATTGTTATGTGACATTCCAAACTATAACTCATCTTGAGTATCCAATAGTCTCCAATATTTTGACCATATCTCTGCTCATGTTGATTTTTTCCACAAGATATCACAACCCCTAGCTTCCTGAGTCATGTACCTATTGTTTGTACAACATCAGGACTCATTCTCTGCACTTGTTAGTAATATCAAGTCGGACTTGTGAGTCATATCAAGTTGGACTTGTGAGTCATATCAAGTCCTATGTATCCTCATATGATTGAGGTGGCGATGTTGTATTGTAAAGATTGTGAGTAATATCAAGCTGAGTTTTGTGAGTAATATCAAGACTAGACTTGTGAGTAATATCAAGTAAACTATTCTCATAGAAGGTACCCTATGAGAATGGGTCTCCAATCATCGATGTGATCTTTTGTTGTATCAATATTGAATTCTTGTGTTGTATCAATACTGTGGAGGTTGCTATACTATGTGATATATTTCTAGTCATTGTCACTGACTGCTACAAGTCTCATTTATGGATTAGCTACCTTTAGAGTGAATGACTTTATCATATGACTATATGGCCTGGGGTAATATATATGATCATCATTATGTATGGAATAATTCTTCTGGGTATAATATGATAAGATGGATAAATAATACACATATGGACCATGCATTAATTATTTAATGATAATGAGACAAAGAATAAAGAAAGAGTGTTAGGATTAATCAATTAACTGTCCCTTGACAACCATAGTTTATTTGTCTTTTCCTAGCTTATTAGGGTATTTTCCACTTCACCAGTGCCATGGGGGTCTAATATTGGGCCCACCTAACACTTGATGCATCTGTCTACATGAGTTTAGGAGCTCCAGAGACCAATCCCTATAATTTAGGAAGCTACTCTGAGTGCCATCAACAATCACCAGTAGTTGAACCTAGTTGGTATTCAGTTATGTTAATTTATGATCCAATTTCTATTGGTTAGTTCACTTTCAGACATCCTAGAACTAGTTAGCATGATTTAAGGGAGGTTGGGTACATTTTCTCACCTACTTGGATCAGTTAACTAGTTGTGAACTGATTTAGTTTACCAGAGTTGCATTAGTGAGATCTAGTGGTGATTTCCCCACACTGAGTTAGCAATGGAGTCAACCCAATTTGGTGAATTCAAATCCTACCTAAGGAATTCAAATTTTTCTTATTGTAACACCATTGTATTGGATACAAGTTAATAATAGTTCATGTAATGTTGTGCTAACAAATTTGGTGTTCATGTGTGTGCACTTTTCCATGAATATTTTGATCAATTTACATTGAATTGTCTCTCTATTATGTAACCTTCTTTTTACAATGAATTCATTCAGGACTAAGGATCCTAAGCTTTGTTAAATTAAACATGGTATCAGAGAAGGTATTCATTTCAACTTCAAACTTGGGAAACTTCCATTGATGCACCAGAAACAATTGGGTTCCACATAATTCATGGTGTTCTTTCCTTGCTCCCTTTGGATTATGTCCAGAGAAATCTATCCATGTGTGATGCACCCAAAGAAAGTGAACATGTCGAAGTGGAGATTTTTTGAATTGGTTTGATTTCAAATTGAAGTGTTTTGCAGTGTTTTTGCAGGTAAATTGAATATTTTGTGAATAATTAGTTATTTCTTGAAGTTGTAAGTTGTAGAATTCAACAACTTTGACACCCAGAATCCTCACACCCTTCAACTATCTTGATTGGAGGGATGATATGTTAATAGTATTGCGCAACAAGGGTCTATACAATGCCACCATGGATAGAGAGTTTGAAACCCATAAGCCTCTTGAAAGGTCAAAGTATCTGAACAAGTTGGACAAAGAATTTAGCTTCATGTGCATCCACATCTCCATGGAGCTACTCTTCCATCTTGACAGACTGAGAACTCCAAAATAAGTATGGGAGAAGCTCGAAGCCTTGTTTGTAAATAAATATGAGCTAAGGGGACATATTCTGAAGAATGAACTAATAACACTATTTATGAGCAACTTCAAAACTATGCAACATTTTTCTCAAAATTCAAATCCCTTTTCATGCAATTCAAGAAGTGTGGGATTGATAAGAAGGAAGAGAAATTGGTGTTCTCAATTATGATAAAGCTTGGCCCATAATTCTCAGTGTTCATATCCACCTTTTACTCTAGGAGACTCACAACTCCTAATTGGAGAATGCCATCCCTTGATTCCTTCACATAATCTCTTATTCAGGAACAAGACAAGATGATATAGATTTGATCTCTCAAATCCTCCAATAATTAGGCTCCCTTAGCTGGGGAAACTAAGAATGCACAAGCAAAGACGAGGCAGAAATGAAAAGAGAAGAAGAACATTGATTTCAAGCCTAACGATAAGCAAAATACTTTTGAAGCAACATCAAGTTCCAAGAAGGAAAAGAACAATAATTTTGACAAGGCCAAGTGCTCTTACTACAAGAGAGGAAATCATCTAGAGAATATTTGTATGAAGAAAACAATAGACCAGATGTCTAGGATCCTTGAACAAAACAATATTTCCCTTAAGGTGTAAAGAAGTATGATGTTGGAAATAAGACGGAAGATCATGAGAGGTTCCATGCTTTGAAGGAAGTCTTTCCTCAGTCACAAGATTTTCTCATTGATTCTGGAGCCTCCAACCACATGGTTGCCTCCAAATAATCATTCACTTCTCTGTATCTCTATGGAGGACTAAGCTTACAAATGGGATGTGAATCACAAATACAAGTTGTTGAGAAAGGTCCAATCAAGTTTGAACATGGAGTGTTCAATAATGTGCTCTATGTCCCTTCCTTGGTAGAAAATATGTTTTCTATATACCAGATGACTCATATTGGCTCACCTAAGCAAGTCACATTTGATCCCGACATAGTGGATATCTTAGAAATCTCTACTGGGAACTTGATAGAGAAAGGAGTTGTCAATCATGCCTTCAAGGCATATGAGTTTTCTCACTTTCTTCTTAATTCATATCCTAGTTCCTTGTTGACTCATGCCAATGACACAAGCAGGTTGTAGCATGAAAGATTTGGCCACTTGAAATTCAAGTATATCTAGCAACTTCACAATGAAAATATGGTTGAGGTATTTCCTCTAATAAAAATTCTAAAGGTGTATGCAATGGTTTCTTATAATTGAAGCATCTAGAGAAAAGTTATGAGGTTGGGAAGGAAATAAGATATGCCTCCACACTCGAAATGATTCACAGTGATGTCTCTGGACTGGTGCCTACAACATCTATGAATGGATCTAGATAATTTATAACCTCCATTGATGATTGCTCAAGGTATTGTTGGATCTACTTTCTAAAGCAGAAGTTTGAGGTATTTGATACCTTTAAAATTTTCAAATCCTTGGTTGAGAACACTCTTAGGAAGAAGATCAGAACACTAAGATCATATAATGGAGGAGAGTATGTCAAAATAGAATTCCAGCAGTTGTGTGCTTCAGCAGGTATTCAAATGCAACAATCAGTCCCATATACCACATAGAAGAATGGTGTAGCTAAGAGGAAGAACTGATCTCTTAAATATATGGCTACATGCCTTCTTCAAGCAATAAATATCCCTCCATATCTATGGGATGAAGCAATAAACCATGCTTCGTACATCTAAAATAGATTTCCTCAAAAATCGGTGATTAGGGTCACTACTTTTGAAGAATTGATGGGACATAAGCCCAATGTCTCACATCTTAGGGTTTTTGGCTCCAAAGCATGGGTCAGAATTCCTACTGACAAGAGGAAAGAATTCCAAGCTCAGAGTAGTGAATGAATATTGTTGGGATATGCATATGATTACAAGGAATACACACTCATAGATATTGCAACTAAAAGGTTCTTCATAGAGCGTAGTGTTAAATTTGAAGAAGATCGGGTACATCATCCACAACCAGCTGAATAAGAATAAGAGGTATAATTTCTCATCCATTTCCATTTGTAGATGATGATGTCTTAACTAATATTTCATATTGAAAAGATGAGGATCAAGATGACTAGGATCTTGATAATGAGAATGAACTCCAAGTAGAGCCAAATCCATATCCAACACCTTCTCCCACTCAAATGCCTAAATGGGCCCAAAAGCTCATTGAAGCTGTTGAGAATAGTGCTAGGGATCAAGATGACAGAATAAGGACATGATATCAATATCAAGATGAAAATCTTGCACTTTTCCATTTAGATCCATTTCTTCCAGAGAGGTGCTTCATGATGATGGGGTCAAATCATCAGTGCTACAAAGAGTATTTCCATGATCTAAGGTGGCAAGAAGCAATGGAAGATGAGTTTGATTCACTACAAGAAAACAAAACCTGGGATCTTGTCACTTTGCCTCCTTGGAGGAAGTTAGTTCAGTTCAAATGGATTTACAAGACCATGCTAGCAGCTAATGGAACCACTACCAAGTACAAGGATCGGTTAGTGGAAAATGGGTACTCACAAGTCTATGGGCTAGACTACAATGAGAAATTCAAACCTCTTACAAGAATGGACTCCATAAATCTAGTCTTTTTCATTGCATTCTCAAAGAGGTGGGAGGTACATCACATGGATGTTAAGAATTCCTTCCTCCATGGTGACCTAGAAGAGGAGATCTATATGAAACATCCTAAGGGGTACACTAAAGATTCCTCCTTAGTTTTCAAACAAAGTAAATATCTTTATGGGCTCAAGCACGCCCCAAGTACATGGTATGCGAAGATGGATTCATTCCTAATGTCATAGAAATCCGAGAGGTGTAAGTATGACTACAATGTCTACATGCAAAACAAAGGGGGATCCTTACTGTTGAGTGTTATGCATGTGGATGAATTTTTCGTTCAATACTTCACTAAAAAGATATTTCTCTATCTCAAATGTCTTCTTGGTGTAAAGGATTGAATCAGTTATTTTTCTTGGTTTTCCTACTATTTTGAGAGGGGGGGGGGGGTGTCCATGAGTTTTTCCCCATTTCTTCAACTTGTTAAGAAATCATTTTTTCATTTATATTGTATGGGTGACATTTGGTGTTAGTTTCAAGGGCCTAGGTTGTCCAAGTTAGGATTATGGGAGAGTGTTAGGATTAATTAATTATTCCTCCCTTGACCAACATAGTCTATTTTTCTTTTCCTATCTTACTAGGGTATTTTTCACTTTACTCATGCCATCGGGGACACATATGGGTCCCACATAACACTTGATGTGCTTGTATACATGAGTTTAGGAGCTCGAAAGACTAATACCTATAATTTAGGAACCCACTTTGAGTGCATTAATATGTTGTATTTCTGGCTCAACCATTGAAATGAATCGGGGCATATGATTTTTTTTCTACAAGACAAAATATTATAATGGTTAGAATCATTTCATACTCATGAATTTTATTCACATGAATACATACTGATAATAATTTACATAGTTGTGTACAGATATTAATCAACTATATTAACATAAATCATACTAATATCATGCATTGATTTTCATATTTATATAAGTCTTATATCAGTCCCATATCATATCTTATGAAATATTAATGCAGCCCCATATTCGTATAAAAAATTCATCCTTGTATTCATCAAGGTTTATGCATTCTTGTGTTCATAATTCATGACTAATCATGCATCACTATATCTTATATCTTATGAAACAAATTATGAATCCTTATGTCATTCCTATATAAGTTTATATTAGTCCTATATAATTCTATATTGGTATTATATCAGTCTTGTATAATGTCTCATAATATTGACTTCATGATATATACAACATGCCAATAAAGACAAAAAACAATGTATATCCTCAACACAATTCCAAAGTATAGGAATACAGATCCACATATGACATTCATGAAACATTATAAAAAAAACCTTAGATATGATTTATAATAGCATATAACAATCAAAATATAAAGTACTCATCTTTATTGGTTTGTGTGGGCTCCCTCTTTAGTTGTGCATCCTTGCGGAGATTACTAGAGTCCTTATTTATTCACTGCAACTTTTAAAACATTGCAAAACTTACTTCATGCACTGGGTAGCGAATATATGGATGGAGAATGAGGACCCCATGCACACTAAATAAAATTCTTTCTTGTTATAAAGGAAATACTCCTTCTGATCATCCTCTTACTTGAATCATTTATTTTGAGAAGGTTTCACTCCTTTTACAGTGGTGGATGCATGAATCCTTCCTTCATTCTTGTTTCTTTCATAGCACTCTTTCGCAAATTGACCCTTATTTCCACAATAGAATCATTCATCCTTTGATTGTTTGAATTCCTTCTTGAAATCCTTCTTCTTTACAAAAAAAATCTTGGGAGCGAATGAATTTCTCCCTTTATTCTTTCTTGTTGTGAGGGAAAGATTCTCCTCTTTAGTGCACACAACCTTGCTTTGGTTTCTCTTCTCTTCCATTTACCGCAACCAATAAATTTTCCCATGAGGAAGGGATCCCATCAACTGCGGCTTCAAGAAGGACATCGGGTGAAAACGTGAAGTTGCGATACAATTTTTTGAGAATTAGTCACACTGAAAATTCAAGAATATCATCACAATGACAACAACAAAAAAATGAAAAATTCACAGGGATGTTCCTTGCACTGTCCTCTTCAAAAAGGTATTTTTAGTTTGGATGATAAGAGTCACATTTGAAATAAAATGGGAGGACACAAACATTTGTCAATAAGGAACCAATTTTTAAACATATGTTATTTCGAAAAATAATAAAAAATAGTGTTTAGGTATGAAAATACTCAACATATAGTCCATTTCAAAGTACAATCTGTGTAGATAATGAACGTACATTTTGTTTCTGTAAAATGAATAACCATCTCTAAAAAAAATGAATGGCACACCGGTCTTTCATTATGCAAACCTAAAAATTTAAAGTATATTTCGTTGGTACCCGTCAAATTTGTCCTACTATATGTCCATAAAAAAATTCCAAAAAATATGAGTATGAAGCTAATAGAATTCTCTAAACCTCTTGTGTTTACGTCAAGGTGAAATTCATAAGGGGGATATGGGTTTGAAAGGGTTTAAGTTGAAAAACATAAAATTTTGTAGTTGTTTTTGTCAAAAAACAAGAAAAAAGTGTATACCAACTTCGTGTTTTCACCCCACCCTCATTTGTCACCACACCGATGCTTTCTAGTTGATCTCTCACTTGTGAAATATTTGAGAAGAAGGATGCTACGGTCTCATCTTTATCCATATTTAGGTCATGTAACTTGTCCTTCAAATCCCTTTTTGGAGTGGGATCCTTCTTCTCATAAGTGTTTGTTAGTGTCCAAAACCACTCCTTTGTCGTATTCAATGGTGTGATCACCAACATAAGATTGTCTTTCATGGAGTCATATATGTCCCTCTTTTCCTTTGCTTGATTCTTATTGTAATTTACTCTTGCTTCATTAGTGGTAGTATCCTCTACCACCGAAGTCATGAATGAATCAAGATCATGCTCCTCAATTCTGTTCAATGCTCTTTCTTTCCATGTGTTGAAGCTAGAAGTACCTTGAAGGTGGTCTTCCAATCGAATAGAGATTGATTTCATGGATGCAATATTTTGATCAACTTTTCAAGATCTATGTAGGATTAGCTTACTGCACAAAACTAAGATCATTCATGCCCTATGCGCTAATACCATGTGAATGTTTGAGCAAAATAATAGATGCTTTAACTTTAAAACTTTTATCAATCAATTTCAGCACATATAAATCTCATAAATCAACCACATATGAATATATCAGCCACATGTGAATCTCATAAATATATCATCCACATAAAAATATCAGTTACATATAATTCTCATAAATATACCAGCCACATAAATCAATCAACCATCACAAACAAGATATACCCTGGGAAAACCCTACAAACACGGAGGATGAAAAACCCAAAAATTATTTGGGTATGATAGATATATTTGCACATAATGGCTTACAACACTTAAGAAGATTGCTCGATAAGAGATATCGCCTCAACAATATAGAAGAGATATCCAATACAACATGATTAATCCACTTTCCAAGTACTCGACACTTTAATAAAAATTTAAAACACCCTCCATGCAAACCCTAGAAAATCACTGCATAATTCTAGTGCACCGGTGAGGCTCCATGAAAACATTAGTGCCCTTGCAGCATTGGTGTCAAGTTAAAGAATTGGATTCTTCTCCATGCATAAAGATATGCACACTTCCTTTCATTATTAGTTTTTAACTGAATGTTGACCGACTTAAACCAAGTCTTTTAATATTTAACTGAATGTATGCCCATAAATTTAGGAGGCTAACTGAATGCCTTTAGTTCTTTCAAAATTAGTTTCATCCATGCTCAATTTCTATTATTATATTTTGCATCGATCTTCTTATTTAATTGAATGTTGATCACTTAGTTTAACCGACTAACTTAAGTGTCATCAGTGCTTTATTAATTCAATTACATTATTTACTATTTTTATCTTTACATGGATCTCATAGAGATTCCTTATTTATTTACATTTAATGCTTTAACCGAAGCCTTTACAATTCAAGTTCACATGAAGGAATACATAGGCAATTCTAATTCATTCTCTCTCCATGCTTATCTCTTAATCATTTATTATTTACTGCATGGTCCACATGTGTATTTATTTTTCCATCTTATCATATCATACTCAGAAGAGTTATTTCAAACTAATGATCATATATATTACCCCGATCCATATAGTCATGTTCTAAATTAATTCACTCTAGGGGTAGCTAATCCCTAAAGGAAACTTATAGCACTCAGTGACCATGACTATGAATATATCACATAGTATAACCACATGACTTGACACAATACAAGCTCGTCTCCAAAATTGGACATACATTCTCATAGGGTACCATCTATGAGAATCATTGACTTCATACAACATAATTCTATGCTTGATACAACAAAAGTCCACAGTCTTGATATGCCACATAACCAGTATTGATACAACACAAGATCATAGTATAGGAATCCCACCTCAATATATGAGGACATGGATAGGACTTGATACAACACAATGTCCTAACTTGATACCACACAAGCCACTAACTTGATACAACACAAGTCTCAGAGAATGACTCCTGATGTTGTACATTTAATAGATTCTAAGAGAGGTATAGTGAAACTTTAATATATTGAATGTGTAAAATCAATCGATGGTTATTGGTTAATACATGCATAGTGTGTTTCTACTAAGGGCTAGAGAGAAGGTTTCATGTTTAGGCCATATGTTGTATCTCCAAGGTTTGAAAACCTATGGGTGACGTTATGAAGCATTTGAGGTTATGTAACATGTATATGGAAGACAAAATATGAACACCCTAAATAGGAATCCATATGGGATGTTGATCCTACTAGGGTGTTGTGCCATCAATTGTGGGAGAGAAAATGTGTATAGGAACAAAGAAAGTATAATTGATAGCATCAATAAGGGATGTCAAGTGCACTATAGACAAAGGTTGGTCAGTATTGGGGATTAATGATAGAGAAGTCATATTGATACAACTAGGGAACTGACCCAATATCCTCACTTCTTCCACCACCTTTAGTAAGTCCTATCCTATTGACCTAATATTCCTTCTTGTCTCAACCCGAGGTTCAACAACAACACAATACCAACAAAACACCACAAGACATCGACCCAACAGATAAATCTCAGTCGGGAACTCCTGCGAGGCAGGCGCAGTCTCACCCAAGATATCTTAATGTGTAACTGCTAGAACCATGTTTCCGCGGTTGGCGAGGGATTATAGTCCCTTGGCACACGGCCAAGGCGCTCGACAGAGATAGGAGGATGGAGTCTATTACTGTGCAATAGAGGTGCAACTGTGTGCCACAACTGACATGCGACACAACATTTTCCTTAACCACTTAACAACTAGTGAAACTGTGCGACGCAACTGATTCCTTACTTATAATCAACAGTGTGCGACTTATATTATAACTTAGCAGATTAACCGGAAGTCATACATTACGTGTCAACAATGCTTTAATAATTCATTCATTCATTTACTGATTGGTAATATCATGATATAAATTCAACAACAACTGTAAACAATACAAAGTAATCAAACATCCACATAAACCTTCAATATTTAACATACATCAACATAGGAAATAACGTGGAAACCCATCTGGGAAAAACCACCAAGGTGCTCTTCATCTGGCATGAGAAATATAGGTAGCACCTTGCAGTCTGCAACTTATAGATTGTTCTTAAGATATGTCTTTTGCTCAACTACCCTTGCTCTCATGCTCTCTGGTTTATTCTTCTATCTACTCCTATTGATCTGCACACAACCTATATCGACTCTTCTAATTTACTTTCTACGCACCCAGTTGCAGATTACTCCTACAAAACAGTCTGCACAATCAGCTGTAGATCCTTGGCTCAACATCCTTCTACTTCTACCACACTCCTCTTCTGAGTCAAAATACTGAAGCTAACTGAATCTAATAGGATCTACTGAAATATAACCAGTTCTAACCCTTATACAGAATGGGTTCCTCCTATTTATAGTATTTACAAGACCGCATAGGGTCGATTGAGTATAGTTCATTTATTACAGACACAAGTAGCTACAAAATATCTGCGTTTACATTGATGATAGGCCAAACGGGCCACAAAGGCCCTATATTACATAAACAACAGTATTAACTAGCCGTGGAAATGTCTTTTAGCCTATCTATACATGTCATAACTATATGCAAAATTGTCCTTTAGCCTTCTGTCGGTTCGTCCTTCTATAGTCTTCCTTAACTTGCACCTGTTCCACTTTAACTTGTCTACCTACCTCTTCCACCGACTCTTGATGTGCTTTTCCTCATCGCACCGATCCTTGTCATAGATTCCTATGCTCCGAGCTTGCGCTTCTTCCTTTACCTACTTTTACTCCATCACACGCCTTCTTTTCCTCCTACGCTTGTGCATCATATTCTCCCTTATGCACTTTTCCTGGCCCAACAGGCCCCCAACACTCACATGTGGCTCTGATGAATATGGTTGTCATTGATGTCAACACATTAATGGCAAAATACAAATTGGTAAATGAAGAGAAGGATGATGGCATGGAAAGGTGACAAGACAAAAGCTAAATTGGTAAATGGAGAGAAGGATGATGACATTGTAAGGTGACAATACGAAGGAAAAGGCCGATGGAAAGAAAGGACAAGGAAAAGATGACATGGAAGTATTCAAGACATGGCACAAGGACAAGACTGATGACTTAGCAAGCACAAGTTGGTTGATTATTTGGCAACGTAACAAGATGGACCAAATGACCCATTCTGTGGTCATTTTTTAGAAGAGTGTTTACTTGTGGTTTGATAAGGTGCTGGAACAATTAGACTTATGTATGATGAACCCAGGGTTTGTGAAAATCGATGGTCGTATGAAGAAGATTAAAAACCTACTTCATATATATATACACTTGAATTTATAGAAGGTGAAGTGGTCGGCCCAGCCTTGGAAGATTGTTTAAAATAAAGTCACAACAAATAAAAATTTGATATGACAAGTCAATAAGTTAATTATAGAAAAAAGAGAAAATTAAAAAATACAAAGATGAATATCGACTCCATAAATTTGTATGAGAAACTAGTATAAATAACAGGCTGAAGGTTTCAAAATATAGTGGAGAATTTGGTGGTGTGAAACTAGCTCTAAAATTTGGATGTGTCTGAGGAAGCCACAGTCAAGGTGAAAGTTCAAAGTTTGAACAGCTCTGAAATTCGGTGATCTCTGAGGCAGTTTTTTTTTTGGTGAATTTTTTGAAGACAGTTGGAGGTGGAATTTCCCAAAAGCAGCAAAATTTGAGTGGTAGTAAACAACTCTGAAATTCATTAATCTCTAAGGAAATTTCATGGACTGAGGTAGGATTTACACAGTCCCGAATTTAAGAAGGAAGGTGAATGAGCTCACTAGGAGGTGAAGTGTTTGGGTATGCTCTTCTTCTGCTAAGTGACAATCCCAAATCATGAAATATGTAATCACTGTTGTTACCTACTCACACAATCCATGGTTGTACATAGTCCATAGTTCTAAGGATGAGTTGATGCCGAGTTCGATCCATGGTTGAAGCCTTTTTTTTTCTAAGGTTAAGGTTGTTTCCATTCTCAACACACAGTCCAAGTATGAGATTTGTTTGGATTCCTCCATGGCATATAGTATTCACAATCAAGGCCTTTTTACTGGAGTTATTAGGGATTATTCCAAGCAAATACTCAAACCTTGATGATGCACAGTGAACAGTCCCAATTTCAATGTTAGTATGAAAACAATATTCCTCCACTTCGTACACAATGTTGATACACAATATGATTTTTTAGTCTAAGAATATACACATCTTGGGGTTCCTTTCTTCATACACAATCCCAGTGGTGATAGTTATTGGAGGCCTTCCACAACAAAGTCTGGATATGTTTGGAAGCATACATGCAAGAGTACAACATTCATCTTCACTTAAATAATAATAGTGTTCAAAGAATCATATCAGATGTACTATGAAATTTTACATAGATTGATTTGACTGAGACATGGAAAAGCAGTGATTTGTGACAGCCTAACTTGACTGTGATATGATTTCTAGCCAATGACAGTATGGCTTGACATTTGATGTGATAATTGTGATGCATTGAATTGACAATGATCTCTTACAATGATGACAATGATATATTGAGTTGGCATGACAGTGACATCCTCTGAAGTGGGTGGTGACATGACTAGTGATAAATGATGATAGTGATGAGGTGGCAGTGATACCTTCAGCAGAAGACATGATGAAGATGTGATAGTAAGGGAAGATGGATGAAATGTGATGTGACAAGAATTAGTGTGTATTAACTGCAAGATGGGTCTTGTAACTATTTTCTTAGTAGGATCTAAGAAAAGACTAAGCAGAGTCTTGGATATAATTAGGTGCTTCTGTATCAGTAGGTGTTGATTTACCTCATGATCGTAGTCGTTTGAAATACAAATAAAATTACAAACATTATATCTTGTGTCTCTTGTGCAATGTGTTGATGATTATGTGTTTTATTTGGTGAATGAATTGATTATTAAAGCATAGCCTATTGATGAATATGATGTTGAATTGAATGTGAAATGATGACTAAGTTTTAAAGTATGAAGAAGTGAAAATTGAAGTAAGTTCAAGCTCATCAATTCACCCCCCCCCTCTAGGTGAGCCTTTGTGTCTAACAGGCTAATCCCGAGGCACTAAGAAAAAATGATGCCTCAGCAAAATTTATTGTTGTGCAAAATTCAAGCCTTTGGCTGAGCCACAAGACCAACCTTGTCCTGAAATTCCTTCAAAATTTGTTGCGCCTTGGAAAATTCCTCTATTACTTCCTTCTCTTGCTTGTCCAATTGTTCCACCCAGTTGGAACTGATATGCTCCAACAGTCCCGCTTCTAACGAATGCGTGATGCGCTGAAGATTCTACTGCACATGATGAATAATCCCTTTAACTCGCACTTCTTTCAACTAGTGCGTGGATACTTCATCATTCCTAGTTTTCTCTTGGTCACGAAGATCTTTGAATTCCTGTTGGAGCTACTTAATCTCAGCGATCTTTGTAACCTTCTCCTTAAGAGAAAGCTTCTTCATCTCTACCTCTACTGTGGTGATTTTCTCATCAGCTTTCTGCGCATCTTCCTTGCTCTTTTCCATAGTCTCATCCTCCAGAAGTGCTTCCCACATCGCGAAAATGACTTCAATTGCCTCAGTGCAGAGTTTTTCTCCTTTGCTTATCCTTGCAACAACCTTAGACATTGCTTTGTTGCGCTCTTCAAGCACCTTAGGAGGTGTGCTTGGTACCTTCCTTGATTGAAGCTCTTCTACTTTCTTCTTGAGTTCCACCATGATATTGGAGAGGCACCCAACCTTGGCGACTGAGTCTTCATCTTCTTGACTTGCTTTTGGTGGGAACTCCGCGATTGCAAGCCTGCTCTGTTTTTTGGCCTCAATTTCCTGCTCCTTTTCTCTAAGGAGGGTCTTGCACGCTATCATCTTTCTTTTCTGCTTGGTCACCTGATATGATACCGCATTTTCTATGAGTCGTACCTTGGTTGTGGCCGCCTGATGCAGAGCATAGAATTCAGCCAACGTGAGTTTAGAGAATTCCATGTTTAGTACCTCAAACCCATGGACAACATTATCGAACTTAGGCATCGACGTCCGAATTAATTGTACTTGGATTTCTATTTTTATTGGTGGCACCAAATTTGGTATTACTACTGGGGTACTAGGATCTACATCATAAGTTTTAGCCTAGACAATGGTTTTAACTTGGTTTATAGCCTCTGTCAGCTGGTTGATATGCTTGGTGAGCTAGTTGGTTAGTCATAGTTGTTTCTTACTTATTCCTTTCAAGTTGTATTTTGTAACCTCTGCAATGGCATCAGACAACAAGTTTATGTCCTTGTCGGCTAATTTGACCGTGTTAGCCAATTTGTTCGCTTTCCTCTTCTTGTGCTGCGGCTGATGCACCTCTTCCCGGGCCTTCTTCACATCCTCATCATTAGGTGTGCCCTCATAGTCATCATCCTTATCATCATCATCATCTTTTATTTTCTCACTATCGTCATCGTCAAGGATTGGTGACTTATTGTCTTTCCTGTTGTCGCCATCATTTCCTTTCCCATCATCTTGGTCATGAGCCTGACCATTCCCTTGGTCATTTCCTTGGACCTCTCCTTGTCCATATCCTTCCTGGTTTCCTTCTTGGTCCATCTGCTCCTCGACTGGACCATGCCATTCTTTCAGCCAGTCCTGGACGACTGTGTCCACATCAGTGTCAATGATCTTAAACCCTGCCTGATGTGCTTTCTTGGTCGAGTCCGTACTTGGATCTAATATAACATTATGGACACCGTATTGGAAGTTTATGAATTCCTTGTATCTCTACACCGTCGCAACCCTTACTCTGTGTGAATTCCTCACTACATTTCACAGTTCCTTTCCATGTAGGAAGAACTCAATATTATTATCAGTCTGGCGAATCTTGTCCTCCTCGTTCTCCATAGGTTCTGATACTTTGCTCCAAGGAAAAGAACTAGGACATCCATTGGTTGGTATTTCGGTGGGTCGGACCACAGAACAAAGGAAAGTAGAATGAGCAGCTAGGAGTAGTGGAACTTAGATTTAGGGTCCTTTGTGCCTGCTCCTCATCCTCTATGAGCTCGTTCAATAGGAACTGTGACTAGTTGAAGATTATTCCTACTGCGCACTACTCTGCAATTTCTGTCGCACTGGCGGTGCACCAAACAGGTCTCATCTTATGCAACAAATTTCAATATAAGATCCTTGCTACAAACCTTACCATGTTGGCCTCTATAGGGGCAATGAGGAATACCCTACACGTGTGCTAAATCTTATACTTCTGTTTCATTTTGGTCGTATCTCGGTTTGGACGTAGATAAAGCGCAGGGTCTCCTCCTGTCTTCAGTAGACCCGTTATTGACTAGATGAGCTCGACGTTGATAGGGTAGGTTCGATCGAGCCATAAACATCCTCTGTGAAAGAAAACGAGGAGTTCTTTCACATATATAGTTACCTGTGCGTTGTACCCAAAGTGGGGCATGAGCAGCAGATTTAGCAATCCCACGCTATCGACACCGTTGGCCCACTCCATTGGCACTAAGAGATGGGGCTCAGGAGGCATGGCTGGAACTGTAACCATGTATTTTTTTCCTTCCAATCCCACCTGCTTGTAGATTTCAATGTCCTCAAAATGGAGCTTGACAATCTTTGCTAGTATGTCCATCAACAGGGGTACATTATTAGGGATTTGGGGCATCACTAAGGATGTGCATGATTTTTTCAGGAGCCTCACCTCTTCCGTGTAGGCTCTCCTTGGTTGAACATAGTGTGGAAATTTCTCCTCTTCCTCGGTGGCACCAATGTCTCTGCATGGTGGTGAGTCTAGTTCGTCCTCCGGCATATCCTCAAGAGGCATATTTGCAACAACCTTAGGCTTATGTTTCTTTGATATCTTTGCCCTGGATGATTCTGGAGTTGTTGGGGCTCCAACCCTAAAGGTCCTTAGTTTCGGTAACTCCGCAGTTCTTGAAGAAGTGTAAGCGAAGTTACAGCCTAAAATAGTCTTAGGGGTGTCGCGGGTGGGTCGAAACCCCTTTTTGTAATTAACCCTTGGGTTAAATCCAGGGTTAGGGTTTTGGGCGCCCATGGTGTAAATCCAGGGTTTTGTAACAGTGCGCTATATAAATAGGCACTTATGTAAAGAAGATAGGTTAGGTCTTGAATGATTATCTTATGAAGCTATTGTAATGAGAAGATAAGAGATTGTATAAGGGTTTTTGTAAGAAGGTTAAGTCCCAGCTGTGTGCGGGACGACCTCTGCAGTTGTGTGCGCAGAGGGGTTTTGTGGGTGAAAAGGAAGATCTGCAGCTGTGTGCGCATAGGCTTGCTAATGAGTGCGCGGCCTTGAGAACTGAAGGGATCTACAGCTGAGTGCACAGATCAGAATTGTCGTTTTAGTTGTAAAGAGTTAAATAAAGCGCAGTTCTATGGACGTAACCCCTACACTAGGGGTGAACCACGTGACATCTGGTGTTGTGGTTCATTTGAGTGATTTGTTATTATATTTTATGCACTGTTAAGTAAATAACTACTAAAGTAAGACTGTTGTTAATAACTAGCTTCGCTGTGAATTCCCAAATAAGGGTTGAGCAAGTAACTGTTTATTTATCTAATCGCGAAGCTGCATAATTGATATTACAAGAATTCTGTTAAGTAATTGTTAATCGTTAAAGACTAAAGGTACAGTAAGATTCTCTCTTCTGCTTGCAGAAACCTGATTCTACGGCACCCCATAGCTGTTTCAGGTGAGACTGTATCATGTTCGCAGGCTGTTGCCAAAAGGGCCAACACTGTGGGTCTTTTGTTGGTGCGAAGTTAAAGGTGAAACCCGGGTTTGCCCAGTTAGCCCAACAAATTGGTTATGTTGCCAGTTGAACTCAGTATCTGTTGAAGAGAGATCTACGTCGTACCTCGAGGGCTATGTTTTGGCGGCCCTCTGTAAAATAAATTGGTGATTGGATCGAAGCGACCTATTTCAAGTTTGCAGAACAGGAAAATAAAGATCCCCATCGTAGCGCGGAACAATTTTTGCAAAGGTACGTTTTTTCTGATGTTCATGAAATTTTCTTTGGTTCTATACACATAGAGTTGCACCAGTGGTTATCCAGGTTAAAAGAAAGGAGGACGAACTTCCAATAAAATTAGTTTCCCCCTTGGACCCCCGCAAGAATCGCGATCTTGAAAAGAGTGAACAATGCGATCTCGCGAGCCGTGGATTTTTGGACTGCGCGAACTCTCGAGGCATTTGTGACGGAGTTCACCATCGACACAAGTACCTCCTTTAGCGAAGCTGAACGACAATTTTTTAAAAGACCAAGGGGTAAGTACTTGAACCTATTTAGTATGAATATTAAAATACTATTGGCTGAAAAAGGAATCTTGCTTATCGAATCAGATTGTTAGATCTAGCATTGCTAACCTATGATTGGAAGTGACTGGGACTGCGATGAGCAAAGTGGTTTGCTGTGAAACGGCAAAAGATATAAGTGAGATCTCGGCTCCTCCACTGAGTATACCCCTTTAAGCTCTGAAGCCTCTGAGTCCGTTGAGGTCCCCTCTGTTAGAAACCCTCTGATAACCCCGCAGCAAAGACCTATTATCCCCGAGAACCTGTCGCAGTCTGAAAGTAACCCTAGCCCGAGTATCCCTGTCACGGGTCAGTCTTCCCCCGCCAGTTCAAACCCTTCCTCCTCCCCTAGATCCCAGATGGCCCATGTTCATGATGACATCAAACTACCGGTTTTTAAAGGAACTAGGTCAGAAGACCCCGAGTAGTTCTGGTTTCTGTGCGAATCTGTGTGGACCGCGAAGAACATTACGGACATAGATGTTTGACGAGTGTAGCTGATCACTTCTTTCAGAGACCGAGCCCTGACTTGGTTTATGAAGTTTGCTAGCACACAGAATCCTATCTTGGCTGACATCAAAGCAGCATTGATCCGAGAATTTAAGAAACCTAAATCAGAGTCACAGTGCATCACTGAGTTAAAAGAGATTCAGCAGTGGTGAGGAGAATCTGTGTGGGACTTTGAATAGAGATTCAAATTTCTGCTCGACCAAGTTAGCTTCATAATTGGACCACCACAACATAAGGAGTGGTTTATTGCAACATTATTACCCCACATCAGAGCTCCACTCATGCAACAGAAGGTTGATGATCAGCAAGAGGCCTTAGAGATTGCCATAAAGCTTGAAACTGCACCTGTCAAAGATAATTCTGGTATAGCTCAAATTCAAGCGTAGCTCGCGGAGATGGCTTTAGAGCTTCGCGACATGAAAAAAGGGAAGTCCACCCATGAATAGGTATGGTGTATACGTTGTCAAACAGAAGGCCACGACAAGGACCAGTGCCCGGCACTGAGAAACTATTTGAATACTAGCGCACCAAACCCGCTGAATCCTAGTGTTATGTACTGTGAGATCTGTCGAACTACTAGCCAGCATCGACCGGAAGACTATTATCTGTTACAGAGGTATGTTCAAGTCCCGAAGAACCCTTACTGTAAATTCTGTAAGTCCCTTGGCCACAATGAAGATGAATGTTGCAGTTTTGACCTTATGAGGGAGCGGACCTACGACACTTATAGGATATACCCGGATGCACAAGGCAATGATGGATATGGTTACCGAGGTGGTCGAGGCAGTTTTAGAGGCTGTGGTCGAGGTATGCCTAGCGGAGGTCAAGGTCAAGTTATTTGCTATAACTGCAATCAGGCAGGACATCTAGCTCGAGACTGTCAAAACCCAACCACGACATGTCGATACTGCAGAGCAGTTGATCATGTCATCGAGCAGTGCCCACAGTTACTAGCTAAAATCCAAGAAAGAAACAGCAAACCTAGTCTGAGTGTCTAGTTGATTGCTGTCGAACCACGACCGATCCCAGCTGTTAATGTTGTTACAAGAAGTGGAGCTACGACAGAGGCACAGTGTCAGGAAAAGCAGCCTGACGAAGCTTGGGTTCGCAAGACCGTAGAGAAAACCCCAGCGTTTGATGTTCGACGAGAAAAATAAACTTTTTTGGAGGCCAGACAAGACTTTGTTGATTCAGATTTACCAACACCAAACAAGCAGCATCAGCAGCTGCAATCCCAGGAAGACTCACAAGGCCAAGTAAGTACTCTGTCATCGTTTTTACAGAGTTGCATCAAATTGTTAAGAAATCAGAATGCCTTAAATGAATTACAAAAAGTTATACAGTCTTGTGAACCTCATCAAAGTCCTGATAATGAAAGATTTGTTAGTAGAGTTAGAAGAACTGGAAGAGAGATGAGACTACATGCTCAGGTAGGAGAGTATGACATGAAGGATATTATTTTAGATCTGGGTTCTGAAGTCAATATTTTAACTAAGCAAACATGGGTACAAATCGGAAAACCTACCCTTGATTGGTCACCTATACAGTTGAGACTAGCCAATCAGCAGAGGATTGTACCCTTAGGAAGATTTCCTCGGGTACCAGTAGATATAGATGGAGTTAGTACTGTAGCATATTTTGAAGTTATTGAGATCATTGATGACAGTAACCCCTATCCAGCTTTGCTAGGAATTGAGTGGACAATAGATAGTGATGCAGTTATCAATCTTAAAAAGAGACAAATGACTTTTGAAGGGAAGGGATTGAGAGCTATACTACCATTGGATCCTTCTCAAGGAGAAATATATAAGGAGCCAGTCAGAGAGGAAGATCAGGATATTCTAGACCACATCTATAATATCACAGCAAAAGAAGAAGATTATGTCGAGCCTAATCCCGAAGGTGTAATGGATTGGCAATGTGATAGCTCCTGCATGTCTGACTCAGATGATGGTCTCGAGAGTTGGCAGAATTGATCATACGAGCTACATGGCCATCGGTGCGCATGAATTACCAAATCTCTTAGATGCCTTAGTGCACAGGTCAGAGACTTGCCTACATATGATGGGTTGACAGATCCAGGAAAATTCATTGCGCAGTTCTCAGAACAAGTTCCAGAATTATAGAGAATGCAGACTTTGGAAGCAGCATTAAGAGCTACAGCAGCGAGATGGTGGAAAGGCCATAGGAAGTATATTCATAGTTGGGAAGCTTGCAAGAAATTTCTACACCTCCGATTCCTAGACCAATCTCAAGGGGTGCGAAGTAAGTTCAATGGGTAGAAAAGTCCTCAGGAACATTTGAAGCAATGTTATGCGGCATGGGAACATGTACCTCGTGAGGAATGGGTGCATAAGTTTGTGCACACGTTGGAACCTATAGCAAAAAACTAGTATACAGAGGTCGAGCTTCGACACGGTACTGTAAGTTGGGATGATCTTGTTGATAGCTTTATACTTACATTTTATGTTAACGAAGTTTGTCCTGCTTTAGATGCAGCTGTTAGATTGATCCATACTAATATATTTGATGACCAAGAAAAATGGGAATACCAAACCGATTGGGCAGCACAAGAAGCTAATGCAGTTGAATGTTACAACCTCGCAATTGACGAGGATTACGATCCGTGTAACATCAATATTCCAGAGTCAGAAGGAAACTGCGAAGTATGTGGACCAGTGGTCGAAACACCTGAAGTGACTCAGCCTCTAAAGACGTGGACCGTAAACATTGGATCAAAGGAAAACCCCAAGTATGCTACAATTGGAGATTATTGGGATGATGAAATGGTAAGCAAAGTGACCCAACTTCTCCACGAGTATCAAGACCTATTTCCGACGAAGTTTTCTGAGATGAAGGGTATCCTTGGCGATATAGGAGTCATAAAGATTCCATTGAAACCTGATGCAAAGCCTGTGAAACAGCGCCCGTATAGGTTGAACCCCAAGTATAAGGAAAAAGTTAGACTGGAGTTAGATAAGATGCTTGCCACGGGAATTATTGAACCTGTTGAAGAGTCTGAATGGGTCAGTCCGATGGTAGTCCAAGAAAAGAAGACTAAGGGTGAAATCTGAATCTGTGTTGATTTAAGGAAGCTGAACGATGCGTGCCTACAAGACCCCTTTCCTACTCCTTTTACAGATGAAGTTCTTGATAATGTTGGAGGTCAGGAAGTATACTCTTTTACTGATGGATTTTCAGGTTACCATCAGATCAGAATTGCTCCAGAGGATCAACATAAGACAACATTTGCTACAGAAATGGGATCCTTTCAGTACACAGTTATGCCTTTTGGATTAAAGAATGCACCTACCATGTTTTCTCGAGTCGTAATTTGTGCATTTAAAGACTTTATACATAAATTCTTAGAAGTGTATTTTGATGACTGGACTATTTTTGGGTTACTAAAAGACCACATAACTAGCTTAAGACTTATGTTGGACAAGTGTAAACAACATCAGATTTCCTTGAACTTAAAAAAGTGCATCTTCTGTGCACCCTTTGGAATCCTATTGGGTCATATTGTTTGTAAGCAAGGATTGATGGTGGATCCAGCGAAGATAGCAATTATCGTGAACTTGCCACCTCCAAAGTCAGTCAAGCAACTGCGCACTACACTTGGTCACACCGGGTACTACAGGAATTTTATTAAAGGTTACGCCCAGATCACAGCCCCGATGGAGAAACAGTTGAAGAAAGATATTAAGTTTGAATGGACACCTGAGTGTCAAGAAAGCTTGTACATCCTAAAATAAAAGATGGTAACTGCCCCTATCCTAGTGTTTCCTGATTGGAATAAGGAGTTCCATGTGCATGTTGATGCTTCCTCGATTGCTTTAGGCATAGTACTGGCTTAGACAGGTGAAGGTAATATTGACCACCCTATTGCCTTTGCAAGTCGCAAATTATCCACGGTAGAAAGAAACTATACTATGACAGAAAGGGAAGGTTTAGCTATGGTATATGCTTTGCAAAAGTTTCGACATTATGTGTTAGGTTCTCACTTTAAAATGTTCACTGACCACTCTACTTTGTAATACTTGGTTAACAAGCCTATCTTGGGAGGAAGAATATGTCGATGGCTAATATTGTTCCAGGAATATGACTTTGAGATTATAGTTAAGCCGGGAAGACTTAAATTGGGACCTGACCATCTGTCGAGGCTCGAATCAGGGGAAGAGCCTACTAGCTTAGTGAAGGTCTTCCTGATGCTCAGTTATTCTCTATCCAGATGGTCGATGACTACTTTCAGGACAATGTTCAGTATTTGGCTACAGGGTTTGCACCCCGGGAGATGACAACACAGCAGAAGAAGCAGTTGGTGGTTCGAGCTGCTGATTTTACACTAATAGCAGGACAACTATACAAGATGGGACCAGATGAAATCCTGCGTAGATGTGTCTTGGAGCATGAGAAACCCTTGATTTTTGCTGAGGCACATTCTGGCGTAGCAGGAGGACGTTATGCAGGGAAAGCTACAGCACAAAAGATTCTGGCAGCAGGGTTATGGTGGCCTACACTTCATAAGGATGCCAGGGAGTACTGCCACAGCTGCGACATTTGTCAGAGGACAGGCAAACCATCCAGGAGGGATGAGATGCCCCTCGTTCCATAGGTAACCCTACAGGCCTTTGATAAGTGGGCTATTGATTTTGTCGGACCTATAAATCCCCCTGCAAATAAATCGAGCGCAAGGTATATTATTACAGCAACTGAATACCTTACTCGTTGGGCTGAAGCTCAACTAGTCAAAGATTGTAGCGCTGCTACAGTGGCGAAGTTCATCTTTGACAATATTTTAACAAGGTTTGGATGTCCTAGAATTCTTATGAGTGACCAAGGGTCACACTTTTTGAATAAAACTATTGAAGCATTGACCGAAGAATTTCAGGTATATCACCAGAAGAGTACTACGTACCATCCTCAAGCAAATGGAACTATGGAAGCCTTCAATAATATTCTTGAGCAGGATCTGGCCAAGGTTTGTAATATTAATAGAAATGATTGGGACCTCAGAATCCCGGCAGTGTTATGAGCCTATAGAACCACTTGCAAGAAATTGACAGGTCACACACCTTTTCGGCTGGTTTACGGGCAAGAAGAAGTAATGCCAATGGAGTATATTGTTCCCAGTCTCAGAATAGTTGCTTTCACAAAAATGGATGACCCAGGTATGTTGAATAAAAGGCTAGCCCAGATAACAGAACTAGAAGAAGACAGATTCATCGCAGGGTTCCAGCAGTAAGTGCAGAAGGCTAGAGAAAAAGCATGGCATGACAGGCATATTAAAAAGAAGCAATTCCAAATAGGTGACCTTGTGCTCTTATACGACAGCAAATTCATGAAATTCCCAGTTAAGTTCAAGACACATTGGAAAGGGCCATACATAGTACAGAAAGTTACTGATGGTGGCGCAGTGCAGCTAGCTAAGTTGAATGGAGAAATTTTACCCTCGATGGTAAAAGTCAGTCGTCTGAAGAAGTATAGGGACAGGTCGGGACCCCCTAATCAGCAGTAGCTCTAAGAAGGACATTCTGAACTCCATGAACAGTTGAAATGTGGGTACCGCATGGGGTAGTAAGGAGCAAGGGTTAATATTGTGCCGCAGTTGCGGGTAGTTGTCATGTCGAAGGTACAAAGTGCGTCATAGCTTAAAATGCGATGGATGGGACAAATTAAATTCGGCGGCGCCGGCACGAGCACCGATCTCCATACCTGTAATAATGAGATTTCAGGGGGAAATCCTGGCACCGTGTGGACAAGATTTCTGGAATCCCACCATATTTGGTATCATTAATGCACCATGATGACAGATTCTGTTACAGGATTCTATAAAAAACTGCATTGACCTACGACTCCCGCATTAAGCACTTCTTTGATTTGCTCAGTTGGAACCATGTCAAACAATTGTAAATTCCAGGATTTAGTACAAGAGTTCAAAGAGAGAAGGTTGCAGAACATTCTGAGTAATTCCCCAGTACAGTCCTATCCGACTAAGGTACAAAGGAAGGCAAAAGTTTGCTCTAATTTGGTCGAAGGCAGGCAGAAGTTCGCTCTAACGAGGAGCGACGAAAGGCACAAGGCCTCATAATAAGACTCTAGAGGATCCTTCTATGTCTCTGCCTAGTCTGACAGAGCCAAGGCGGCTGTTTGTATTATGCAGCTTGACACACAATTTTTGGGACCCTTAGTTGTGGATGGTCAAGTGTTCGGCAGACAGAGTAACAAGTGGGGTTGCAGATGGATCCGGATGACCTTCCTCAGCATAAAAAGTATGAAGGACAGAAGCGAGCAGCCGACAGCAGTAGGGAGGGCATCAGTAAGCAACACACTAGGTTTCGCCAACCATCAGAACAGCAGCAGAGTGCCCCGGGACGGGCCACAAGAAAGTCTTAGGGGCCTGTTCGGGCTCCAACCCTAAAGGTCCTTAGTTTTGGTAACTCCGCAGTTCTTGAAGAAGTGTAAGCAGAGTTACAGCCTAAAATAGTCTTAGGGGTGTCGCGGGTGGGTCAAACCCCCTTTTGTAATTAACCCTTGGGTTAAATCCAGGGTTAGGGTTTTGGGCGCCCATGGTGTAAATCCAGGGTTTTGTAACAGTGCGCTATATAAATAGGCACTTATGTAAAGAAGATAGGTTAGGTCTTGAATGATTATCTTATGAAGCTATTGTAATGTGAAGATAAGAGATTGTATAAGGGTTTTTGTAAGAAGGTTAAGTCCCAGCTGTGTGCGGGACGACCTCTGCAGCTGTGTGCGTAGAGGGGTTTTATGGGTGAAAAGGAAGATCTATAGCTGTGTGCGCAGAGGCTTGCTGCTGAGTGTGTGGCCTTGAGAACTGAAGGGATCTGCAGCTGAGTGCGCAGATCAGAACTATCATTTTAGTTGTAAAGAGTTAAATAAAGCACAGTTCTGTGGACGTAACCCCTACACTAGGGGTGAACCACGTGACATCTGGTGTTGTGGTTCATTTGTGTGATTTGTTATTATATTTTATGCATTGTTAAGTAAATAACTGCTAAAGTAAGACTGCTGTTAATAACTAGCTTCACTGTGAATTCCCAGATAAGGGTTGTGCAAGTAACTATTTATTTATCTAATCGCGAAGCTGCATAATTGATATTACAAGCATTCTGTTAAGTAATTGTTAATCGTTAAAGACTAAAGGTACAGTAAGATTCTCTCTTCTGCTTGCAGTAACCTGATTCTGCGGCACCCCATAGCTGTTTCGGGTGAGACTGTAGCCTATTCGCAGGCTACTGTCGAAAGGGCCAACACTGTGGGTCTTTTGTTGGTGCGAAGTTAAAGGTGAAACTCGGGTCTTCCCAGTTATCCCAACAAGAGCCTCTCGTAGTGGCACGACTAGTCATGGACCTTCAACTGGTGGATTAACAGGTGGATTTGGAGTGGGGCCTGATCCATAGGCTAGAACATGGGCCAAATAGGCCACAGGAGCAGTCTGCGGGTTTCTTCTCACCATTGTCTCTGGTTCTTCTTCCAGCTACTACACTTGAGGTGATTGAATTTCTTCCTTGATTAGACACGGTGGTTCAATGGTTACGTATGATAGCTCATTGGCACTAGAAATATCTATGACCATGGGTTTTGGCTCACTTTGTTGCAGGCTTCGACTCTGCTAACTATCGGCTCTGGTTCTCTCTTACTCTCTCTGTGCACGTAAAAGAATTCTTAGTGATGAATCCTCGCATTTATAGAGGTGCACTCATGCCTCATGTGATCATTACAATGGAAGATCGACGTCGTTTTGATCACATGGGATTCTCGATCGACAAATTCCTCATTAACTTGTATAATCGAGTTCTGCATTGTACCTGTCAGGGAAGTTATGGTAGTTATGACAAGGATGACTGATGGGACCAAAAATAATGTCGCATTATCCTTGTATCTCATCGAATTAATGGCATTTAGCTGTCATAGCCACCTCAATGTTTCCCGTATATTTTCACTTTAATGTTGCTCAGCTTGTCATTCCTGCTTTTTACTGCGTTTTTCCTACTTTTGTCGTAGACATGTGACAAAATAGTTTCCTTCTCTCCCTTCTCTCTCTTTGTTTTTTCATTCTCGCGCAGCAATCTTAGCTAGGCATGTCATGACCATCATAGTAAGGTTTCGGGAGAGTGTCATTCACCATACCTGCAACATATTTTCCATCTAGTTTCTTTAATTTTACTGTGCCCGCGTCAATGATGTGTGCAATCAAATATGGCCCTAACCAATGCATTTTTAACTTTCCTGGATGTTTGAAGAATTTTTTGTCATATAGTAGCATAAGTCCTCCAACTTTGAATGGATTAATCTTGATATGGTGATCATGCCATGCTTTCTTCCTCTGCTTCTCTACAGTCTGATGGAATCCTATGATGAAGCATTCCTCTTACATATGAATGAGTTGCAACAACATTTTTTCAACAGCATCTCCGTTGGTCATTTCTGTCAGCACAACAATCTGCAAGATAGACACAATGTACTCCATTGGCACAACAGCTTCGTCTCTATACACCTGTATGAATGGGGTGTGCCCTGTCATTCGCTTGCAATTTGTGTGGTACACCCATAGCACGGGTGATACTTTTTTATCCCAGTCATCTTGGCACACGTTGCATACTTTGGTTAATGCATTCTCCAAAATCTTGTTGAAGGCTTCAACCATTCCATTCTCCTGAGGATGATAGGGTGTCATATTCTTATGCTAGATCTAGAACTCTACAGTAAGCTCAACGATCATTTTGTTAGCAAAATATGTACCTTGGTCACTGAGTAGAATTTTTGGACAGCCAAATCTGGTCATCACATTTTCAAATAAAAACTTTGTCGCAGTCGTAGCAGTGCAATATTTAACAGGCGAAGATTTTGTCCATTTGGTTAAGTATTCTGTCGCACTGATAATGTAGCATGCACCAGTCCTCTTTCCTGGTGGACTGTTTGGTCCAACAAAATCAACAACCCGCTTGTTGAATGCTTGAAGTGTTATCTATGGCGCAAGCAGCATCTCTTTGCGACGTGGTAGTTTTCCTATTCTCTGGAAGATATCACAGCACCGATAGAAACTCTTAGTATCCATATATATGCTTGGCCACCATATTCCTTCTTGCAGTATCTTGCGCACAATTTCCTTTCCAGCATAGTGTCCTCCTATAACACTGGCATGTGCTTCACTCATTGCCTACGGTCTCTCATAGTCGAAAACACATCGACACAGTATTTCATTCGCACCCAGATTGTATAAATGTCCCACGATCAATGTATAATCAGCAGCTCTGAAAACCAAATGTTTCTTCTGGTTAGTGGAGAAACCTTCAGGTGCATATCCTATGCTCAGGAAGTGAAATGATGGTTTTAAAGTCCTTATTCTGATCATCCATCTTGGTGACTATGAACAACTATGTGTTTAGCATATTATCCTCCAGACTGTTTGGTTCTTCACTGCTTTCTATTCTTCAAAGGTGGTCAGGTTCGACATTTAGTAGACCAGGTTTAAAAATGACTTCAAAGTCAAATTTTTGAAACAAAAGGAGCCATTGACAGATCTTCCCCGCCAACATTATCTTGTTGACCAGGTACTCTAAAGTTGAATGATCAACATACATTTTGAAATTTCCACCCAACAAGTAATGTCGGTATTTCTGCAGTGCGTATACCATGGTGAGTCCTTCTCTTTCTATTGTCATGTAATTTTTCTCTGTCATCGATAATTTCCTACTATCAAAATCAATGGGGTGGTCAAGTGCACCCTCTCCTGGTTGCGTCAAGACTATGCCGAGTGTGACAAACGACGCGTTGACATGAACATGGAACTCCTTCTTCCAGTCCAGAAATACAAGTGTTAGTGTGGTGGCCATCTTGTTCTTTAACTTATCCAAGATTTCTTGGAAGGGTTCCATCCACTGAAACGTTGCATCTTTCTTCAACAAATTCTCCATAGGTGCAGTTATATCTGCATATCCTCTGATGAAATTCCTATAGTAGCTTGTATGTCCTAACACTGATCTGATTTGTGTGACTGATGTGGGTGGTGGTAAGTCAAGGATAATCTCATTTTTTGTTGGTTTGACCAAAATTCCATCATGACATACAACATGACCCAACAACACACCAAATCGTGCGAAAAAATACATTTCTTAGAATTAAGCGTGATCTAATACTGGAGACAGTAGCTCAGCATCATGCGCAAACTCTCAATATGGTATCTTACTAGACAAAACACAGTCCAATCATCAAGGTAGACCTCAAGAAACTTATGAATGAAATCTTTAAAATAAGAAACTACTATTCTAGAAAAAATAGCAGGTGCATTCTTGAGTCCAAAGGGCATTACCGTATACTGGTAGCATCCCCACTATGTGACGAAGGTCATTTTATGGTGATCCTCCTTCGTGATTCTGACTTGATGATAGCTAGAGAATCCATCGGTGAATGAATACATCTCTTGTCCTCCAATACTTTCCAATACTTCATTTGTAAACGGTGTTGGTAATGGATCATGCAGGAATGGATTGTTCAATTTCCTTAGGTCAACACAGATCCTGACTTCGCCTATGGTTTTCTTATCCTAGATCACTATAGGGTTGATCCACTCTGATTCCTCAACAAGTTCAATGATTCATGCATCGAGCATGTGATCTAATTCAACTTTTACCTTTTATTTATACCTCAAATTCAACCGATAAGGTCGTTGTTTGGCTAGCTTAGCATCTGGTTTCACGGATATTTTCATCTCCCCTAGATCTCCTACTATCCCCTTCATCTCTAAAAAGTTGGTGGGGAATAGATCCTGGAACTCATGCAGCAAGTCTGTGATCTTTTCTACCATCTCATCATCCCAATAATCTCTTATATTGGCGAATTTTGGGTTCTCTGGTGACCCAATGTTTACTTTCTTGATTTTCAACGGCTTGAGGAACTGGTCACTTGAAACATTAGAGGAAATTTCAATTTAAAATGGGCCTTCCAAAAATAATACAATTTCCATGTCATCATGTATTAGCCAATAAAAATTCTTTAAAATTAAAAAAGGGAGCACCTCTTAAACAATTTTTAATATAAATTTGGGGATAGGTATCATAAAAAAAACTACTTTTTTTGTTCGTATTTTCAACATATCTCCCTGTGTTTTTACTCAAATTTCGATCAAGAGAGCTTGTTGGATGCAGAATTAATTTCCGCATCCAACGAGTACACACTCAACATACTTTTGATGGGCCCCACTACCCAAAAAATAATAAATAGCTGAAAAAACATGATGATGATGTCATCATCACATTTTTTTCAGATATTTCTTGTTTTTGGGGTAGCAGGGTACGTGAAAAGTATACCGAGTGGGTACTCATTGGATGCGAAATTTAATTCTGCATCCAACGATCTCTGCCAATCGAAATTTGAGTAGAAACATAGGGAGATATGTCGAAAATACGAACAAAAAAGTAGTTTTTTCTTTTCTTCCTCCGAAATTAATAAATATTATTTTATTATTTTAACTATTATTTTATTAATTTTCCTTAGGAGGCACATTTTGAGTTGAAATTTCCTCTAATGTACCACTGCCTTCTACTGTGTGCGTACCCTCTGATTCCAGTATGTTTATGTTAGTCAGGTCATCATCTAGGTATCTGTCTAGATTATAGCAGGCCATCCATTGTTGAATGGTCGTGCTGCACTAGTGGGAATTTGCCTCTTTGAAAGGGATTTTAGTAAATATATTTTCCTTTATTGTTTGAAGCACAACATCAATTGTAGGTTTCTCATCAAAAAATTCAAATGTGTGCGCAGACATCTTAGCTACCTCTTCCCAATCTTGAGTTCCTTGTCGCAACTCCATAGATGAATACCAGCTTCGGGGTGTCATTTCCAATGTGTGTATGAAATGATGGACCCATTCCTGATGCAGGTATTCTGCAAATGCGGTGCGACACTGATTTATGTTCTCAACAGGGTTTGACATCCCTATGTACTTGTGGCTCATAGTGGTGACTTCTTCACTGAATCTAGCTTCCAGCAACCTTCTGCACTGTGGCCATTCTTATATGGACTACTTGTGTGTACCCCACCATCTAGTGGGTGTAGCCTTTAGTACATGGGCTAACGCAGAAAGGTGTTGCGAGTCTATTATGTGTCCTTCAAACTCATGTAGGAAGGTCACAAGGTTAGGAAAACCCTCATAGGTGAGCAGTTCTCATAAATCATTCTCCACCCATCACACAGACCTTGTAATTATGGTGCACCTCCTCTTAGAGACCTCATGCAAACAGTTTTTCCTATTCTCCAAGGCCTCTCCTAAGTCAGATGTGCATGAACTAGCGCTTCTCCAGCTCAAGTTTCCATCTATTGTCGAATTGATATAATATTCTTGTAGGGAAGTGAAATTGTAGATCTAGTCAATATAATCACCCTGCCCCTCATTGTAGACAGGATCGACATATCTATGTCCCTCTAATGGATCAATGGGTGACACTACCTTGATCTCATTATCCTTGAATGAGAGTATCCTTTTTCTTGAAATTGATAATGGTCTGATTATCTATGGCCCAATGTATCCCTAGCAGTGTGGGATATGGTTTAATGTCATCAACAATGTTAATGACTTCAAATTCCACAAATGTGCGCAACCCCTCAATGTCGACAAGGACTTGACTCAACCTACCAATTGGTAGAACCTTTGCTTGATTTTCAAGTCGCAAATGGATAGGGGACTAGGCCAAGTGTGGATTTCCCATACTCTCCTAGGTTTTTCGTGTCAAAATATTGATGTCTGAGTCCAGGTCTAAAATAATGTAATCAATGTCATAGTCTCCTATCTGCGTAGTCATTATTAACTCACTCCCAGTTTTAAAATTCTTTTTAACCTAGTTAAATCTCCTTTCTGGTTGCAACTCTTCTGGGGTTTCTTCTATCAATGCTTGTTGTTCTACAATAACATATTTATCCTGAATTAGCGCTAAGCAACTTGACAGAAATGACTTGAGGTTACTAACCTTATGTGGTATCTTCTTCTAGAATATCTACTGAAATCGTTCAGGAATCTCCCTTACTTCGGCCGAGGAGAATGGTTGTTCTGGATCCACAAACTCTGGTCACACATCCAAAAGGACTTCCTTCTATTTTTTAACGTTGAATGAAACTTTTCTCTGCACCACGCGTCATACCTACGGTTGTAGTTGTTCTCTCGATACCTCCTGATCAGCTCTGGTCGTAGCACCTCCTCATGTTACGATAGAAACGCTCGGCTCTCTCAACTCAACAACAATCATATCAGCATTCAAGTTAGTATTTGGATTTGAATTTGGATTCTATGTAGAGTTAGGACCTGTAATGGTCCTATCTTGCCACTTCGCAATCAACTAGGGACACTACTCTACATTATGGTCCTGCGCTTTGCAATATGAGCATGTCTTTGTAGGTTCCTGACAATATCTTGCATAATGGCCCAGATGTCCATAGTTATAACATGTAACCTGACCTATTCCTTTGCCAAATCTTCCTCCTCCTCTTCCTCTAAAGTTTCCACCACCCTTTCCCTGACGATATGGTTGGTGTGGGGGGTACTCATTCTGTTGGTATTGTGGTTGATATTGATTATGTGGTGCATACTGATTATGAGGTGCATAGTACGGCTGATGATGGTTCTGATACTGATTAGGTGGGAATTGCATAGGCTAATAGGATGCTTACGTTGGTTCATCCTAAGGTTTCCCATCGTTCTTCATCAAGTTGGTGTCGATCATATTTTCCTTCAAGAGTTGGTGTGCTCTGCAATCCTTCTCTTCATGGCCTACCGACTTACAAAATTTATAGAAAAGGATTGCTTGGGTACTTACAATATTTTGTAAGTATACACACTCCTCATTCAGATTTCCTCTAGACTGGCATATGCAGCACCAGGGTAGTTTGTGGGTACTCAATGGGTTTGGTGCACCTGATGATATGTAGTTCATGTAGGTCAGACAATTATCCTTAGTGTGTCCATCTGTTCTGCATTCTGTACACCATAAATCTTCTTGGGCTTCCTTTCCCTTCTTGATATGCTGAAGTTGTATCGTCATATTAGCTAGTTGTGACTGAATATGCACCATTCCCGCGTCACCATCATCGATTGGTGAGGCTTCCAGCTTCATCGCCAGTTCTAGCAATTATATTTGTGACTTAATCTTTTGTTGCATTAATGGGCCTCTAGTGTGTGGTAACAATGCAGTTTTAAACCACTCTTTATGTTGTACATCTGACATTTGGAAACTTACTTTAGCTATCAATGTTTTAAATCGTTGGTCAAAGTCCCATACTGAATCTACTAATGATTGTTTTATCTCCTTGTTTATAGTGATGTACTACGACTCATATTTAGGTTTTATGAACTCACAGATCATTACGAGTCATATTTCATCAAGGGTCTTTCGCGGCATTCCTGGCGGTACTACACAGAACTTCATAAACCAATCCAGTGCACGACCCCTCAGAGCCATGATCATCTGTGATTTCTTTAGGTCCACGTTATGAACTAGGCGAACCATCCAAACACCTTCATAGAGGAATCAATGTTTTTCTGGATCCTCTACTCCATTCCCATTGAATGTGGGTAACCAAATATCATGCCTGGCCATTGAGTTGGTGTCAGGATTATTTGATGAATAATTTAGTGGAGGTGTACCCTCCTACGCGCTAGTCGTAGTACTAGCACTATCAGTATTAACAACTCTTTCAGGAGATGAGGCTCTAGTCCGTACCTCTAGCGATACTCCTGTTGTGATGTAGTCATGCCTTGATCTGAATGTCTCCTTAGACTCTTCAGATTCTTCTGATCCTTCTGAAATTAGGCTATAGGTCTTCTCTTCATCGCAAGACCCTTTGTCCATCTACGACTAAAGTTTGTGCTCACTTTCTTTGAACAGACTAGGAGTTCATCAACCTCCCTTTGTCTTTCTTCTTTTCCCTGATCTGAATCTCCTTCCACTTCTTAGGACTCCAGCTTCTAATACAGGTTCTGTACTTCCTGGGAACATCTCAACTCATCTTTTCCCATTTTCTCTGTAGATCATTTGGGACATATCCCCTCTCCTTGGTTATGCAACTCAAATACTCAACTACAAGATAGCCTTCTCATAAACTAGCATCTTTATCCATGTGCAGATAGATAACAAATACCTTGTTCATCATCCTTGGAAAATAATTCTTTCAGCCTCGCTATATGAGGTTATAGTCTCTACTACAAACTCGGTAATATACCTTTGCAAAATACTATTGACCCAAAAATCAACAGATCTAGAGATGGTATTACTTACACCGGTTATTTCAGAAACCAACTGATCGCTCCACTCAACCGCTTCTCTTCTCTAAAAAATTGTCTGCCTAGTCGCCAATCTTGACAACCACTCATGCAGCACAATATGGGACTCTACAAAGAATATCTCATGAATATCAGTGTAAATGTACCAATCTAACCAATTTTCTACACTTAACCGTGATCTTGCGCTCTCTTCTTATGCAAATGCTAGTGTCTTAGTCTCCAGCTAGTCATTTTCTTCCTTCTTTGTCGAATGCCACAACATTTCCCTCAACTCAAACGATTAACGGTCCCAGCAATGGAACCATTTTTTGACCTAATATTCCTTCTTGTCTCGACCCAAGGTTCAACAACAACACAATACCAACAAAACACCACAAGACATTGGCCCGACAGAGCAAGCTCAGTTGGAAACTCCCGCGAGGTAGGCGCAGTCTCACCCGAGATATCTTAATGTGTAACTACGAGAACCATGTTTCCGCAGTTGACAAGGGGTTATAGTCCCTTGGTGCGCGGCCAAGGCGCTCACAGAGATAGGAGTATGGAGTCTATTACTATGCGACAAAGGTGTAATTGTGTGCCACAACCAATGCACGACACAACCTTGTCCTTAACCACTTAACAATTGGCGCAACTATGCGGCGCAACTGATTCCTTACTTATAATGAATAGTGTGTGACTTATATTATAACTTAGCAAATTAACTAGGAAATCATACATAACGTGTTGAAAATACTTTAACCAGTCATTCATTCATTCACTAATTGGTAATATCGCGACATACATTCAAAAGCAACTATAAAAAATACAAAGTAATCAAATATCCACATAAACCTTCAATATTCAACATACATCAACACAGGAAATAACGTGGAAACCCATCTGGGAAAAAACACCAAGGTGCTCTTCATTTGTCATGAGAAATATAGGCAGCACCTTGCAGTATGTGACTTACAGACTGTTCTTAAGATATTTCTTTTGCTCAACTCTCCTTTCTCTCATGCTCTATGGTTTATTCTTCTATGTACTCCTACTGATCTACACACACCTAGATCAACTCTTCTAATTTACTGTCTACGCACCTAGCTGTAGATTACTCCTACAAAATGGTCTGCGCAATCAGTTGTAGATCCGCGACTCAACAACCTTCTACTTCTACCAGAATCCTCTTTCGAGTCACAATACTGAAGCTAACTAAATATAATCAGATATAATTAAATCGAATCAATTCTAACCCTTATACAAAATGGGTTCCTCCTATTTATAGTATTTACAAAACCGCGCAGGGTCGACTGAGTACAGGTCAGTTATTATAGACACAAGTAGCTACAAAATATCTGTGATTACATTGATGATAGGCCAAACTGGCCACAAAAGTCCTGTATTATATTAACCACATCCTTAAGTAGTCGCAGAAACATTTTTCTACATGTCTGTACATGTCATAACTAGCCACAAAACTATCCTTTAGCCGTCTGTCGGTTCGTCCTTCTGCATTCTTCCTTGACTTGCACCTGTTCCTCTTTAACTTTTCTACCTACCTCTTGCACTGAATCTGGATGTGTTTTTCCTCGTCACACTGATCCTCATCGTAGCTTCCTCTACTCTGTGCTCGCGCTTCTTCCTTTACCTTATTTTCCTCTGTCGCATGTTGTCTTTTCCTCATGTTCTTACGCATCAGATTCTCCCTTATGCACTTTTCCTGGCCCAACATAGCCAATGAGATCAAATAAATCCATAGTCCAAACATCTAGTCTCAAGATTTTCTCTCGATAAAAAGAACAAACTATTACTCATAGCTATTCCAAGTTGATAGGGTGATAAATATCCTCATTTTTGTCCTCTTCCACCATCCCTTAAAACAATTCCACCAACTTTAAATACTCCCTTAAATTTAGGTGAAAAGACTCCTTAAATAAATTTCAAAATTGGTTCACCCCTAACCAACAAAGATCATAGAAACCTCATACTAGTTGACCCTCCCCATTTTTTATCTCCCAACTTACGTTGGAACACCTATGATGGTTGGCATAATTATGGAAATATTTTGTATTTTGGTCCACTAGTGCTAACCAGAGACCCCAACTATTTATCTTCCATTCATTCTCTCAATCCAAGAGAAGCTTTCCTCTCCTTTGTTCCAAATTAATAAATGTTCTTATTCCCTCTTTGATAATTTTGTCTTGGTAATTAAAAATAAACTACCATATTTCATGTTCCACGCTAATAATCTGTTCCTCCCATTTATGATGCCTCTCTTAACCCCAATCTAAATTCTACGACGTTATCCTTAAGTAAGTGTAGCAACATAGAAAAATGAACCAAGGCACTTTCACTTGAAAGTATGCCTCAATATATTTCCAATGTTTTCTAACAATATACTATAACTCCACTTCTTCATACTAGCTAGAGTTAAATTTAAATAGAGCTCCTAGATGGGACTCATTTACTCATATTTCTAAAAAATAGGAAATTTATCTAGAAAGGGACAAGTTCCCACCCAAGATAAAAAAATTCTTTAGCAAATGCATAATGTTGTAATGAACCAAGAACATATCCAATCACTTCACCACCTCCTCCACATCGGCATGTTAATTTCTTCGTGTCGGTTGAAGATGACATGGTTCCACATAGATCCATTCAACATCCTCCTTTTTTTCTAGAAAATACTAAATCCATTCTATATTTCCTAGTAGCTCCCCAAATTTCCTGCCAATTGATTGTAAGGTTGAGATCCCATCCAATTATTATACTGTTGACCTTTAAACACTGCATGGTAAACAAATGATCCCAAAAAATGAGTTTCCCGTCATAAAACATGTTTCCCATCATAAGCACAATATAGGTTGAGGATGAAAAAAGTATTTTCCAGACTCTTACAAAATACATCCATGCATAAACTCGAGATAATAACAAAAAATTCAAGAAGGATATATGATCAAAGAACCTAGTTATCGCACTCCCTAAGTTTCCATCCAAATCTAATCCAAGAAAATCCCAACCCTTGAACCATTTTCACAATTCATAAACCAAAGGTGCCCCCTTACTCATAATTTCTTGAATCAAAATTAAGCTTGGCTTCTCCATATCGAAAATTTGCTTGAGGGATAATATCTTGGCATATCCTTCCAATCCTCTAGCATTAAAATGCATTACCTTCATTTGGGAACATCCTTTAGGGATTTTACTGTTCTAATGACCCTATAAATTAATCGTTGCATGTCTTAGATGACCAAAGTTTGTTAGTTTTTCTTAAGATATGATTAGATTATCTAGGATATTTATTTGAAAGAATAATAAGTACAGCAAGATGCATAAGATATAAAAGGTATACGAGACACACATATTTTCACCAGGGAAACCATAAAGGAGAAAACCCCGCAAACTTCCTTAGACTAGTAAGATGATCAAAAGCACTAACAAGAAATATTCAACATCTATCTATCTCTCCTCCTATGACTGTCTCTCTCTCATACGAACTTGAGAGTGTGAGGTGTGTATAAATGAGGGAGTGCCTCCCTATTTGTACCCTTTCAAGTCACTGACCAAACATAAGACTCGATCCTACATGTCTTCTCTCATAGGGCCCACTTCTCCTAGAGATACTGTAAGTAAATATTACATGATGTTACACTGGGGACTATTTCCCTGACTTACAAAGGAGGTTGTACCTCAATGTATAGACACAATTTATACATCTCATAAATGGGTAACACACATCCCCAATGGGGGTACAATAAAATACAATGATAATATACATCAGAATATATTCCAAAGTTACAAATACATCAACACTCCCTCTTAACTAGGAAGGTATTCTTTGTCTACACAGTGATCAACACATCTGGTCAAGTCTTCATCACATCATTATCATCACAGAGTCATAGATTCTTCATCATAGTTGCTTCCATCATCTGCTTATAATTTGATCATCGTACCATACTATCTATCATAATAAGTTTCTACATAGCCATCCATTTTTCATGCTAGATGTAGGCATTATCCTCTTCTAGGTCTTCATCATATCTCGAGCAATCCTTCATGTAGAATCTATCCAAGATATTTTTTACATTGCCACAGCAATAACCTGTGTCCTCTACCTTCATCTCGTTCTATCCATATCATCTCTTTTTTCCCACACAAGTCAAAACAACAAACAAACAAAGCATCTAAGGTCAACATGTGTTCTATCAAAAGAATCTCCTAGGTGCACCTCTTGTGCTTCAAGACCTTATCATCTTGTTGAGGCCTTGAAATTCGCAGGCAACAACAGTAAGGGATTCTCCCCAGTCAACGTTCCCAACTAGCCCGTGACTGTTTGGTGTAGAGAATCAGTCTGGTTTGCAGTCCGGCTACCATAGGTCAAGTAACAAAAGGGTTTACTGGTTGCGGCCCAGTCCACCGTATGTCTTTTTGTATTTTTGACTTAAAATATGATATGCACATGCCTAATTAACCATGCATGGTGATAAAGGACACAAGGAGTAGTCACAACGTGATGCGCAGGTTCTTACCTCTCGTCTTAGAACTCACAAGCATCTAAATCACATATGCAGCGATAAGGTAAAACTAACTATCTATCTATCTATCTATCCCAGGGGAGCCAAATTGTAACTTATTTATGAGTAATGTGTATTGTGCACGCATTATAAAGAGAAATTACAGATAGTTGATATTCCTTCCTACAACACATGAACGATTAAAGATATTTAGACAATCAGATAGCTAATTGTTTATGAACAGCATGCATTACTCATGGTGGTAATTTCACAGAATAAACCAGAAATCATTCAAACAATAACATAGGCTCTAAGAGTTAGAACGATCTCACAGTTAATGGACAAAAACTAGAAAAACGAAATAGTTCATCTTTCACCAATCCATAGCATAGCATTTGAACGTCCCACCAAAATTTCTCCGACAAGCAAACAATAATTCTTTATTGCAAAAAAAAGTAGTTCTTCTTACAATATCTCTTTACATGTCTAACTGGGAAAAAGCCCTTTGTTCTTCTAAGTCTCCTATATTTATACAAAAAGCATGAGACTATTGGGCTTCCCACAAATAAACCTTGGGCTCCCCAACTCTTCACCTCCCAATATCTCACTTACATCAAGTGTTTACAAAACTGTTACATATTACACAAGTGAATGGTTATTCACGAGGAGGGCCCCACTTGGGTATTCAGAAATTTTTTCCACGCCAAAGCCTCAGAGGTGATGCCTTCAAACGCACAAGGTTCCAAAAATTGAATGTTTATCTCGAACTTCGCAGCTTGGTTCTTGATGGCCTCAATTCTGGCCACACTCAAATGCATCTGATCCTCCAATAGTTGTACACTGATGGCGGAATGATCTACTTCACTCCTTAAGACCTGGTGGTCGAGGGCCTTAATGTGCTATATTTTTTATTCCTCCTCTTGATACCTCTTCTATAAAATCTCCACAAATGAGTTGTGGTCTGGAAAAACATCTAGCCTTTGCTCAGCTTCTACTTGGCACCGGTTATAGGTAATCAGGAGCCTTCTGAAAAATTCTGTGCATGCTCCTTTCATTTTTCTAATAGCCTTTTTGAAATCCTCTACTGTGTTTATAGAAAACTCTAATAAGTCATAATCTTGCTTAAGGGCCTGTCGATCCTTCGAGGGAAGCTCTGCAGGAGTTTCTTCATTATTTTCTAGCCTTGCCATTCTTGCTGTTAGGACTTCTAGGACGTCCTGCGATCTATCAACAAAATAAGAGGAAGTCTCCAGAATTTCCTCTAAACGGTCGTCTATTTGCAAAACTTTGCATCTCTCTTCTTCTATGGTAGTCTGCAGCTGAAGCATCTTGTCCTTTTGTGCCAACACATGTTCCTTGAAAGGTTGGAGGTCAACCTGCTGCTCTTTTGCTTCTTCTAAAGCGGTTGCTAGAGAAGAAATATGCTCTTGAAGTCTCATCTCTTGTTCTTGAGCTTGCTTCTCATTTGCCTCCAAGGTGGTATTTTGCAGCTCTAAGTCTTCTATCTTTCCCAACAACTATTCCTTTTCAACCCTTAGCTCCTGATACTCTTGTTGCACTCTTTCCAGACACTCTTGTGTAGTTTCCATAGACCTCCTTTCTGCTTGAAGAACTTGCAGTTCATCCTTTGAAGACCTCATCTCCTTTTGCATGTCCTCATATTTTCTCTTCGGCTTACTGTTTTCTTCTCTCTCCTTTCTTAATGTGTCTTTCAGTTGAGAAGAAGATTTTTTGGATTGCTCCAGATCTGTCATGATTTTGTCTACATTATCCTCCGAAGCATGGATCAATGCAGCTCCTGCTCTAATGGTGAATCTGGGATCTCGGTCTGTCCCATATACAACTGTTGTATCCGTTATAATCTTCCTGGACAGACCTCCTGTTTCGACCTTCTTTTCAGTTCTCTTCACTATCCTCTTTCTTTCCTTGTCATAGAAGACAGTATTAAAATCAGGGATTTATTCCCCTATCTTCTATTCGAAAGGGACCGGCTTAAGTGTGGGGACCATAGACTTTCCAGGTGTGCTGACAACAGGTGCTTCTGGGTCCTGAACCTCGGGGTTCTCAATGTCCTGGGTCTGAATTTCAGCTATGTCAGAGGCTTACTGTTCTGTCGATGTCTGGGTCAGCTTCATCCTCTCTGCTTCCTGTTTCTGTAGCTCCTCATCAAGCTTTCTTTTCCTTTCTTCTTCTTCATTTCTCGCATCTTCTTCTGCCTTTTTGGTTGCCTCTTGGGAAGCTTTTATTTTTTCTTCCTCTTCTCCTTGAAGCCACCCTGCAGCCTCTTGGGCCAACCTTTGGGCTTCTTCATTTCTTTTCCTGGCTTCTTCATCAACTTTTTCTTGTTCATCCTGCCCTTTCCCCCCTTTGGCGGTGATCTTATTTTTGAACCTTTTCCTCAAGGCTGTTATGTTCAAAGCACTGCGGAAGACAGAATCTTCTCTGTCCCAATGGTGAGTGTATTCGAAATGGACGTTGTTCTCTTTGCAGTGTTCAGCCACTTTGCTGTGGGAGTCATTTCTGTGGAAGGGCATTTCACCAAAATGAAACTTTTCCAATTCTTCCTCAAACTCATCTACTTTCTTTACTCTGGTAAACTTATAACTCCCTAACTTGAAAGGCAAAAGGGGATAGGAAGCCTTCTTATGCTCAAATAAAAAGCTTCCTATGCCATCCAGGAAGACTTGCCTAACTGCCTCTTTATGAACGATGTAGTCTATGGCATATTTGGGTAACAGGGAGGGTGCCCTAGAGCCTCCAAACATTATGAAGTAGAGCCCATCCTCAGTCAGGAAATAATCTGCATATTCTCTGATTACCTGCAATGCCTCTTCCGACATGCAGTCACATTCTTTCAAGAAAACGAGAGTATACAATGGCATGATGAAATATTCACAGACCTCCCGGTAATGACTGTGGTATTTGTGCGCCCATAATGGATTTTATGCAGAATAAATAGGCACCCTCTCCCTGTCCCAGATGCACCTTAGGCTAGGGAAAGGTTGATTGCACAGTATACAATCAACGAGTATGGAACTCATGTAAAATTCTGACCTCTTTTGGGACACTTCTCCCAAAGCTAAGGCCATACAGACTGAAAGACTGTTGGACACTATGTTGGCCCAGTTGAAAATGGTCCCCTGGGTCGCAACATAAAAGATAATGGGCATCCACTCTAATTTGAAGCTCTTGCCATGAGCTCTTCCAAAAATCCTGTTAAGCATTAAGGCGATGAACCTATACGAGGCCCTTAAGCTTGTTGTGTCATATTCTCCCATTGGCCTGGTTCTGAAATGTCTTCCAGACAATAGCATTCTTTTAAGGGTCTCAACAAGGTCCATTCTAATGTTTCTCAGCCAATCATCAAACAAAAATACTTGTGCTTCTGGAAGGTGGTAGGCTAGGGCTACGTATCCTAGGCTATAGGTAGCATAGCCTTGTTTGTCAACATTCTCCAGGATCATAGTGGTTACATCTTCCTGGGGCAGAATCCAAAGAATCACTTCAGAGCATGGGAAGAGTTCTGGTCTTGTGGCAATCTTCATCAGTGAATATTTCTCTATATTGGCGTATATGACTTCTTCCTCCAAGCCCATATCAAGCACCTCACGGCGCGTGATCAACCTATATATCTCTCCCCATTGGTACTCAGGCTCTACACCAGTTATACACTTGGTGTCCCCATAAATATACTCAGTTTTAGTGACAACTTCCACGTCAGGCTCCTCCTCGACCACAGGGGCCTTCTTCTTTTGCCTCTTTGACATTTTGAGTTTGAAATCTTCCTGTCATATATGAAATTATAATCATTAAGCCATTTCCAGATAAGTTGCAAACATTGAGACAACAGAGTGCAGTGTTTTACCCCATTTGTGTTTAACATGACGGAAATTTGTTAAATGAAGAAAATATGTGCAGGCTAACACTTCTTTCTAATACTAAAAACAATTCCATCAGCAAATCTCTAGTGGGAAACAAAATCTACATTAAAGTGAAGGGACATTGGGCTCTTTGTGGATGCCATGATCATCGCACTACGTTGGAAAGTGGGGAGCTTATGCAAGTTTTCAACGGTACGTTTTCAGGAAAGACACGGTCTGTGCAAATCTATGGTCAATAATACGTTGTGCGGTGCTATATAACCCCCAACCAGCTCCGGATCAAAACCTGACCGTGAATCAGGTCACTTGAAACAACACGGCGAAATGCGGTTGTGGTTTAAAGGACATGGGAAACGTAAGAGGGGGAAACTATTCCAAGCACCATAGGAAGGCCATAAAAAACCCGTCCCCCAATGACCTATCATCAAACGGGGAAAATTGGTGCAGACAGCGTAACGGCCGCCTGCACCAATCTCCCCAACCTCTAAGCGTAGGGTCAAAAACATACAGCCACAGAGTAAAACACCCTATGGACAACAAGACTCACCACTGACAGTTATGCTACAAGCCCCCATTATATATGCAAGTAAATGACGAGGCCAAGGGAAAACGGCCGTAAAACCTAATCGTGGAGCAAAATCAAGAAACGCTTAGCCAAACAGAATAGGATAAAGCATACAAAATCCTACCTGGCACCTCGGTGCGTATGGCGGGAGAAAACTGTTAAACTTCCATGGTCGAGCCACCTGGAACGAAGGTACACCGACAGTGGGGGTCTGACCGAGCTCGAGCGGAATGAAAACGCACAAAAATGACAATGAGCGACAGTTGGAAATAGTAATAGAATAATCCACATGCCCGACCCCATATATATATAGTCAACCATAAGCGGCGGACAAAAACAAAAATAAAATAAAAATCGGACGGCGAAGACAAACGGATCGGATGTCACAAGGACAATTCTTTCCGCAACATCGGGTGGTAAAACAACTAAGCTATCCGCAGAGCTAACCGGGAGAAACCAATAGCGCATCGGGGCTCGCAATACTAAACATCGGGGAGATAGCGAAATAAGGAGCCGCAACGACGGGAACATAAAGGACATCACGCCCTGCTATGTAAGGTCTGAATCGAAAGAGAAAACAACTAAAAGATCGGAAAGGTAGTTCTTTCTGCGGCCGTAACAGCGGAAACCCAAAACCCAAGGATCGATGAAACAACAAAGCAGATCTTGAAAGGTCAATACAATAATCGGGGGGCTTTGTATTTTGCCATCCACAACTATGGAGAAAGTAGTAATAAAATGTTCCGATGTGAAAACCAAAAGTTAGCCGATTGAGGCAAATACATCGGAGACAAATATCGAGGCTGGAGCTTATTATTTCTCCATAACGGCGGGAGTGCAAGCAAAGAATCTTTCGATTCAAACACTTGAAAAACACACTCAAAGGAAAAAAAAAAAGTGGATCATTTCAGGCATTAGAAACAGTCTTTCTGAAAAGTCATTAAATCAAATCAAAGAAGAAAATCAAACCAATCTAAGCAAAAGGAGGGTCCCAATTTTTTTTGAATTTTGGGAAAATGTTGCAGCTGCAACACATCTCAATATGGGAACACATATATCTCATATATATGTAAGGATGAATTACGACCCAACAACCTACTACATCAGGACCTCTTATGTTATTCTGATCAACCTCAAGGGATTACATTTGAACAACCTATGTCAAGGATATTTCCTGTTTAGATAACCTTCAGGACATCTTACATCTGAGTAACATACGTACTATGCCATGGGTCATTCTTTACACTCAGACAACCTATGGGGTGTATGACATCCGAATAACCTGAGTTACCACACCAGGACTTATTCTTTACATTCAGATAGCCCGTCATAGGATTGATTACATCCGAGCAACCTGCTACATAAGGATTTTTCCCTCTCAGAAAACCTGTCTCATTTCCCATGTGAGATGATATTCTTTGTAACATATCAAGCCTGATTACATATGAGCAACCTACAAACTTATCCAGGACGTTACACTTAGACAACCTACCTTTCTAGCTATGCTAGAACACATCACTCCCTCTTTCGAGGGATCTCGATATGGATCACACCAAGTCTTTCTCTAACGTAATAGAAATTCACTCTCACAAGAGGCTTGCCCAACACATTGGCTATCTTCTTCGTTGTTTATACATATTGGAGCTTCACTTCTCCTCTCTGCACCATATCCCTTATATAGTGGAAGTTGATCTCGATGTGCTTCGACTTGTCATGGAACACTAGGCTTTCCAACATCTTCACGCAAATCTGATTGTCGCAGAAGATGCAAGTCACGTCCAACTTGAGATAAAATAAGTCATATAGTAGATTTCACAGTCACAATTCCCCGCAACTAGCCGAGCAAGCGGCAACATACTCTGCCTCGGTTGTAGTCAGCACCACACATGATTGCTTCCTGTTGAACCAGGAGATCATTTCAAATCCCAAACTGAAGCAGCAACCTGAGGTGATCTTCCTGTCAACGAAGCTACCTGTCTAGTCTGAATCAATATAATCATTTAGTTTAATATTCTTATTCGCATAATACTTGAGCCCATAATCCATTGTACCTTTTAGATACCTCAAAACATGATTTACCGCTATCAAGTGAACATGTCTCGGATCCATCAAGAACTGGATGAGGGTGTTCACCGCAAAGCATATGTTTGGTCTCGGATTTGTTAGATACATCAATGATGCAATCTTATAATGATATATCATGGAATCAACCTTATTGAATGAAGAATCACTTATAAGCTTCAAGTTAGATGTCATGGGTGTGGCCATATCCTTGCAGTCCAACATTACGAATCTCTTCAAAATATCCATTGCATACTTCCCTTGCCCAAGGAATATTCCATCTGTATTTTGCCACACCTCTATGCCTAAGAAGTAGTGCATCATACCTAGGTATTTCATCTCGAACTCTCTATCAAGTCTCCTCCTTGCATCTGTAATGAGCTACTCATTTCCTATTAGAAACAAGTCATCGACATATAGCAGGAGTATCACTGTTCTTCCATATTCCACCTTGAAGTAGAGGTTGGAATCTTCTTTACTCTTGGTAAATCCCAAGCTCATCACAAATCTATCCATCTTGTTGTACCATGTCCTTGGTGCTTGTTTCAATCCATACAAGGCCTTCTTTAATTTGCACACATGGGTCTTCCTGTCATGTGTCTCAAATCCTAGTGGTTGTTTCATGTACACTTCCTCCTTGACTACACCATTCAATAAATCTGTCTTGACATCCATTTGGTGTACTTTCCATTTCATAGCTACCGCCAAAGAAAGTATGGTCCTTATGGAAGTGTACCTCTCCACGGGTGCAAATGTCTCTTCATATTCTATTCCTTCCTTATGTGAGAATCCTCATGCTATGAACCTTGCCTTGTGTTTCTTGATGTTTCCATCTGCATCATGTTTGATATTGTATATCCCTTTTGAAGTCACAACAGACTTCTTCTCTGGTCTTGGAACAACCTCCCAGACATCATTCTTCATGATCAATTGATATTTCTCGATCATCGCATCCTTCCATTCTTTCTTTTATGTAGCCTATTCATAGTTGGAAGGTTCTTTGTCAATGATGTCACACATCAGGGCCACATAGCTATTGTAGGGATTTTTCCTCTTTCTCTCCCTATGTATTCCTTCTAGAGTGCCATACCTTTCATATTCGTTTCTGAGCTACCATGCCCATGTTGGTTTCCTCTTGTGGGATTCCTTCTCAAGGATGTCTCTACCGTCTCTTGTGGTTCTGTCATGTCTTGATATTCATGGTACTTTGGAATTATTTATCTAATTTCCATATCTCATACTCTCATCTCTTCAGGTTCCTCAACTTCTTGGATAGGATTCCTTTAGGATGTGTAGTATTCCGAGTCTTCATCAAAGTTTGCATCTCTACTGATGTCAATCTTTTTGAATCCTAGGAAGTATAATCGATAGGCCTTTGATGTATCATTGCATCCTACGAATACACCCTTCCTCCCAGAAGGATTGAAATTGGTCCTTTTCTCCTTTGGGTTATGTATGTACACCAGGAAACCAAATATTCTCATATGGTTGACTTCTAGTTTCACTCTTAAAAAATACTCTTCAGGAGTCTTGTTGTCAAGTAATCGATGAGAAGTATGGTTCTGTACATACACAATTGTTCTTGTTGCCTCCACCCAAAGGTGCATAGGAAGATCCTGGTCAAGAAACATTCCTTTTGTTTCTCCCATTATGGTCTAATTCTTTTGTTCTGCAACCCCATTCTACTGGGGATTGTATGGAGTGCTCAACTCCCTCTTAATCCCTGATTCTCTACAAAGTTCCTTGAATTATTTCGAAGTGAACCCACCACTATTATCTGACCATAGAATCTTGATCTTCCTATCTGTCTAGTTCTTGATTAAGGATTTATATTCCTTGAACTTGATGAAAACTTCACTTTTCTCTTTCAATAAATATATCCAAGTCTTACGTGAGAAATCATCTATAAAGGAAACATAGTACACATACCTTAATGAGATAGAATACATGGGTCCACATACATTCGAGTGTACTATCTCCAATATTCCTTTAGTCTTGCTCTGACTGCTAGGAAATGTCTTCTTTGCATTCTTTCCTTTTGCACATCCTTTGAAAATTCCTTCATTCTTTGCATGGATCTCTAGAAGTCGTGAGACGAATTTGCTTGCCATCGATAGTGCTCTGTAGTGCATATGTGCAAGTCTTTTGTGCCATAGTTCATTTGGTTCAATCGACTCATGAACCAATGCTTGTTCAGGATGTCCCTTCAACTTGTACAAGCCTTCGTTTTCTTCTCCAATCATTGTTACATCCTCTATTGTCTTTCCTATGGGCCACATTAAAACTTCACCATCGACAAATGCAACCCTAATTCCCTTTACATATATTGCAGATATGGAGAGAATATTATTCTTCAATCCTGGAACATATGGCACATCCTTCATCTTTAAGGATTTCCTGGATTCAAGCTTGGATGAAGCTTCGCTACTCCCTTTTATGGGGTATTGATAATCATCCCCAAGTTTCACCTTGTGAGGTGATTCATGTTCAAACATATTTACAAATGATTCCTTGTATCTCGTCATGTGTTTGGAAGCCCCACTATCCATGAGCCAATCATTTCTTTTGTGTGTGATAGTGCTAGTAAGTGTTGATATTGGCACATACTCTTCATCTGAATCATCCTTCTCTCGTTTAAATCTTTTGTTTGTTGGTTCATCATCTTCGGCAATATGAGCATGGTGTCTCCTTTTCTGGATGGGACAATCTCTTTCCAAGTGTCCATTTTCATCACAAGTAAAACATCGAATATTTGAAATATATCTTTTGGTCTTCTTTGCTTTCTTGTCCTTCTTCTTGTTATGATGAAAGTTCTCCTTCTTCTCCATCTTCTTAAAGTTCTTCCTAGTGTAAACTACGAGATATTAATCATCAGTTTCTCCTATATTTTCTTCTTTTGTCACAAGTATAGCTTCTTCTTTTGCACATTCTTCTGGAAGTCTGTTGTTATCATGTAAAATGGAACTTCTCTGTCTGAGTACTGAAATCCAATATGTCGGGACACAAAAGGACAAACTAGATTGAAGTAGCCAAAACACTATATATGGGCATGATTTATGATACATCATCTCCTAACCAGCTTAATATATTTTTATTTGGACATTAGGGTTGCACACGCGACTATTTGCACAACAACCAATGTGTCACATGTGAGTATGTACATTGCAACTCGCATGTACGTTGAATACATGGGTTTGATTAAAGAAAGGAGTGTATCATATGCAACTTGGCTATATCAATACTCGCATGCACCTTAATTTTAAGTTTAAAAAAATATAAAATATGATTAGTCGAGAACATTTGAGCCCCTAATCATAACTATCTTAATTGTCTCAACCATCGAAACCATTGAAACCTCTCTTTTACCTCATGTATAAATAGAAGGCATGGGATGGGGTTAATCAATCATTCTTAGAAGAGAAAATTTATGCTAGTGGTATTCCTTCAGACATCTTGGAGTAGCAGAACTCAGTTTCCTCGGTTTACAAAGGAGTCCATGTTTCATAAGTTGGGTTGTAATCTCACCATATATGTTTATTAATAAAGAAAGTTCTTCTTCCAATATTGTGCACTCTTGAAAATGTTGATTTCTGAATTATATTATAGTTTCATTATTAATATGTTATTACAGTAACCATTTATATATATATATAATATTTGCAGGAAGAACTTGTTCTTTGTAAGTGATTGGAGAAACCCTGGAAGTTGTGGAAGCAATTGGAAGAGGAGAAGAAAAGCTTGGATCAACCATCATAAACCAAGTTTACCAAGTTTTCTTCCTATTTCTATTTCAATTTCTACATGGTTGATTGTTTGCCAGTCTAGCTTAGTAAGTTGGTAACCCCAGAGACCCTAGTTTATAAGGGTGTTTTTTCTTGAACAACAGGATTGGTGACTCCGCTGGCGATTCCGGCCTATTGCGGGTCCTTTCTTTAGGCTCCCTGAACAATCTTTGGTCTTTTTTATTCTAGGTGTGATTTGTCTTCTTTTTCCTTTGATTTTTAGTTTGGCATGTTCAGGACCTGTCTGCTAGTACCTTTTTCTTTGAAAAATTTAAGCAGTACACATAGGTTGTCTTATTGACAGTCATGTGTTTCACCTTGTATACGTGGGTTTCATTCTAGATAGTTGCGTGTCACACGCGGGTTTTCTTTATAACAGTTGTGTTCTTATAGCTTTCTCTGAGTTTATAGGGTTCTTTCTTGTCCTTGTTTTGGTGACCTCTCAGAGGATTGTGAAGGTTCTGTTTCTGACATGATTCTGTAAGTCTTAGGTCTGTACATCTCACAGTTTACTTGATCATTCAATTCCTTGGGTTCTTTGTGTTTGAATTTATTCATTTGTGAATGTTATTGGTCATCCTACTTGGATATTTGGGTTGGGTGCTTGTGTTCTAGGTCATCGATCAGTCCTTAGGAACACTTTATGCTTTGCACTGTTGTTTGTAGTATGAGTTTGTCATTCTCCCTTTTTTGTGGATCTAGTGAGCTTTTGAGTTTGTTAGTTCTTCCAAGGTTAGGATTTGTTCCATTTTTTCCTTTTGGTTGAAGTGTGTTGCTTTGGGATATGTTTTACATAATTCATTGCTATCTGTTCAAATTGTTCAAATTTACTCAAGTTTGCATTTAGTTTCATTTATAATTTTTGAAATTTTTTGAAAAGAAAAGACAAAATTTTATACTTTTGGCATTAGGTTGCATCTAGTGACCTTTTCGTTATTTTTCAAGAAAAATAAAAAAATTGAAGTCTTATAGTTTCTCATGCTTAGTTTAAATTCATTAGCTTTCATTTTACAAGAAAAAAAAAATGAAAAATTGGCATAGTAGTTGTAATTTGCTTTGAAATTTTTATTTTTTACATCATTTTTGCTTTCTTTTGCTGAGTCTATAACACCATACAATTTCATCCCGCTACCTCTGACTAAAAACAACCAATTAAAAAGAAAAATTTAATTAAAAATTACTAGTAAGTTTATTTTTTCTAGGTTCATACATCAACAAGCCAAGGCTAGGCTTGTGGACCAGGGAGTTTTAACTATCCATAAGTATTTGACTTCAGACGTAGGTGGCCTTTCACTAGGTAAATCCTCCTCTACATGAGACCATCTGGAAAGCTCCTTTCAAATGGGGAGTTAAGCACGAGGCCGCGTGAGGACCTATACTGAGGAGATAACCCTTTGATTCCTTGTTCGAGAGTAGATCATGATTTTTACACATTTGAGGATCTTGTCAATACCACCTCTTGGACCCCATGTGGTGCTGGTGTTAACAGGTTTCTGGGCTTTGCTACCCTACCCACGCATATGGATCAGGCTTACAAATGATCCTCCAAAATCTTAGTCTAGTTGCGGTAGCCTTTATTCTCTTGACACTGAGGATCATACACAGGTAATACTGGAAGGCTATTTCTGGTTTACCTTGGACGGGCTTGGAAGGTAACCACGGTAGAAAGTTTGGGAGGGAAGTTGGGTGATTCCTCCGCTTGTGCCTAAGAACATCTTTACATGATTCCAAGTAACCATCTATCAGTTCTTCACTGGTTGGACCTAGGCCTTAAATGTCCCAAGATTTCCTTTGGAAGGAATATCTTATACCTGTTGTGTCTGTGTGGCTTAAGGAAATTTTTAGTGAGTGTTGTCTAGTTTGTCTATATTTAGTTTTCCTTTAGGTGTGTGTGATTAAAATTTTTAGTTGTGGAGGACCAACCTCTCCGTAGGTCCAAAAGGTTGCAAAACCTTCCTCCATATGATACAATGGAGACTCCACCGTCCCCTCAAAGGAGGAGACTAGATACTGATGGTTCATTTGAACTAGTAGGAGTAAGCAAAGTTCTGGGTGAATTAGAACTTAGGACTAATCAGGTAGATACATATGCAATAGAGATTGAAGACTTGCAGGCTGATGAGTTTGCAAGGAATTTTAACCCACCTCTGGCTGACTTAAGAGATCCTATGATCGTCCAAGTTCTTCCTTTTGATTCACCTGTTATTGGTGTTCCAGTGAGAAGAGTTATGGATAGCTCTGGAGAGGGTATTTCTACCCCCACTTTAGCCATTTTGGCTAGAGGACTGCCACCTCCCCCAGTTGGTACTCCAATATCAAATGCACATACTGTACCTTTTTCACCAACTAGTCAATTGGTCCAAGCACCGAATCCCTCTAATGTAGCAGGTCCTTATAATGGGGTTGGCACTGGGATTCCCAATGCACCCTTTGCTTCCCCCTCTTCCATGCATACTGCTTAGAGTGGTCCTAGTGGATCCTTCTCATTTGTCCATGTTTTCTCATTGAATGGGGGGAACATTCCCCCATCCACTCCTTATGTAGGTCCTACACCTGCATATGTTGGCTTACAGTTTGGAAACATAAACGATTTTGGTCAAGGTTTCCAGACACCAGTTTCGACCCCATTCACGAGATCTCCCTTTTCACTTTTCAATAGAGGGATACCTTCTCCTATCTTTCAGAATCCCGTTTTATATGAAGCGACTCAAACCACTTATACTGCACCACACACAAATAATCCACTGGATTACGAGTGGAATCCATTTCAAAGTAGTCCAACTACTTCACAACTGGTGACTGGGGGAAACCCCACCTTTACATTTGGGAACCAAGGGGAAGGTCCTTCTACATCACATACTCATGCTTTTCAAGCTTCGGTTAGGCCTAAACTTCCCTTTTTGGAAACTTTAAACTTGCCAGACTTGTCCAAGTTGATGAATGACCGAGTGAGGCATAGTTCCACATGGCCACCTATTCCTAGTAAATTACCCTAGAAAATTCCCAAGTTTGGGGGCGAAGCTGGAGAAGATCCAGGTTCCCATATAACCAATTTTCACTTATGGTGCTCTTCAAACTCACTGAACTATCACACCATTTAGTTGAGGCTTTTCCAAAGAATCTTGACTAGTGTTGCAGCAAAATGGTATATTGAATTTCCCTCTGCTACATTTGACAGTTTTTTGGACTTAGCAAATGTGTTCCTTAAACACTTCCAGCTTCATGTCCGGTATGAGGCTGCAATAGACCTATTGTCTACCTTTCATCAAGAAAAATCCATGCATGTCTCAGATCATATCTAAGAGTGGCAAATACAGAAGAGGCTTATTAAAGACACCATACCCCCCGAATTCTTATTAGAGTGCTTCCTAAAGTCTTTACTACCTTATATATCAAAGGATGTATCCACCTCGAGGGTGACCACTGAAGAATATGTTATCCTCAGGGCCCAGCAGATGGATTCGATCTATGCTCAGTCTAGGATATTATATGAAATTATAGCTGAGGCACTACGTTCTACCCATAGTGTCTAGAAACCCAAGCTTGGGCCCCATGTTGATGGTGTGGTCAGTTCAGTTAATTCTCCCACTGTAGATTCACTAGCCAAGCAACTCCATGAGTTGTTAATGAATAAATCTACAGCGGAGGAAGCAAAGGCTTCCCCCTCACCTCAAAATGAAAAGTTTTTTGCACAATCTTCTAAGAAGGGAAATCAATATCCCAATGGGAAAAAGAAGAAAGGGAAGAAGGGTGAGGGAAATCAAAACAAGCCGAAACCCACAAACAATGATGATGGGGATAAGAAAGATAAGAAAAAGGTGAAATTTCCTTGCAAGTTGTGCCAGGGAGATCACTTAACTCATCAATGCCCTCTTATTGACCAAGCTTAGAAGTTTCTTAAAAACCAACAACTGGTTGTCCTGAAGGATCCATTTCCCCAAGGACAGAATGCAGCTTGTTTCTAATGTAGCTGAGGGGACTCCCGGTGCCCTTTCTAATCAGAACTATATCAATATGGTACTATCTATTTCCTTACTCTAGATGAGAAATAAGAAATGTGAGACGAAGGCTCCTGAGAAGGGTAAGTCTGTTAGTGAAACCTCTAACCCTCTCATGATTGAGAAACCTGCTAATCAAATGCCTAGAATATCAAAAGGTGTCTTTAAAAAGGAATTTCACAATCCAAATTATAGGGTTGCTTCTAACTACTCTGTGGTGGAATATTTGGCCTAAACACCTTGTGCAATGTCCGCATTGGAAGTGCTATAGAGTTGTCATGCTTGGCGAGATGCCCTCCTAGCAGCTTTAGGCAATATGGATTCATCGAGCATCATGGCGAAGTTTAATCTGTCAGATGTTAAGATTCACCTACCATATCATGTGTCTTTGTCAGTATATGTTGTTCAAGGTGGAAAAACCATTGCACGTACATTTGTTGACAAAGGTGCTTCTACATGTGTTATGTCTATGTCTTGCTGGAAGGCTTTAGGTTCCCCGGAGCTAGTTCTATCAAACAACTTACTTACTGCTTTCGACGGGAGGTCTTTCTATATACATGGTATCCTACTAGCTTTTGAGATTAAGTTGGCAGGGAAACCAGTGGTTGTTGAAGTTGAGGTGATTGATGCCCCTTTGGAATATAACTTTCTTTTAGGGAGAAGTTGGACTTACGCCATGTGTGCATCGCCTTGGGTGTTCTTCGAGTGGTTGTGTTTCCACAAGACGGGAAGTTGGTCACTGTTGACCAACTCAGTTTCACTCAGAAGGGCCATTTGGAAACTAATGAGTCCACTGTACCTTTGGTTGATTGGACTAAACTGACTAATGAGAGATTGGGGGATGGAATGTGTCCATGTTTAATGGGCACTTTTGATATCCCAACCCCTATAAACTATCTAGGTTCTACCAGTGTAGGGAAGTCTATCGTGATGGTTGTCAATAGAATGGATCCTTGGGTCCTTACTTCCTGTTACGAACCTCAGGTTCCCTTATCGACGGTGGAAGTGTCTTATCAAGCTATCATTAATACAATTGTTGATCCTATCACGACTCCTTCTTTAGTCTCATAGGAGTTGGAAGAAGCTTATCTGCCTGCTTGGGTAGAGAACTCTTTATATTCATATGACTTCTTAGACATGTTTTTACCTTTGGATGAATCCATTTTGGAAGTCATGAGTGGGAGATATAAGATTTGTGAATATACTCACCATAGTTATGACTTTCTTCCAGAGCTGAGTAGAATTGAAAACTCGAGTTCCACGTGAGACTAGCGGAAGATGTTGATATACCCATTAATCCTTTTCCAAAGGAGGGGACTTTTGCCGAGGGGAGTATGGAAAATATTTATTTTACCATTCTTATCAACATATATGCAAACCTTGACATTGTTGAAAATGTGCATATCTGTGCAAATTGCTCTCCGGAGGATATTTCCATATATACTGCCTTATTTAAGGAATTTCATGATGTGTTTTCTTGGTCATATGAAGAGATGCTAGGAATTGATCCATCGATCATAGAACACAAAATCCAAACCTATCCTGATGCTAAACCGATTCGACAAAATATTAGACCTGTCAATCCATGTAAAGCGGAATATGTTAAGGCTGAAGTGGAAAAGTTGTTGAAAGATTCCTTTATCTACCCGATTGATTTGACAGAATGGGTATCCAATCTCGTTCCTGTTGATAAGAAACAAGGGACAATACACATATGCACTGGCTTTCATGACCTAAATAAAGTGTGTCCCAAGGACAACTACCCCACGCCCTTTATAGATCAAATTATTTATGTTTGTACGGGTAGCAAAGACTTTTCATTTATGGATGGTTTTTCTAGATACAATCAAGTCCAAATCAAGCCAAATACCAACACAAAACAACTTTTATTTGTGCATGGGGTACCTTCACGTACAAGAAAATGCCCTTTGGTTTGAAAAATGCAAGGGCTACCTTCCAGTAGGAAATGAATTTTTCCTTCCACGACATTAAAAATATTGTCGAACCGTACCTTGATGATATGCCTTCCCATTCTCGCAAGAGGAGGGACCATCCAGATCACCTTCCCTTAATTTTTGAACGATATAGACATTACAAAATACACTTTAATCCCCACAAGTTTGTTTTCTACGTTGAGTCAAGGAGGTTACTCAAATTCATCGTTTCAAACAAAGGAATTTAGGTGGATCCTTTGACAGTAGAGGCCATTGTAAATCTGCCTCCTCCTAGGTCTATCAGGCAACTTCAGATCCTGTAAGGGAAATCTAATTTCCTTCTACGTTTTATCGTTAACTATGCCAATATTACTAATGGCTTCACTCGCCTGCTAAAACATGATACTCTGTTTGTATGGGATGAAATTGCACAACTTGATTTCGAGGCATTGAAAAAATCTTGTTGTTGGCTCCCTTATTACGTCCACCATATTACTCTAAATACTTTATATTGTATCTAGCTATGTCATAGTCGACCATTGGGGTGGTATTGGTTCAAGAGGATGACAAGCTCTAAGATCATGTTGTCTATTATCTTAGTCATGCATTTGTTGGTCCTAAGCTTCGATACTCCCATGTCAAGAAGTTAGCTTTAGCAGTTGTTTATGTTGTTCAGAGGTTACATCACTAAATCCTACTGATGACCACCACAGTAGTGGCAGATGTCAATCCTTTTCAGTATTTTTTGTCTTGATGCATAATCAGGGGAAATTCAACAAATGGATAGTCATTCTCCAAGATTTTGACATGGATTTCCAGTCTACAAAATCTAAAAATTCCTTAGTTTTTGCAAAGTTTATCACAGAATTTCCTACTGAAGAGAATGTAGTGATTGAAGAGCACTCATTCCCATATGAGTACATCTTTTTGATTTCCAACTCTTATCCCTAGTATGGAAATATACTTATATATCTCCATACTTTGAAGTTTCATGCGTCCTTCTCGAGGGAAGAACTACGTAAATTGCGTATGCATGAAAAAAACTACCTTTTCATCGGTGATACTTTGTACCATAGAGGGGTAGATTTTGTTGTGTCAGTGTCTCACCCACGAGGAGGCTGAGTGTGTCTTGAATGATTCCCATAGTTAAGCGTGTGGGGTTCATTTATCTAGGTTAGCAACGGCCTAGATTATTTTACGTGTCGGTTATTTCTAGCCCACGATATTTAAATATCATGTGGAGGCTTTGAAGAGTTGTCATCCTTGTCATCTCTACACCAGGAAAATGCGGTCACATCCTGCTCCATTTTTTCCCGTCATCTCGGTGGGCCCCTTCACTAAGTGGGGGGTGTATTACATGATGTGCATTCCAGTTTCAGCTAGGGGCACAAATATATCATTTTCGATGTCGATTACTTCACTAAGTGGGAAGAGGCAATGCTTACCTTCAAAGATGACAATGAAATGACAACGTACTTTGTGTTTAACCATATCATTGCTCGCTTCGGTCTTCCAAAGGAGATTGTCACTGACCATGGCAGTCACTTTCAAAATAGGATGATGACCGAATTGACTACTATGCTAGGGTTCAAGAAAGATCACTCATCTTCCTTCGACCCACAAGCGAATGGTCAAGTAGAGGCAATCAATAAGTCCTTGAAGATCATTCTCAAGCGTACCATCAACGTAAGCAGGTCAAATTGGCACATTATGCTATATCTTGCACTTTGGGCATACCGAACTAATGTCAAGACTACCATGGGTTTTTCACCTTCCCAACTCATTCACAGGGTGGAAGCAGTCACTCTGGTTGAATGCGAAATTCCATCACTTAAGATAGCCATTCATGTACTCCCTGACACCACAGAATTAGAAGAACATTTGCTACATTTGGAAAATATAGATGAACGAAACAGAGTTGCATTGACGGCAAACGAAGATCATAAAAATAGGGTTAAAAACCAATATGACAAAGCTGTTAAGCCTAGAATTTTCTCTGAAGGGGAGCTTGTCTTACTATGGGATTAGGACAAAGAACCCCTGGGGTAGGAAAATTCAAATCCATTTGGTTAGGTCCCTACATTGTGTCAAAGGTCTTGAAAAAAGGAGCATATGAATCAACTAATTTTGATGGAAATAAGTTGTGTGAGCCTAGAAATGGGCTCTACCTAAAGAAGTGCTATGCCTAGGCTTAGTGCTTGTTCTTGTATTTTATTGTATGTATTTTTATGTACAATAGTTAGTTGATTAGTGTTTATTATACGATATGCTGGTTGTTACAGATGCTAGCTGAGTGGTTCGTAGGTTTTGTGAATGGTGATAGTCACCACACTTGTAACCTCAATTCAATCGCGTGGGTCATCTATTCACCCTCAGGATAGCTAGTTGCCTCTGGAGGTGCTTGCTTAGGTCATGCTACCAATAATGTGGCTGATTAAAATGATCTTATTGAGTTGTTATGGGATTCCTTATCACATGGAATCACCCATTTAGAGGTCAGACTTGACTCTCAACTTGTGATTTCCCAGCTCAATGGAGCTTATCAGGTGTGAAACCCTACCTTGTTACGTCAATTTTAAAGGTTAGATTACTTGAAAGAAATTTCAATTATATTTCATTTAATCAAATTCCAAGAAATGAAAATACAATAACTGATGCATATGTGAACTACACTCTAGATTGGCACTTAACACATATTTTGTAAAATATACATAATAGATACATTTGGAACACATGTAAATAACCAAGAAAAATATATACATATATATGTAAAATATGTCCATAGATAGGTCGATTTTGATCCAAAGATCTAGTTAGAACTATAATAAATATACAAAAAATAGGATCGTAATCCATAAAAATACCTATAGATCTAGGCCTGATCCTCAACATCACTAGCTACAGAAGCCTCTTCGGCCTCCCTATAAAAAAGAACGGCCCTTGTTTTCAAGAATATTGCACCTTCTGTGGATAGAAGCTATTCCTCTGGTATGAATGGTTCAGATCCAGAACAAATGAGTGAACGACAAAGGATAAAGACATTCCCTGAATGTCATAAACACCTAGAATAATGCTTTGATCATGAACCTGTGTACCTGTAAACATGTCAAACAAAAAAGAACATCAAAGCTACCAGAAAATTATTCACAAATCCATACTAGTGACTAAGGAATCCTGTAACATATACATGTGAGATCAATACAACAGATATTTGGGACAGAAATCAGCTTTGCATTAAGAAATGAATGAAGAAGCTTACAACCATTTCCTTAGTGTTGAAAAACTCCTCCATAAGACAAACACCTCATCCCCGATAGCTCCAACTTGCTCTCTTGTGCTCTCCAATGGATTGGACTAGATAGTCAATTCAATAGCATAACAATACCATTCAGTTCTCCCCCTCAACTATGGATATGAGCTTGTATTTATAAGGTTCAATGGATAGGGATAGTTGAGAGAATTGTGGGTGAAGTGGCTCTAATATCCTACCAAGAGGGATCTCGACTCCAACTAAACCTTATTGACAAGGATAAGGGAGGACACGAGTCTCAAGTTCTAGAAGCCTCGAGAATCTTCTCTTTTTCCATTTTTACCAAGGGTACCGCTTTTGTTCCCTTATGACAGAGCGGTTTAGGTGAGAGCCTCTCCAAGAACACAGCATATACGCAGTGGAACCGCTTTTCTATAATAGGATACAGGTGGTGCTGATCAAGGTATCGCTCATCAGCTAAAGGGACAGCACGGTGCTAGGTTTTTTCATGTAGAATTGGTATCCATAGCAAGTTTCCACTCCAAGTTTTGGGATTTAGGGAAAAAATAGGGGTTAAGGATCTCATCACATGTTGGTGAAAGGATTTGGGTATAACAGAATGGCCCCCAAAGCATGAGTCTTAGAGGGATACGATAAGCGAGATCTTTGAGAGAATAAGTCGTCACTTCGAGGTGAGAGTCGCCTCGGTCAGAGAGTGTCGTAGTGTAGGAATCTGCAATACATCAATACTTTTGAATCATAGACAAATGTAACTAACTCATGGCTACAGACCAATACAAGGTAGATCCATGAGAAGAATAAACAACCATGGCTACTAGAATACAGCGTAGATCCATGTGATAGAGGACTCAAACTTGGACATAGCTACCGGACATACAACATAGATCTATGTCATACAGACACAAATTTGAGCATAGCCATGACCATACAAATTTGGATCCATGCTTGATATACAAAAATCCATCGCAACCTGGGGAAAGCAATAAGTACTAAACAAGTACCCAGGGTCTTTGTCTTGTTTTCCATAAAGTACGATTCTATCCATGTGATTACAATGTTCTAAAGTCGAACATGGTAGAAACCACTTGATTACTGGCCAATGATGTGAACTGTTAACAAGTGCGAGGGATATCACCATTGATGTCAATGATTCCCAAGGTACCCTAGTAAAATTTACTAAGTGTGAATAGATGTCTTGATGTCGAAAACTCAGTTGATTCTATCGATCAAAGGTCAATGATGTGAACCTATGTTGAGAGTGAGAGAATCTGTCATTGAGGCATATAGATCTCAAGGTACTAAATTTGTTTCTAAGACTATTTCCCAGATGATGAGCCGATGTCGACAGGAATAGTCTCGTCGAAGGAGGGCCATGATGAATCCCACATTGATGACATGAAACTTGGAACAAAGTTCTGGAATGATGTGGATGAGGTAACCATAAGACTAACTCAAAAGTACTGACACAGAGACTATTTTGACTGCAGAGGTAAACTTCTTCAACTTCCCTTTGAACATCAAGAGGCATGACAAAAGACTTGGTAGCATGACTAGACCAGACAAACACACAGTGTGACGGTGGACAATGCATTCTTTTGAAAGACTCAAAGGAGTGACATGACTCATGAAAGTGGATCGTCATGGAGATCAGCTGAATACCCAATCGACTGAAATGATATGCAGATAAGTGCCATGTTAAAAGGTAACGACAAATTGCCATTTTTTTGCAAAATGATTCCCTTCCCATAATGTCCCCATCATGGTTGATGAGTGTCTCTTTTCATTTTTACGAGTTCAAAGAAGGTAAAAAACACTCATTGTAGCTCGTCTAAAGACAAGTCCAAACTCATATGTTTTATGAACCTAAAAGAGGAGGGGTTCGTTCCCAAAAGAGGGTCTCTCAATGTTTAATTTAACAAGTCCAATGAAAGTTAACTAGGTATCGTTCATGTTTAGAGAGTCTGAACGACCACGGAAGAAGACTCCACAGGGTCCTTTTTTGTAAAATAGTTCATTTGAACCGAAAAATTGATAACCTATCGTCAGATGAATGACTCTTCGAATGCTTTAACAAGCGTGAAGAAGACAAGATCACTCGAGAATCTTTTCATATTTAAGGAGCCCGAAAAGTGTTTAAAGAACACTCCACTGGGTCTCTTTTCATGATGAGGGATTTTACAAGTCTGAAAAGAATCAGAAAAAGACTCGAACCTTTGATGCTAAGTTTCGAGAGCATGACCAAAGTGTCGCAATAAATTCTCAAAGACTTTTTCCATTTTATGGTAGTGTGAAAAAGTCAAAAACAAACTCTCAAAATGTTTACTGCTACCGCCCTTTATCCTGCACCAACTTGAAAACAACTATTAAAACTCTCCAATAAACAACATTAAAGGATCATGACTAATATATTTTCAAAACTATGATATGTCAAAACCTAAAATGTGTATAAAAGGTATGTAAATAGTAAAAAAAATCAAAACATTTTACCATTTACCCATAGTGGAGAGCCTTTGGAGATTTTTCTTGGCCATATTTTCAATTGTTGATTTTGTTAGGATATTTAGACACTTAGGAGTTAGTTAAGATCAACTTGTGTAATATATCCATTAGGTAAAAGTGTGTTTCTTTAGTATGCATTAGTATGCATTTGTAAATATTCTAATCCGATGGTCACGATATGTTCTAGACATAGAGTGATCCGATGGTTCAACTTCTCTTAGATCATACCTACCATTGATCCGTGGCTTAACACCTGATTGATCTATGATCCCTATTTAAAGAGCATAGAGGGTCCTTGGCTAGTTGATCGATTATGAGAAGCTCATGTTGTTCGAGACATTTACCATCATACACACTCTTTTGGTCAAATTGGCCTAGTTAAACCACTATCCTAAGTATAATTGACATTAATTGACATCAGTGGAGTATTAATTTCCATCATCTAGTCACACCCACACCTTCCTACAGTCAAGGAGGCTAACTTAGCTTTCTCCTACAGTCAAGGAGGCTAACTGGAGCACTCCGGGGGTGATCTGAGTGACATTAATGCATCTAATTGCTAACTGGTGGTTACAATCAGTTCAACCAGTCAGTTAAGGCACCTCCTGTCATTAAATATATTATTTAATGATTATTTATTATTATTTAATGATTTGGAGTCAACAAGGTGCCTCCACCAACTTCTGATGGTCAGTAAGCTTCAGTTAACCTCATCGAGGTTCATTGAAGTCATGGAGCACTAGCACTTGATGGTTGGCTTGCTATGACATGTGTTTGATCTCCTTCAGTTGAGATTCAGTCATTTATTGCACTCCAACTTCAGTTAGGGTTTGATGAGTCAATTAGGGTTTTGGTCAAGTGGTTAACTGAGTGTGATTGAATGGCTAAGAGTCAGTTAAGCCAGACTCACTCAGTGAATTCAAATTTTCTCCTTAGGTATTCAAATTATTCATGGAGTTAAGATATTTCTTGACATTGGTATTGTAACCATTTCATTGTTTATTAAATATACAGAGAGGAAACCAATTTCGGTTCCGATTAATACCAATTCATGAGTATTTGTTAATTATTCTTTGATGATTTTGATTCCTAGTTCCTAGATCATGTGCACGAATTAATATGGTATTAGAGAATACAGCGGGACGAGGATCAATCTCTAAAAAACAAGATTTTTGACAGATTTCTCCATGAAAAGTGAGCAATAGCTCAAAATTCCAGCACTGCACCAGAAGCCAAGGCTTACCACTCAATATCCCAAGTAAATAACTTGTTGATCAAGATTGCTTGATTGAATATGCTAGGTGTGATGAAAGCCTAGAATGTGTAGGCTATCCGACCTTATTTTTCCCTTTCTATTTTGATTTTCAGGTTTCTATAGGTGAAGCATTCGCTACAGCATATCCAGATGGACTCCTCAGTACCTCTGTTGACTCCATACAATTTCCACACATGGAAAATTAAAATGGAGGTTCAGCTGCTTTCCAAAGGACTCCATAGAGTCTCCATGGACACTGAAGTTGAGCCTGGATCCACCATAGAAAAATCAAGATTCTTGAACAATAAGGATGAAGCCTTTGGTTTCTTATGCCTCTCTATTTTTGATGACCTTATCTTCCATCTTACGGATCTGAAGACACCGAAACAAATATGGGACAAATTGGATTCTCTATACAGAAAGCATGATGACTTGAGAGTTTACCAACTTGAAAATGAACTCATGTCTTTCCAACCTTCCAATTTCGAGACTCTGAATGATTTCTTTACAAAGTTCAAGTATACTGTTTTCCTCTCGAAGCAATGCAAAGTGGAGAAGGAGGATGATCAGCTCATCCTAGCCATCCTTTCCAAACTCAGGGCTAATTATTCATTTTTTGTTTCTACATTCTGTGTGGGGAAGCTCACAACCCCCGGATGGAAGATGCCTACACTCAATGCCTTCATTGAGTCCCTAACTAATGAACATGACAAGCTTGTCCAGATGGGGATCATCCTATCATCCCGTGATCAAGCACTCCATGTATCGGGGCCCAAATATGTGAATGGTAAAGGAAAGCAGCAGAAAAATCAGAAAACTAAATTTGATGCTCCCAAGCCTAGAGTTGAAAATCAGCAGCATGATGAATCTTTCGGCTCAAGGAAGAACAAAGGAAAAGGGCACAATGGGAAATAAAAATTCAGGTGTTCTTACTATGGGAAGGGTTTTCACCCTAAACATGCCTGCATGAATAAAAATATTGATGAAGCAACCTCTCTCTTTGAGAGGAATCACATCAATCTTCTGGAGAGATTTCGGAGGAGAGATCACCAATATCGGGAACCACAGCATGAGAAAGGTCATGCCCTCATGGCAACCACTTCGAAGTCCAAAGCACTGCTGATTGACAATGGAGATTTGAATCACATGATGGCTGAAAAAGACTCCTTTTCATCCTTGGAGACTGGCAAATCCATCCCCATCCACATGGGAGATGACTCCACCATCATTTCCGAAGGACAAGGTACTATAGATCTAGAAAATGGTTTTTTTTCTAAAGTTTTGTATGTACCGTCTCTAGCAGCAAATCTCCTTAGTGTCTATCAGATGACACATGCAGAAATTCCTAAGAGAGTCTCTTTCATCCCAAATGATGTTGAGATAACATAAATTGCATCCGGGAAACTCATTGCAAAAGGCCTTGCAAATCATCATGCAAAAGGCTATGAGTTCTCTCACTTTGTTGCGGATGCAAAGCCCACCGCTCTGCTAACTCATGGAAATGAGGTTAGTAGGTTGTGGCATGAGAGGTTTGGCCATCTTAATTTTAAATATTTGCAGCAATTACAGAAAAAATCCATGGTTGAAGGCCTCCCAGTCATCAAGGCAACCACGGGAGTCTACAAGGGCTGTGTGATTGGAAAACACCTTGAGCACAAGTTTGATCGGGGGAAGGCAAATCAAGCTACAAGCATATTGGGGATGATACATTCTGATATCAGTGGTCCAATGCCTGTCACATCCATGAATGTATCAAGGTACCTCCTTACCTTTATTGATGATTTTTCAAGGTATACATGGGTTTTCTTTCTCAATAAGAAATCAGAGGTATGTGAAAAATTTTCTGAATTGAAGGCCTTGATCGAAAATGCCTCTGGGCTTAAGATCAATATCTTGAGATATGAAAATGGAGGGTAGTATGTCAGTAATGAGTTGCTGTACATATTCTCCCAAATTTGTATTCAAGTCCAACATTCAATTCCCTACACTCCCCAGCAGAATGGAGTAGCGGAAAGGAAGAACCGGTCTCTCAAAGAGATGACCACCTGTATGTTGGAGTCAAAGAAGCTTGCTACAAATTTGTGGGATGAAGCCATGCATGCTGCAGCATACATTCAGAATAGGGTGCCACATTCATTATTGAAAGGAAAGACTCCTTTCAAAGCATACTTCGGACACAAACCAGATGTGTCGAACCTACGAGTGTTTGGGTCCACTGCATGGGCCCAGATTCCGCTTGATAAAAGAAGGGCTTTGAAACTGCAGATCATAGAATGTCTATTTATTGGGTATCCTAATGAATCTAAATAATTTGAGCTATTGGATATCAATACCAAACAGATCATCGAGAGAGAAGTGTCAAGTTCAATGAGCCTCTTCAGGAGGTGGAACTAGTGAAGGAGAAAACTACTGAATTTTCTTCCAATTCCACTGAATATTTGGATGATGAAATTGGGGGTGACGACCCTGATTTGGATCCTATGATTTCTAATATCAGTCTGTAGCAATCATCAGATATTGAATCAGAACCTGAAGTGCAAAATCATCTTCCTACATGGGCCCAAAAGACACTCTCCTCCGTAGGAGACAACATTGGAAATCCGGATCATCCAAGGAGAACCCGGTCTGATTTCCAAAGAGCAGGTATTGCGCTCTCTTGTTCTGATAATTTGTTGTCCAAAACTTTCTATTTGATTATTATTTCAGATCCAAAATCCTACTACCATGCTCGAAATGATCCGAGATGGCAAGTTGCCATGGATGAAGAGATGAATTCTCTTCAGAAAAACACTACTTGGGAGCTAGTTTCTCTTCCTCCGGGAAGGAAATTGGTTCAATGCAAGTGGGTGTTTCGGACAAAGTTTGCTGCTGATGGAAGCACCTGAAAATATAAGGCAAGGCTGGTAGAAAAATTTTTCTCTTAGGTCCAAGGAGTGGACTACCATGAGACCTTTGCACTGGTTGCAAAAATGGACTCCATCCGTCTTGTTTTGGCTATTTCTGCATCCAAGCACTGGGAGGTGCATCACATGGATGTTAAGTCAGTCTTTCTACATGGAGATATTCATGAGGAGATATACATAAAGCATATTGAGGGCTACATCACTGATCCATCTTTGGTTTGCAAGCTAAATAAGTCACTATACGGGTTAAAACAGGCCCCAAGAGAGTGGTATTCGAAGATGGATGCCTTCCTTCTCTCGCAAAACTTTCAGAGATGTAGATCAGATACAAATGTGTATTTACAGTAGTGTGATGGTCATCTAATTATAATTTTTTTATATGTTGATGACTTACTGATCTTAGGTAGCACAATTGCCTCCATTTCAGCCATCAAAACTGCTCTCCACAATGCCTTTGAAATGAGTGATTTGGGGCTTCTAAAACAAATTTTGAGGCTCGAAATTGAGCAAAATTCTGATGGGATTATAGTCACTCAGTCTAAATACATTTTAGACCTGTTACTCAATTTTAACATGGCCGAATGTAGGCCTGCACCATTCCCTTTCCTTTCAGGGATCAGCCTTGAAGAAGGAAAACACACACCTCCCATGGACTGCACTATCTATCGACAGCTGATTGGTAGCTTGTTATACTTGACACATTCTAGGCCTGATATTTATTATGTTGTGAATGTTGTATCAATATACATGTAGCAGCCTCATGATCTTCATTGGAAGGCAGCCAAGAGGATCCTCCAGTACATTCAGGGAACCAGGACCTACGGCATTCACTAAGCTGCAGACTGCGAGCTAGAGCTGGTTGGATACACAGATTCTGATTGGGTGGGTGATTCTATTGATCAGAAGTCAACTTCTAGATATGTATTCATGTTTGGTGGTGGCCCTATTTGCTGGTCAAGCAAAAAGCAGGCTGCCATAGCACTATCTTCAGTAAAGGTCGAGTATCGAGGAGCGGTGAATGCTTGCATCCAAGCAGTTTGGTTGCAAGGAATTCTTTCAGAGTTTGATCTTGGTAATATTTTGTCCACTATCCTCTTTTGTGACAACCAAAGTGCTATTAAGATATCCACGGATCCAGTTACCAGGCAGAGGACAAAGCATGTAGAGATTCACATGCACTACATTAGGGAGCTAGTGCATGACAAGACCATCATTCTGCAATACTGCCCGACTGATGAGCAGATTGCAGACATCTTCACCAAGATATTTTCAAAAAAGAAGTTCACTTACCTCCCTTCACTATTGGGGGTGAGTTCATCAAGGTGATCCAGACTACTTTCAGTGTTCAGCTTGAGGGGGGTTTTTCCCACTGGGTTTTTCCTCTTTTCCTCACTTAGTTTGTTTTGAGCATTGTTTCAGTTTCAGCATTGTACAGGGTCACCTATGGCCTTAGTTTCCAGGGCCCTGGCATTTTTATGCATCTATGTTTTCTAACTCTTCCTGAGTATAGCTTAAGGGGGGGTGTTGAAGACATTTACCATCATACACACTCTTTTGGTAAAATTTGCCTAGTTAAACCACTATCCTAAGTATAATTGACATTAATTAACATCAATGGAGCATTAATTTCCATCATCCAGTCACACCCATGCCTTCCTACAGTCAAGGAGGCTAACTGGAGCACTCTGGGGGTGATCTGAGTGACATTAGTGCACCTAATTGCTAACTGGTAGTTACAATTAGTTCAACCAGTCAGTTAAGGTGCCTCCTGTCATTAAATATATTATTTAATGATTATTTATTATTATTTAACGATTTGGAGTCAACAAGATGCCTCCACCAACTTCTGATGGTCAGTTTAGCTTCAGTTAACCTCATCGGGGTTTATTGAAGTCATGGAGCACTAGCACTTGATGGTTGGCTTGCTATGACATGTGTTTGATCTCCTTCAGTTGAGATTCAGTCATTTATTGCACTCCGACTTCAGTTAGGGTTTGGTGAGTCAATTAGGGTTTTGTTCAAGTGGTTAACTGAGTGTGATTGAATGGCTAAGAGTCAGTTAAGCCAGACTCACTCACTGAATTCGAATTGTCTCCTTAGGTATTCGAATTATTCATGGAGTTAAGTTATTGCTTGACATTGGTATTGTAACCATTTCATTGTTTATTAAATATACAGAGAGGAATCCAATTTCGGTTCCGATTAATACCAATTCATGAGTATTTGTTAATTATTCTTTGATGATTTTGATTCCTAGTTCCTAGATCATGTGCAAGAATTAATACATGTAACTTTCTTTCTTTTGCATAATAAATTGCTCCAAGTAGCTATTTGGCTGGGGCCATGGACTGTTTCCCTCTCGAGGGTTTTAACCACGTGACAAACATCGGTGTGTTGATCTGTGATCTATTTATGTGAAGCGGTTTCTGAAGGTGTTCAGTCTTTTGGGAGTACCCTATGTACCCGAACATGGTATCAGAGCTTTTATGAAGAACCACTTTTGGTTTTGATATAGATCTGGAACCGGTGTTGCTGAAACTTTGAAAGGGTTTTTGTTTCTAGATTTCTGTGCATTTTTTGCCTGTGGAAACTGTTCCATTGCGTACAGAGTGCCATTTCCATTGGGAAATAGTTTTCATTTCACCGAAAACCATTTCCGTTTGCTCCAGAAACACCCATTTCGGAAAATCTGAAGGTATAATGTTACAGTGACAGATTTGTTTTTTTTAAATCTCTCATATTTTATCAATTTATTATTAGATCTTTTATGTTTTAGTCCCGGACTGTTGTTTTCCCTGACTGCGTATGCTCTTTGCCGTGCACCTTGTGCAATTGCGGCGAATCAGAAACAGTAAGGAAAAGTTTTTTTACTTGTCTTCTTGGCTATGTATGCTCTTTGTCGTGCACCTTGTGCAATCACGAAAAATCAGAAACAACGAGAAAACTTGAAAACGTAGACTTTCTGGGTAAGCTAACCAAGAGCTAACCCCATTGTGCGGAAAAAGTTTTTTCGTTTTTGGTTTTCATTTTTTTTTTGTGATTTGCAGGAAAAGAAAGAAAGCATGAAAAACGAGAGAGAAGAGTAAAATAAAAAAAATAAAAAATCCCCCTTCCTCTTTCCATACTTTTACGTACCTTTTAAACTTAGCTCACTTGGTCCAAAGTTGCTTTATACCTTGATAAGTCTTGAGTTCAAGTCTTATCAAGCTACTTTTTAGTGCATGCAATTTCTATTTTCAAGTTACTTTATTGTAAAAGTGCATCTCACATAAATAAAATAAAATAAAAGTCAGTCACTTAAGTCTTTTAATTTATTGCCGCACTATTTAAAAGTCACATTATTGTAAAAGTGAACATCACTTATTCTACAAAAGTGATTCACTTCAAAGCAACTTTATTGTAAAAGTGATTGTCAAAGGTTGATCTTGGGAAGAGGGGGCTTCTTTTTTTTAGTTGGTCAAGTTAATATCTGCCACATCACTATTGGGGACATCTTCAACATTTTCTTTGATCAAGCATAACTTCATCATCCGGAATCAGTTTTAAGTGCCATTTTATTTTAAAACCGCATATTTTTTTGAGCTCTTTGCATCCAGATAGTTAGTTTCTATTCTTTCAGCCATTATTTTATAGTATGGCCACCCCTTGTGAGAGTACACTTACAAGTTCTAACTATTTCTCATGGAAATCTCGTATGGAGGATGTTCTGCAAAGTAGGGGACTTTTCAGGATAACCTCAGGGAAAGAAACAGAACCCACTGATGATGAAAATGGGCAAATAGATGTGATGAAGCTTGTGGATTGATTGGGATGTCAATCTCTACTGATTTGCGATTCCACATATCTGGAATTGATGAACCTGATAAAGCTTGGGAAAAGTTGGAATCTATGTTTGGTAAACACAATGAAATTTGGGGTCGTCAACTTGAGAATGAGTTGCTTTCCTTGAATCCAAATGATTTTTCATGCATTCAAGACTATTTATCTAAGTATAAAACTCTTAGACTCTTATGTGCAGAATGCAAGATTAAGGAAGAAGACAAACAATGTATTTATCATATTCTTTCTAAACTTGGACCTGTATATTCTATTTTTGTATCTACATTCTACTCCATGAAAGAATCCTTGACTGCAGCTAGCTATCAAGAACCTAGTCTTGAATCCTTTTGTGATTCCTTAATTAGAGAGCAAGATAAGCTCATTCATCTTGGAATAATTAACAATGCAGATACATCTAGGAAAGCCTTATTGTCCCAACAGAAAGAAAAGTCCAAGCCTCCCAAGAAACAGAATTTTCGCAATAATAAGCCAAACAACAAGGGTCCCAAACCCTCTTAGTCAGCTCCTCCTTTAAAAAATGACAAAGGATCCAAGCAAAAAGGAAAGAAGATTGAGCATCATTGCAATTTTTGTGGGAAAGATAATCATGATGAATCTAAATGTTTTAAGAAGATGGCAGCCTTGGAAGCAACAATGAAGAAGCACCACATGAGCCTAGATTTGTCTTCAGAATCTAACTCTCATGGACATGCACTTTGTGCTTCTGGTTACTCTTATACTACATCTTCTTCTTCTACTTCAAATGAATGGCTCATTGATTCTGGAGCATCTTATCATATGGCTAAGGATCAAGCCATCTTTTCTACTATGCATGAATGTAACACCAAACAAATATTTGTTGGTGATGATGGATCTCTAAGTGTTGTAGGATCTGGAACAGTTCCAGTAGAAAATGGTCATTTCAGTGATGTACTATGTGTTCCAAAAATTTCCTGCAATTTTTTATTAGTCTATCAAATCACTCATTCAGGTGAAGGTAAAACTGTGACTTTTACACCTCACCAAGTTGTAATCAAGGATTTTAAAAATCCTCAAAATTTCCTTGCTACTGGAACTGTTGATGATGTTACCAGGTTGTACAAATTTAACAACTTTGGGTCATCACCTTTTCCTTGATTTTTTGTTGCTCATAGTGATAACTTGAGCAAAATTTGGCATGAGCGATTTGGTCACTTAAATTATCGCTCATTGCAACAACTATGTAAAGACAATATGGTGACTGGTCTTCCAATGGTATCTTGCAAGGATGGTGTTTGTTCCGGTTGTGTACTCGAAAAACATCATCGGGACAGTTTTGACAAACGTGCCTCTTAGCACGCCTCGGTTCCTTTGGAGCTTGTGCATAGTGACTTGTGTGGTCCTCTTCCATCTGCTTCCTTTTCTGGTTTCAAATAATTCTTAACTTTCATTGATGACTACTCTAGACGCACTTGGATTTACTTCCTAAAACTTAAGAGCGAAGTATTTAACATGTTCTTGGACTACACGGCCCTTGCTGAAAAACAATCTGGTTAGAAAATTATTAAGTTAAGATCTGACAATGGAGGAGAATATGTTAACAACAAGTTCACTACTTTCTGCATTGAACAAGGAATCCAACAACAACACACTATTCCATATACACCTCAACAAAATGGTGTAGCTGAACGAAAGAACCGCACTTTAAAAGAAATGGCTAATTGTGTGATCCAATCTAAGGGACTAAGTCTTCAATATTGGGCTGAGGCCATAAATTGTGCAAATTACATAGTTAATCGCACACCCACTAAAGTTTTACAAGGTATAAAACCAGAAGAATCATGGAGTAAAATTAAACCAGATGTAAGTCACATTCGTGTGTTTGGTTGTGAAGCATGGGCTCACATTCCGGATGAAAAATGGAAAGCATTGCAGCCTAAAAGTGAAAAGTGCATATTTGTTGGATATTCTGAAGATGTAAAAGGTTATAGACTTCTTCAGCCCCATTCACATGATATAATCATTAGAATAGATGTTAAATTTGATGAAAATCTCTTGGCCTATGAGCCTAACTTGGTGGGTGTGCCATCTTTGGCCTGTGAGCCTAATTCGGTGATTGTACCTTCTTCTTCTTCTTCTAACTTCCTTGACAGGTTTCCACCTCCAGTTTCTGATGATGACAGTGAGGATGAAAATCCACCTCCTCCTGCTCATGTTCCTCCAATTACACTAGCACCAATACTTCCTCGATGGGTCCGTTCAACATGTGAAGCAGCTGGTGATCTTTCCAGTGATCCTAGAGATCAACGTCGAACACGTTCTTAGTTTCAGCAAGCCTCTTCTCTTTTGGCTCAAGTTTTTGAGAATCATGATCCAGAAACTTTTGTAGAAGCTTTAGGAAATCCAGATTGGGATGTAGCTATGGATGAAGAATACCGTTCCTTAATGGCGAACGATACTTGGGATCTTGTTCCTCTTCCAAAAGGAAGAAAACTTGTCAGATGTAAATGAGTCTACAGAACTAAGTATGCATCACATGGAAGTATTGAAAGACTTAAGGCAAGGTTAGTATCCAAAGGTTTTTCCCAAGTTGAAGGGATTGACTACAATGAAACCTTTTCCCCTGTAGCAAAAATGAACTCGATCCGCCTTGTTCTTTCCCTTGCAGCCTTACATAACTAGGAAGTCCATCAAATGGATGTCAAGTCTGCCTTCTTACATGGTGATTTACATGAGGAAATTTACATGGAACAACCTCCTCGATATGTTCAGAATAACTCTAGCCTTGTTTGTCTCCTTAATAAATCCTTATATGGCCTTAAGCAAGCTCCTAGAGCTTGGTATGCCAAAATGGATAGCTTTCTCCTTGACACTGGCTTTTCTAGATGCCATTCTAACCCCAATGTCTGTACCAAGAAAGTAGGAAACCATCTCATCATACTTGTTCTTTATGTTGATGATCTTATCCTTACTGGTAGTGACCCTAAAATTATAACCCATGTGAAATCTAGTCTTAAGCAAAATTTTGAAATATCAAACTTAGGACATTTGCATTATTTTCTTGGTCTCCAAGTCTTGCAAACCAAAGAAGGAATCTTTCGTTCCCAGTCTAAGTATGCTTGTGACCTTCTTCATTGCTTCCACATGGAAGATTGTAAACTAGCCCCTTCTCCCTTCCAGTCTGGAGTCAAACTTTCTGCCACTTGTACTTCACCTGAAGTAGATGCCACCTTGTATCGTCAGCTTGTTGGTAGTCTTTTATACTTGACTCATTCCCATCCTGAACTTTCCTTTTCCATTGGTCGTGTTGCTCGTTATATGCAAACTCCTCATGAAATTCACTAGAAAGCAGCAAAAATAATACTTTGATATATTCGAGGTACAATTCAGTTTGGGATTCATTACCGTACAGGGGGGAAACCTTTGTTGGTTGGTTTCACTGATTCAAATTGGGCCGGCAATCCTGATGATCAAAAGTCTACTACAGGTTATGTTTTCAGTCTGGGATCTGGACCTGTCACTTAGGCTTGTAAAAAACAACAAGCTCTTGCTCTTTTTTCAGCAGAAGCAGAATATCAAGCCGCAGTTAATGCCATTCAGTAAGCTTTATGGCTTTAACAGATCCTTTCAAAGTTTGGATTTGAGCAGTAGCATCCTACTCCACTTTGGTGCGACAATCAAAGTGCCATCAAGCTTGCCAAAGATCCAATTATAAATCAGCGCAGCAAACACATTGAGCTACACATGCACTTCATTAGAAATCTTGTTCATGATAGTGTTATTGAAGTTCTCTATTGCCCTATAGATGATTAAGTTGTAGACATCTTCACCAAGTCTCTTACAGAAGCGAAGTTTTCTAAACTTCGGTCTATGTTAGGAGTTCAGGAATGTGTCCTTAAGGGGGGATAGGCTCTAATGCCTCCTTCCTTATCCTAATAGTGTCACTTTTGTAAATCCTTCAATCCTATCTCAAGTTGTTCTTAAGGGGGGATGTTAGGATATTTAGACACTTAGGAGTTAGTTAAGATCAACTTGTGTAATATATCTGTTAGGTAAAAGTGTGTTTCTTTAGTATGCATTAGTATGCATTTGTAAATATTCTAATCCGATGGTCACGATATGTTCTAAACATAGAGTGATCTGACGGTTCAAATTCTCTTAGATCTTACTTACCATTGATCCATGGCTTAACACCTGATTGGTCTATGATCTCTATTTAAAGAGCATAGAGGGTTCTTGGCTAGTTGATCGATTATGAAAAGCTTATGTAACTTTCTTTCTTTTGCATAATAAATTGCTCCAAGTAGCTATTTGGCTGGGGCCGTGGACTGTTTCCCTCTTGAGGGTTTTAACCACGTGACAAAAATTGGTGTGTTGATTTGTGATCTATTTGTGTGAAGTGGTTTCTGAAGGTGTTCGGTCTTTTGGGAGTACCCCGTGTACCCGAACAGATTTTGGGAGAATCTATCGTCGGATTTCCACACCGTCAGTTCCAGGTAACAACTTAAACTCTACTCTTTCATTTCATCCTTGCATTTTTTTATTTTTGGGGGTGTTTTGGACCTATTGGGCGATCCCTAAAACCATGAAAGAGAGCACCACTCATATCTCTTACGGGATAAGCAGTACCCTACTAGAACCGCACCAAAAATGCTTGACATAGGCAGTGCCAGCCGTGGGTGGATAAAAATATGTGCACATGCCAAACTAGCTCAAATTTGATGATTTGAATTATTGATGATGTTTCTAATTGGCCTTGTGATGGTTTTTGATAGGTTCCCATTGATAAAAAATGGTCATTTGGAAATAGAGGAAACATGACAATGATGATGCATTTGTCAAATGAAATGCGGGTTGTATAGCCACGTTGAGAGACTGTGGTCTTCTAAATTTTTTCTGCACACCCATCATGGTGTCACATGAGTGCCTATTAGAGCATATCCTCTGGATGTGGAATCCAGAGCAATAGTATTTTGAGGTGGGTGCCCATGTATTGACAATTGAAGTAGAGGACATCTACTTCCTGACAGGCCTATCGAGACGGTGTGCTCCCATCTCTTTGACTCGTTCCTGTGGAGGGGACATTACTACTCAGGAGTTGATAAACCACCATTATATTCCTGGGACCAAGACATTAGGGAAGAATATTCCCATAAAAGTGTTGATGTATTTGTAACTTCGGAATGTATTCTTCTATATATCTTATGTATTGTTACCTGATGTTTATTCCGGGATGTATCTATTATGTATTTGAGTCATGTTGTCATACCCCAATGTTATGATCGTGAGGATCAATAATGTAAATAAGTCATGTCAAGTTATTGTTAAAGAACCCACAGTCTTTTGGCACTAGGGTTATTAGACACTCATAGAGATGTTGGCTCTAGCAAGTAATTGTTAAGTGAGGCTGACATGATTGAGTGCACTTCAAGTGAACAAAAGAATATAAATAGAGAGTGAGTCTCTCTATTTATCACACACATCATTCACTCACTCAAGTGTAGCGCATTAGTGAGAAAGGAAATACACTGGGGCTAGACAAGAAGAAAACTACTGCTGTTGGGAGATCATCTTACTGTTTTGGTGTTGATTGTATCTCTGAGGAAGTTGCGGGGTTTTCTCCTTTATGGTTTCCCCGATCAAAAAAATTGTGTTCATTGTCTCTTGTGTTTGATTGCTGTACTTGTTATTCTCTCAGTAAAGATCCTAACATAATGCTAGCTTAATGTTGAAAAACTAACATGGTATCAGAGCTAACCTGAGAAGAAGAAATTGTGCAGCTGTGGGAACTAGGGATTCCTAGTTTATGGAACTTCCTCCAAATATTTTCAGAAAAATTAAGGTGGAACAACTCTCCTCCTTAGGGCACATCTTTCTGTCGAAACAGAATCCAATTCTGAGGTTTTTCAGTTTTGGACCTGTCACTACTGTCGAAAATTAGGGCTTTTTACAGAGGAGGAATTTTTTAGTGAACCCAGGCCTGGATTGATCTCCTCCCCAAAATCGAAGTTAGGGTCAAATTTCAAGACATTTGGGTGGACAGAACTCCGAAAAACTAAAACCCTAATTTTCTTTTGAACCAGCTCTGCAGGATTTTAGCTCAAGTTCCAGATACGACATCTTGAACCTGGTAAGATCTAAAATATTTTATATTTCCATTTGAGGTTCTCATTTAAGATGTCTCATCATACCAAGCTTGATGAAAAGCTTGAGGGAGCTGATAACTTCCAAGCCTGGAAGTATAGGATCTCCCTGGTCTTGGAAGAGAATGAATTAGACTCCTACATTCATGAGGAGGTTCCAGTTCCAGAGGGAGATGAGGAAAAGGCCTTACATAAGAAGAATATGGTTATGGAAAAGAGGATCATTGCTGATTCTATTAAGGATCACCTTATCCCACAGGTGTCCTCTCTCAAGACACCTAAATCTATGTTTGATGCCCTAACCAAATTATTTGAAGGAAAGAACATCAATAGGAAGATGACCCTAAGGAACCAACTGAAGAATGTGAATATTCAGAATGCAGAAACTATCCAGTCTTAATTCACAAGGGTTTCTTATATCAAGGAACAATTAGAAGCTGTTGATGAAGAAGTGGAAAATGTAGAGATTGTGATGACTACTTTGAATGGCCTTCCTAGGTCATGGGATGCTTTCATCCAAGGAATATGTGCTAGAAAGAAGTTAGTCAAATTTAGCAGACTATGGGAAGACTGCTCTCAATAAGAAGCTCGGATAGCAGCTCGAGAAGAGAATATGGGTAGTGAAGATCAAGCCCTCACAGTTCACTCCAAGAAGGGAAGAATAAAACCTCATTACTCCAAAGGTAAGAGCCCTCATTCTAACACTAGAAAGGATATATCGAGATTTAGATGTTATACATGTGATGAAAAGGGACACTTTGCTAAAGATTGTCCTAAGAGCAAGAACCACTCTCATAAGAATAAGAGCAACAAAAGAAGACATCATGCTCATGCTGCAGAGGATGATGAACCATCCAGAAAGAGATCCAAATATGAAAGTGAAGATTCTTCAAGCGAGGATGAATATGTTCTGATGGAAGTGATAATTGGCTTATAGACAGTGGGGCTTCCAAACATATGACAGGATTCAAGGAATCTTTCGTAAGACTGTCAGAACATGAATCACCTCACAAGGTGAAACTAGGAGATGACTACCAATATCCAATAAAAGGTAGTGGGGAATATTCATATAAGCTAGACTCTGGTAAGTCTCTAACAATGAAAGAAGTATTGTTTGTGCCAGCACTCAACAAGAACCTTCTCTCTATTTCAGCATTGGATGCAAAAGGTATGAGGGTTGCATTCATAGATGTTCGATTCATTATGTGGCCAAAAGGAAAGACTATCGATGATGCGATAGTGATTGGAGAACAAGAAGGAGGCTTGTACAAATTGAAGGGTCATCCAGAACAAGCCTTGATCCATGACTCGGTAGAGCCAAATGAACTTTGGCATAGAAGGCTTGCACATGTGCATTACAGAGCACTACCTATTGCAATCAAAGCTATTGGTGGTCTTCCAGAATTCCAAGAAAAGCATGATGGAGTCTGCAAAGGATGTGCGAAAGGGAATAATACAAAGAAGACATTTCCCAGCAGCGAAAGCAAAGCCAAAGGTATTCTAGAAATCATCCACTCTGATGTATGCGGTCCTATGTCATCAAACTCACTAAGCAGGTATGCATACTATGTTTCCTTTATTGATGATTTTTCTAGAAAGACATGGATTTACTTTATGAAGAACAAAGATGAAGTATTCAGTAAGTTCAAGGAATTCAAAGCCTTGATTGAGAACCATACTGAAAAGAAGATCAAGACTCTTCGATCAGATAATGGTGGAGAATTCACTTCGAATGAATTCAAAGAGTTATGTAAAGAATCAGGGATTAAGAGGGAGTTGTCTACTCCTTATAATCCACAACAGAATGGGATTGCGGAATGGAAGAATAGAACTATCATGGAAGCTGCAAGAGCTATGCTTCATGATCAAGATCTACCTATGCATATTTGGGTTGAAGCTGCCAGAACAGAAGTATATGTACAGAACCATACTCCACGTAGAGTACTGAAGAATAAGACTCCTGAAGAAGTCTTCTCCAGCAAGAAATCAGAAGTCATCCATCTAAGAATATTCGGTTGTCCCGTGTACATAAACATTCCAAAAGAGAAGAGAACAAAATTAGATCCTTCAGGAAAGAAGGGCATATTTTGGGGATACTCTGAAAGCTCGGAGGCTTACAGAATCTATTTCCCAGGATATAAGAAGATTGACATCAGCAGGGATGTGACATTTGATGAAGGCACAGCTTACAACAAATCTAGAAAGAGACCTACTGAAGAACTTGAAGAAGCAGAAGCAAAAATACCCAGAATTCATGATACAATCATGGACGAAGAAGCTCAAGAAGAAGATCGAGAGTTTGAGGAACCACAAAGACCTATAGATCCACCTCTGGAGAAGAATCCTCATAAGAGGAAACCTACTTGGGTACGTGAACTTATCCAAGGTGCGGAAAGATATGGGGCTCCAGAAGAGAATCACAGAGAAAGAAAGAGAACCAGATCAAATTCCGGGTATGTAGCCTTACTATGTGATTTCATTGATAAAGAACCTTCCAGTTATTAAGAAGTAGTAAAACAGAAAGAATGGAAGGATGCTATGATCGAAGAATATCAATCGATCATGAAGAATGATGTTTGGGATGTTGTCCCAAGACTAGAAGGGAAGTCAGTTGGAACTTCCAAATGGATCTACAAGATCAAGCATGCTGCAGATGGTAGCATTGAAAAGTATAAGGCAAGATTTGTAGCTCAGGTTTCTCTTCGAAAGAAGGAATAGCCTATGAAGAAACCTTTGCACCTGTAGCCAGATACACTTCCATCAGATCAGTACTTGCTCTGGCTGCAGTGATGAAATGGAAGATACACTAGATGGATGTCAAGACTGCCTTCTTGAATGGTGTAGTAGAAGAGGAAGTGTATGTAGAACAGCCACTCAGTTTTGAGACACATGACAGAGAGTCTCATGTATGCAGATTCAAGAAAGCCTTGTATGGTTTGAAACAGGCACCCGGGACCTAGTACGGCAGAATTGATAGCTTTCTATCCAGTTTGGGCTTTACCAAGAGTAAAGCAGATTCCAACCTTTACTACAAGGTTGAAGATGGCAACCCAGTGATGCTCCTACTATATGTAGATGATCTATTTGTGACAGGTACAGATGGGTTGATTGCTGATACGAAAAGAAAGCTTGCTGCTGAGTTCGAAATGAAGGACTTGGGGATGATGCATTACTTTCTAGGTATGGAGGTGTGGCAGAGTACAGATGGAATCTTCCTTGGAAAAGGGAAGTATGCAGTAGAGATCTTGAAGAGGTTTGGGATGATGGACTGCAAAGCTATGGCCACACCCATGGCATCGAACCTGAAGCTATTGAGTGATGCTTCATCAGAGTCAGTTGATGCTACAATGTATCATCAGATGATTGGGTCATTGATGTACCTGACGAACAAGAGACCAAACATTTGCTTTGTTGTGAACACCTTGAGCCAGTACTTGACAGATCCAAGAAGTGTTCACTTGACTGCTGCAAAGCATATTCTGAGGTACCTAAAGGGTACAATTGATTATGGGCTCAAGTATGATGCGAATCAAAAGATTAACCTAGAGGGTTATGTTGATTCAGATTGGGCAGGCAGTGCCATCGACAGGAAGAGTACTTCAGGATGTTGCTTCAGGATGGGATCAGGTGTGATCTCTTGGTTTAGCAGGAAGCAGTCCTGTGTAGCACTGAGTACAGCTAAAGCAGAGTATGTCGCAGCTTGTTCAGCTAGTTGTGAGGCAGTATGGCTGTGGAAGCTACTATCTGATATATTTGATCTCCAGTTGGATGCTACTTGTATACATTGTGACAACCAAAGTTACGTGAAGTTGTCATAGAATCCAGTGTTCCATGACAAGTCGAAGCATATCGAGATCAAGTATCACTATATCAGGGATATGGTGCGGAGAGGATAGTTGATGTATTGACAAAGCCATTGGCTAGGCTGAAGTTCAAGTACTTCAGGGAGAGGCTTGGTTTTCTCCAGATCGAGGTTCCCTCCAAGAAAAAGTGATGAGACCCATAGCCATTTTGACATGGTGAGAGGATTGGTTCCTTCCATGGTCAGATGTAAGGGCTGAGCCATTCTGACATGGTGAGAGGATTGGTTCCTTCCACGGTCAGATGTAAGGGCTGAGCCATTTTGTCGAGTAGGACAGATGTAAGGGCAATTACCATTCTATGAATGGAGGCACCTGGACAGTTACCAGGATCACTCAGTGTAGGACTGAGTAGCCATTCTGATGTGATAGAGGGATGTGTTCCCACTTGATCAGATGTAAGGGCTGAACCATTCTGTCATGGATAAAGGATTAAGTTCCTTCCATGTCATATGTGAGTGTTGGCCATTCCGACGAGCAGGTCGGATATAAGTGCAACTGCCATTCTGAGAATGGAGGAACCTGGTCAGTTACCAGGTAGCTCAGTCGAGGACTGGGGGCCATTTTGATATGATTGCTGGGATGTGTTCCCTCATGATTAGATGTGAGTGCAAGCCCTTCCGTCACTGTGAGAAGGATGTGTTCCCGCCTATATGGATGTAAGTGCAGTGCCTTTCTGGAGCGACTGAGGGATGTGTTCCCACGTGCTCAGATGTAAGTGCAGAGCCTTTCTGGAGCGACTGAGGGATGTGTTCCCACATGCTCATATGTAAGTGTAGGAGCCTTTCTAGAGAAACTGAGGGATGTGTTCCCACGTGCTCAGATGTAAGTGCAGGAGCCTTTCTAGAGCGACTAAGGGATGTGTTCCCACGTGCTCAGATGTAAGTGCAGGAGCCTTTCTGGAGCAATTGAGTGATGTGTTCCCACATGCTCAGATGTAAGTGCAGAGCATTTCTGGAGCAACTGATGGATGTGTTCCCACGTGCTCAGATATAAGTGTTGAGCCTTTCTGATGTGACTGAGGGATGTGTTCCACATACTCAGATATAAGTGCCGGTCCTTTCTGATGTGATTGTAGTTTACTACATGATCAGATGTGAGTGTTGGGCATGCCTTTCTGATGAGTAGTTCAGATATAAGTGCTGGGCAAAGACCTACATGGAGGCTAGGCCTACAACTAGCATGAAAAAGGACTAGCTCTGTAGAACTTCTTGTGACGAGAAGAATCATGAGATAGCACCAGGGATGATCCAGATCGAGTGATGATAGAGATCTAGTGATGATGATCTAGCAGTGATGATCTAGATAGAGTGATGATCCAAATCCAGTCCAATGATTTTGATCCAAATCGAGAGATGATCCAAATCCAGTGATGATGTTCTATGATGATCCAAATCCAATGATGATCTAGATCCAGTGATGATGTTCCATGATGATCCAGATCGAGAGATGATCCAGATCCAGTGAAGATGACTTGAAGATGAAGATGACTTGAAGACTTAGAAGACTCAAGATGTAGATGATCCAGTTGATACAGAGAAGAAGACCAGGGCTGAAAATTGTGTCGAAAGAATACCTTCCTAGTTAAGAGGGAGTGTTGATGTATTTGTAACTTCGGAATGTATTCTTCTATATATCTTATGTATTGTAACCCGATGTTTATTCCGGGATGTATCTATTATGTATTTGAGTCATGTTGTCATACCCTGATGTTCCGATCGGGAGGATCAATAATGTAAATAAGTCATGTCAAGTCATTGTTAAAGTCCCCACAGTCTTGGGGCACTAGGGTTATTAGACACTCATAGAGATGTCGTCTCTAGTAAGTAATTGTTAAGTAAGGCCGACATGATTGAGTGCACTTCAAGTGAATGAAAGAATATAAATAGAGAGTGAGTCTCTCTATTTATCACACACATCATTCACTCACTCAAGTGTAGCGCATTAGTGAGAAAGGAAATACACTAGGGCTAGACAAGAAGAAGACTACTGCTGTTAGGAGATCATCTTACTATTTTGGGCTTTTACCGTTTTGGTGTTGATTCTATCTCTGAGGAAGTTGCGTGGTTTTCTCCTTTATGGTTTCCCCGATCAAAAACATTGTGTTCATTGTCTCTTGTGTTTGATTGTTGTACTTGTTATTCTCTCAGTAAAGATCCTAACATAATGCTAGCTTAATGTTGAAAAACTAACAAAAAGCAGTGGTGGATGGCCCACTATAGACATTTTTGTTTACCATGTAGAGAGTGGCGGGGAGCAAAGGGGTACATCAAGAATATAGAGTGCATATTCTCTACACTATAGAGGCCATGGCACCTACAGTCTTCAACTGGGTGGAAGATATACTTTTGATCTTCAAGGATCAGTTGACCAAGTGTCGGCAGGGGGAGCTGAAGTAGTTCGGTTTCGGTTCCATTCTATCATGTTTCTTTTTCGAGTGGGTTCCCTAGATGAGACCCCAAGTGGTTTTTACATATTTGAGGGCACGAGACCCTCGCATGCTAAGACGGGTCTAGATCATGGCCTATAATGAAGCGGGTAGAGGCAAGGTAAAGTTTGGTGACTCATTTTTCCAATGGTTGAGAGATCAGCTCCTCATGGTGGAGGACTATGCATATGTGGGCACTGACTTCAAAGGTGACCCTAATCTACCACTCCTACCTGGTGGACAGTGGGGTGATATCGGTAAGAAACAAAAACTCTAAAATGGTAATTGTGTTTTTATGTTTTTATGTTTTATATTTTTTATGTGTAGTAACGAGACTTTAATTTTTTCATGCAGATGTCAGAGCAGCACAACCTGGGGGATCCTCCCCACTAGACAAGCGAGCCGGAGCCCTTTTTATACCATAGGGAAATGATGTGATAGGGGAATTAGAGGAGAACCTCGAGAGGTTGACTCTAGACATCCCAAATTCCTTGATCGATGACCTCCCACTGAGGTACCAGAGGCCTACTGCGGGAGTACCGGGTCGTTTCAACAGACTGCTACATCAAGTAGCCCAGGCGGTTATGTGTTACCATGAGCATCAATAGATGCTAGGGTGCATGATGTATTCACTGAAATCTAATAGATAGCTTTAAGACTTTTGTCTAATGATTTTTTACCTGAAATCCCGAGCGCTTCAGATGAGGTCTCATGACCTATTTTTTGTAAAACATGTTTATATATATATATATATATATATATATATATATATATGCAGACTTCTACTTTGGTGTTTATATGTCTCAAATGAAAAATGTATTTTATATGAGTTTTATGTGTCTTTTACAGTTTATTTACATTGGACCATGTTTTATTTTCACGTCATGAATGGGAAATATGCCAGTCTAGGATGTAATTTTCCAATGAGTCAGTAACTGTATTATCTTCCCTAGGGATATTCCTATAGGTAATAGCTTCAAATGACCTCTCCAATAAACGTACCCTCTAGAAGAGATGGATAATCATAGGATTCCTAATGGTATAGACATGATTTAAATGACAAACCACTAGTTGTGAGTCCATCAAGACTACCAAGTTACGAACATCTTGGGAGGTAGCTTCAGTCAAAAGACCTATGACTGCTCGATACTCGGTGATATTGTTGGTAGCGGGACCAATACAAACCACTCCTGAACTGACCAAATCATAAGCTGGGGAATAGAGAACCCAAGCAGCTAAGGAAAGATTCAAGTTGTGGTGGAAAGCACCATTAGTGAAGCCATAGAAAGCCATCTGCTCTACACGACCAAAACATGGTATAAATAGATACAGACACTAAACTCAAAACCATTTGAAAATACTTAAGCACACTAAAAGTCAAGTAATATAAATATATACAAGGTACTATACAAGAAATATCTAGGCATAGTACCTCTTCAGGTACAACCCATTGCGAGGTTGTCCTAAGGGGATTCCATCATAGTCCACGAGCTCGTAGACCCCTTTCTCTAAAACTTTGGAAATAACAAAACGATCGTACCACATGGATTCAAACTTCCCTTTCCCTAGTTTGTCATATCTTTGATCGTAGGTCAACACTAGGTCACCCTCGTTAAATGCACGAGGTTGGATAGACTTGTCATACTACGCCTTGACACATTTCTTGTGTGCCTCATTAGCTAAGGCAGCATCTCTTCTAGTTTTGTCAAGGTTGTTCAAGTATAGAAATATTTCTTCCTCTGTGGAAGTGTCTAGGAGAAGTTCAATGGCAAGTTTCAAGGATGGAATCTGACATTGATTCGACAAGACAACTTCTAGTCCATAGATGAGCTAGAAGGGTGTAAAACCAGTAGCTGTTTTTACCAAAGTCCTGTAAGCCCAAAGAGTGGAGAAAAGAATATGGTGCCAGTTGGATTTATGGTCTCCAACCATCCAACGTAGCATTGTTTTCAAAACTTTGTTAATGGCCTTGACTTGACCATTATCTTATGGCTAATAGGGCGTAGAGTTTTGATGATGAAAACCTAGCTTGGAACTTAATTCCTCCATCATTTGATTACGAAAATGTGATCCATGATCAGTAACTATGGACTACGGGACTCTGAATCTTGCTATCACATGATTAAACAGGAATAGAGTGGAAGCCTTACCATCCTCTGCATATGTAGGCATGGCCTCAGCCCATTTTGTAAAATAATCAATGGCTACGATGATGTAACCATGCCCCTTGGCTGAGGTAGGCTTACAATGCATATAATCGATCCCCCATTTGGTGAAAGGGCCAACAACAATGATGGGGTGAAGCGAAGCAGGATGGGTGCACTTTTTTGGATAAAAGTGTTGACAGGGTGGACATTTCTTAACAGCCTCATGACAATATTTAAAGATTGAAGGCTAGAAATAGCCAGCGTAGAGGATTTTCTGGGTTGTAGCCATCCCAGATAAATGACCACCACATGCTCCAAAGTGGCAATTATTCAAAACTTGTTCAGCTTCCTCGTGGTTAAGGAATCACAGGAGAACAAAATCGATACCATGTCTATACAAAGTGTCATTCAAGATGAGGTAGTATTTTTCTTGGTGACGGATATGGCAGCGATCGTCATGGGATAGAGTGGGTTGAAACCTTTGTGTCTGGAGATAAATGAGAAAATATCCATACCATAGGTCAGTAGTGCTTATCAAGAATAGGAATTCATTTGGGAATGAATCATTGGGCTCAGATTCCATCGAAGCACAGGGAAGATCACACATGAGCTCAGCAAAGACCAAGGATTTCCTTGACATAGCTTTGGAAAATTCTAGATCAAACTCTTGTAGGATGACTATCCATCAGGAATACTTTCCCCCGAGCACCTGACGAGTCAAGATGTAATACATAGGGTTCTAGTCTGCCCATACAATGGTTTTGCGGAGCAAAATGTAGTGACAAAATTTTTGAACATCAATGACCGTGGCCAATGATAATTTCTTCACGCGTGAGTATCGAGTTTCGAAATCCATGAGATTCTTACTAGCATAGTAGATCATGTGCTCCTGACTGTCGGGATTGTCCTGCACCAAAACCATCATGATGGTAGTAGTGGAGGAAATAATGTATAAGAGAAAAGCCTTTGAATAGTTTGGGGGGTGTATCACAGGTGAGTGAGTCAAAGCATGTTTGAGATTATCAAAGGCTCGTTGGGCTTGTTCATCCCAAAATAACGGAGTGTCCTTCTTAAGGAGATGCATATAACTATGTGTTTTCTCTGCAAAATTGAAAACGAAACGACGGAGGAAGTTTTCCTCCCCTTGCAAACTTTGGAGTTCTAGAAGGTTGGTTGGGGCTAGTAGAGCTAGAATAGCGGAAATTTTCAATGGATCTATTCGAATTCCATCCTTAGAAACAACAAAACCTAACAGGCGTCCCGTCTCAACGCAAAAAACACATTTATGAGGATTGAATCATACATTATAATTACTATATCTTAGGAAAATGTCTCTAAGATGACTAGGGTGGTCCTCTCGTCACTGTGAATGAGCTGGGAGGTCGTCAAGGTATAGTTTTATAATATGTTTTATATCATGAAACACATAGGACATAGCATGCTGGAAAGTGGCTCTAGTGTTTTTCAGGCTAAATGGTAACTTCCTGTATGCAAAGTTTCTCCATGGGAAAATAAATGTTGTTTTGTGGTAATCGGTGGGTAAAATCTCAATCTAATTATAACCCGAAAATCCATCCATAAATGAGAATATGACACTTATGACACAGTTGTCGATAATCTAGTCGATATGCGAAGTGGGAAAGTTGTCTTTGGGAAAAGCTTTGTTCAAATCTCTAAAATCGATGTAGACTCTAATGGTGCTCTACTTTTTATTGACGGGGAGGATTTTCAATACCCATTCCATCAGGGGTATGGGATAAATAAACCCTACTTTTAGAATTTTTTCTATTTCAGCTTTGATAGCTGCGGCTTTCCGTGGATGGACTTGTCTCAGTTTTTGCCTGACAGGTTTTGCAGTGGGATAGGTTTTTCCTTTGTGAACCACAATAGATGGGTCTATCCCCGACATTTCTTCGTAGGACCAGGCAAAGACATCCTGAGAATTCTTTGAAAAGTGCTCGGTATGCTTCAGATTCTTCTGCTTAGCAATTTTTCCCAACATGAACATGTTCAATGGTGCCAGGCTTGGATGATATGTCAATTGGATTTGTTTGAGTGATGTTGCATAGGTTTCCTTCAGAATCCATGTTCTGCAACAATATTGGAGCTTAAGGTGTTTTGACAATATCAGTAGCGAAAAGGGATGCAAAATCATAGTCTACCAAACTGGTATTAGGGGAGCAACGAGGATCTATGATGATGATCCTCCCATATAGGCTCATTTGTACTCATGATCTCCATAATGGACTCATTAGAAGGAAAAGTCTGGGAGAGATAATCCAGAATAGGAAGAGAGGATTCTAACCAGTCAGGCAGGTGGTAAGGGTCTGAAGCCACTAGATGAAGGCCATTAGTGTGGTCATCAGAAAGGGTTTGGACAACGTTGTACATTGCTTCATGCGGACTCAACGAGGTGGAATCAAAAATTTGTTTTCCCTTTGGATCATAATCAAATGACGAAATCATATTTACCGTCGCTATGTCTGTGTTAGGAGGGGTTGACCGAAAAATCCCCATAAGGGAAGAATCCTTCAGCATGCCTACCCCAATCGACTAGTAAGGAGGAGGGGAATGGCCTAACATGGGGATGTTATTAGCTGTAGAGGTATTAACATTCGGCGTATAGAAATCGATCTGTTCAATGGTTACAATCCTCCTTAGATGTGGAAATTGGATAGTTTGAAATACCATCGAAGCGACAGCAATCATGGTGTAAAACCAATTTATTCCAAATAGGAGGTTGTAATCTAATGAGGCATCTACTACTTTCACTTGAATAGAAACAGTTTTTCCCCCAAGCTTGAATGAAAGGGTTGGTATGAGACCATGGGGCTAGAAACCTCGTCCATTAAAGGCTTTCAGAGTCGTTGGTGATGTTACAAGCTCGGGAGAGCCAATAATTTTCCAACAAGACAAGGACAAAACCGAAGTTGAAGATCCTTCGTCTAAGACAGTTCTAAAGACCTTCTTTCTAACTACTTTCGTTATGATTTGGAAAGCAAGTTTGTGAGGTAGTATATATTTATAGTTCTCAACATTGAAATGAATCAAATTAGTATTGTCTGGGTCTAAAGCTCCTAACGCGGTTAACAAGTTTTTGCGTTGTGTAGGACAACTTTGGAGTACTTCCAAGGTAGACATTGCACATGGTTCCTGAGCAAGATCTTCAACTACATTATAAAATTGGGCAGCTCGGGCATTAGGATTAAAAAAAACCTTCCTAAGAGTACTCTTGGCTGGACGCAAAACCATGTTGAGATTAGGTTTCTCGATGGTTAGGGGAACAGTAGACGAGGACTCGGGAGAACTCGTAGAGGGAGCTTTTCCTGAAGAAGAATTATCTTCTTTCTTATCTATGGGTTTGTCATAACTATGAATTTGAGTTTGTAAACTAATAGTGTCCGAGGAAATCATGTGAATTTCCTCTAAAGAACTAGAATTTCCCTGATTAGACATGTGGTCTAACAGCTGTTGTTGAGAGGGAAAAGGATCCCGGAGAACTACTAGAGCGGGATTAGTTTTTAGAAATTGAGTGATTTCTTCATGATGACGACACTCTTTCATGAAGTGGTCACCTCTGCATAGTAGACATGGATATTTCACTTTTCTTTTCCCTTTATTGTTCTCGTTGATGGTTGGCTTTGGATTCTCCTATTGGTTTCCAGGTTTTTTATTTTTAGCTTTACCTTTCTTTTTATTGTTGCTGGGGGTTTGAGTACTTTGAATGGAATTCACCTCGGTGGAAACCTTGGGATTTGAAGGCGTATGGGTGGAATTTTGGTGTTGCTTGGCATATTTTGCTGTTGGCGGGAACTGTATTGAACCAACAATCCCATCAACAGGAGTTTCTGCTAGTGGCTTAGCAGGATCGGTGCTTGGGCGAGGAGCTTGAGGGATCAAGTCATACAACATTTCAAAATGGGAATATACCAAGTCCAGATATTGGACTCGACTAATGGATTTCTCTTCTGTAACAGCACTTCCCATAGCCACATCTTGGGTGATTGGAGGAAACAAAGATTCAGTAAACCAATCAACTAACAATTGATCTGGGATAGGAGGTTTAATAAGTCTTCTCTGCCTTCTCCACTCATGGATATGATCGTATATGTGGCTGGAGGTGTTCTGCCATAGAGAAGTTAAGAGATATGTACCTGTTTCATAATGGATAGGAAGCTGAAAGTGTGTAAGAAAGACAGTTGCCAAAGAACCAAAATCCACAAACAAATGTTGCGAAAGTTCAATGTACTATTTTGCGGCGGTACCGATCAAAGTTTGCTGTAAGAGTCTTAAACGAACTAAATCATCCATTAGGGACTTCGAAGAACACCACAAATGGAATGTCATGACATGGTTTTTTGGATCATCTCCTTGCTTCCCATCGAAATTTGGGATGTCCGATGGTAACTTTACCGGAATGGGAGGCCACGAGGGGTTATGTCGAATGGGATCAATAATCAACTTCGACAAATTAGGCAAGTCCAAAGTTGCTAGGAAAGATAACTGGTGATTAGGTTGCATGTACTGGTAGTATTGATATGGCATATAAGTCCCAGTAGGATCGTAAGTAGACTGATAGACAGGTTGTTGTGCTGAAGAACCACCGGAAGATCCACCCGCACGGGGTTAATTTTTGGGATCAGGACCATTAGGACCACCGGAACCTCCAGGAGGAGGACCTCCAGGGCCTCCGGGACCACCAATACCATTGGGACCACCTGGACCACAAGGAGGAGGACCACCTGACCCTCCAGAACCCCTTCGAGGTAAACCTCCAGAACCACTAGGAGGAGGGCCACCAGACCCTTCGGGACCATTAGGAGGGAAGCCACCAGGTCCCCCAGGACCACCAGAACCATTAGGACCATAAGGAGGAAAGCTTCTAGGCCCTCCAGGACCATTAGGCCCCCCAGAGGGAGGACCTCCGTAAGGTGGTCCTCCGGCACCCCTACAGTATGTATAGGTATCCCTCCCATAGCTGGCATGTAGGACCAGTTGGGTTGCCCCCATGGAGTGAAAGTGTTACTAGGATATGGAATCCTAGCATATGGCATTCTTGTAGGGTTGGGTTGGTAATTGATATTTCCTACAGGTACTTGATGTGCTGTGTAACCATACCCCCAAGAGGTTTGATTGGTTACGGGTTGTGCCCCTAAGGGCTGACCTGAACTGGATGGGGGTTTAACCACATTCATATGGGTAGGAGGGACATAGACTGTATATTAATCTATACTAGAGGTATGTCCATGACTAGCTACAATTCCAGTGACAGGTAATGTAGGTCATGTCGGGGGGAAGGTATTGATGAAACATGAAATGAATGTTGTTCCCCAGGTGTGGAAGACCCAGGAGGATTTGGAACAGACATAATATGGGAGGTAGTGGGGTTGGTAGTTTGACCTGGATTATCTGGAGTCACAATGCGATCTAGAATAGGTTAAATGGGTTTCATAGAATCAGCAAGTGAGCGATATCCCACAGTCCAAGGGTCCGGATTACGAGGAAAAACTGCTGAACGAGGTGGTAGTGTACCCAATATGTTATCTATTTTCTTCTCAAGTTCTCTTGCACGGAGAATAACTACCCGGTATTGTATACGTTCTTCTTCATTTGGTGAAATATCTTCAGAAGAGGTTGGACGGGTGCCAAACGAAGCAATGGCCTATCCCATAGAGGTATCCGAAAATGGATCATTGGGACCATAATATGGATGGGTAGTATCATCAACATGACCTTCCATGGGAGAATTGAATGAAATATTACCCCTAGAAGGTTGTTGAACCAAGGGAGGACCATGTGAAGGATATGGATCTCCGCTTTCTGCAACCACGTTTTCTCCCACTTGGGAGTTGGTAGCAGCCCCTTGGTCGATAACTTCCATAGGATCTTCTCCTGAAACAAGAATAAAATCAAGTCGCAAGCCCCATACTCTTCTAGACTGTTAATTCATCCAGTTTGTACAGTTCCTATCTAACCTAGGGAATCAAAACTAGAAAACAAAAAATTTCCCTGCTCAAGCTACAAGCCAAACAAGCAAACTTAAATGCCAAGAGGAGTTCAGATAGTCCAGTTTCTCACCAGGATTGTCAAGAAGGTTCCATATTTGGGTATAACAGCCCTGGATACCCTCCTTAGTAGGCGTATCTAGGTGGAATTACTAAAACAAACTCCTGCATGATAACAAAAACCCGCTCAATCCATATTGTGGGGACTCTCTCGATTATCCTGGCTAGCTTTCCCTCGAGAAATCTGAGTATACCTTGGTCCCCACCCTGTACAGGTTGCACAAACATCCTAGGGTTCCCATAGGGGCATATAGGTCCAATATCTGCATTTCAAAAACATTTAAAATGGATTAAACCTTTTATACATACATACATACATACATACATACATACATACATACATACATACATACATACATACATACATACATACATACATACATACATACATACATA
>LPNX010620547.1:483204-520287 GCA_001517045.1 Pseudotsuga menziesii
CTTGGAAATCCAATCTAGATTACGGGAATTGCTCGAGAGATGGAAAATACCGCTCCCACCATAAATAAAATCCATCGTCATTGACACTCTAGACCGATCCTCCACCACCTTGATGGAGGAAGACCTCTCCCCACCTGGTCATTCTAGGATGGAGAGGAGAAAATGCTGGTAGTGCTACTATGAGGCTGATAGCAGGCAATCTCTCAAAGAAGAACACCACCAATATGCTTGAGTATCCAAAGTTTTTATGGCGTCCTCTCTTGTAGTCAAAGAGATGTTTCCTCATAATTAGGATCATACCGGAGCACCAGTCAAACACAGTACCTTGCACACACTCCACTCCAATCCTCATATGTGTCCGAGTAGCTAGATACAACGAAGATGATCCTGCAACCCTCACTACCGTGCTTACCACTACATGTAATGGAAAGCTAGTTATGTGAACAATAGGGATGCATGATCATGTTGTTCAGGAATAAACACCCCTATATCCGAGGGTCTGGGGTTACCAACGTACTCTTAAAACTTGCATACAATCAGCTTTAAAGTACAGAAAGGAAATAGGAAGATATAATGGACTCACACAATTAACGACGGTTGATCCAAGATTTGTCTTCTTCAATTCTACTCCTCTCCAAAGCTTTCAGGGATGCACGTCCTTCACCTACCAAGAGAAAATCCTCCAAATACAATCTTGTACATGTATATATGATAAGTTAGATAAACAATATATAGAGTGCTTAATCATAAATATTCATCAAACCATGATACATGAAAGAGAGTCAACACACAGTTGGAAGAAGGATTCTCTTTATTAACAATAGTGAATGAGATAAGTGTACAACCCAACGCCTGAAACAAGGACTCCTCTATAACCAAAGGATTCTGAGTTATGCTGCTCCAAATACTTCTGAATATATACCACCAGCATAACTTTTCTCTCCAAGTATGATTGATCAATGCCTTCCCCAAGGCCTCTATTTATACTTAGGAAAATAGAACAGTTTCGAAGGTTGAGGAGGTTGAGACAGTTAAGATAGTTAATGTTTAAGGCTTGACAAATCTCCATTAATTGTGTTTATTATTTTTAGTGTCGAATGGAACCATACACGAGTATTGATATTGGAAACCCGCATATGACACGCGAGTTTCTATAAGGGAAACCCGCGTACAGATCTGTACATGGGTTGCAATGACAATACCCACGTACAGTACGCAATATGCTATGGAGATAGTCGCGTATGTATGCAAGTTGCTGTGGAAAGCTTCGTGTATAGCAATCAACATGTAAAAAGGTAAAAATGGCAATCTAAGTGGATAGTGAATGCATCTCATGTCATGCCCATCTATAGTGTTTTAGACAACCTTCAATCCATAAATGTCCTTTTGTGTGCCAACATATGAAGTGTCAGCACTCGGATGGAGAAGTGCCATTTGGGTTCATAACAGATGCCCCCTAATGTGTGAGGTCAGAGGGAAGCGATGGACAAAATAAATTATAATCTTTATCTTTGGAGAACTTAGAAATCCAATGGAGCAGAGGTAGTACCTGAAAAAAATACATAATAATGTCATATACAAAGTCATATCTGAGGATGTTATGTTTAATATACTGGAACACTATCTCCTTTACAAATGTTTGATTACATCATATAGTATGGGTACAAGACCACGTATATTACAAAGGTGGATCAAAGCCACAATATACAATCATGATGAGTCTTCAAAGATCTGGAAGCTGTGTACATAGGTAGAACATAATTTTGCGCAACTTAGTCCATAGAAGGGAAACTAAGGTCTTCATAAACAATCCCAAAGAACCAGTACAATCCAAGCGATGTGAATAGATGTAAGTTGAAGTCGAACATGGATAGGATTCAACAATTTGTCAATCAATAGGTGATAATTGACAACTGAAGCAAAGGAATTCACTAATGATGAAAGTGAATCCAGAGGTACAAACGTAAAAAACTCTATGTCTTCGTCATCAGGAAGTGCTGAAGCAGAACCATACTGTGATAAGGAAGGAAATAGATCCTCCAAGGGATCATAAGAGTGACTAGGAACTAGGTAAAGGAAGGGAGACACAAGTGATAACAGATATGACAATGATGGGATCAGGATATAGATCAGACATTGATTTAATTCCTTGAACAGTGAGCATGACATAGAGATGACCCAAGGCAACTTTTAACTTTATAGATAGAACAACTAGACTTATCTGTCATGTAGGAGACATGATCAGATCCCCAAGTAGAACGGACAAGAGGAGGAGTAACAAACTTGAAGTAATAGCTGAACTGAAAGTGAACACTGAGACCTGGGTATCGAAAAAGACAAAGGGTGCTATGTTCAAGGATGACATGCTGCCACTAACTAAAAAACAAGAGAAAACTTCTTTCTTACCTTCCCTGTTAAATTTTAACGAGTCCAGGAAAGTGAACTCGAGTCTCTCTTCATTTTTTAACAAGCTTGAAGAGAAGATGGAATATTGCTTGATAGTGTCACTGATTCGTGGATTTAATGAGGCCGAACTAGTACATGCTCAGTCGGTTTTTCACATTTAGAGAGTCTAAAAACTCCAAAGAAGACTCCAGTGGGGGTCCTTTCTCATCCAATTTAGTCTCTTGAGGCTGAAAAAATATAAAACAAACCACAAAAGAACTCTCTTAGCTTCTGAAGAAGTAAGGCGCACCATTTTCGTATTTAGTCAAGAAGGTTCGAAAAATGTTAAATTACCACCTACCTAACGCTCCTTCAAAAGCAACATATAGTCTAAGTTTTACGAGTGTGAAGGAAGACAAGATCACTCGAAAAGATCCATTTTATTACGAGAAATGGGGCTTACTACAATAAAATCTATGCTTTGTTCTTTATGGTTTAACGAGCATGACAAAGACATAAAGTACACTCGGAATCTTTTTCATGTTTAGGTCCAAAGCATGAAAAAGAGAAAACTAAGCTCATACTAGGGGTTCCTTTTCCGTAAGTTTAGTCCCTCAGGTATGGAAAAGTGATAAACTTATGCCTGAGAATACTCTTCTCAATTCCAAAGAAAAGAGAGCGTTCCTTTCTTGTATTATTCCACATGGTCCGAGAAAGCGATAACCTACCACCAATGTGGATGCCCATTCACATATTCTTAACGAGCCTGAACAGACAAGTTTAGTCGGTAGTCAAGTCTATTTTGAGGAGTCAGACCTAGGCCTAAAGAAACTCAATATATTTCCCGTGAAATTTTAATGAGTCCATAAAATTCAACTCGTGGCCTCCTTACTATTTTTAACGAGCTCGAAGGAAAGAAGAAAGAATGCTCTAAATGCGAGGAGACGAGTGTCATAGACAGGAGAAACTAGTTCCAAGCGCAAGGAACAAACCTATGCATAATGCAAGGAACATGAGCAAGGTAAAGACACTCGGGGAATGTCTCCTCATTTTAAAAGGTGTCAAGTTGCAAAGGCAAAATGATACAAGGATTAGCAACGATGAGAACAAAGATGAGGGCTTATACAGCGAGCTAAAAGCGTGGAAGATGGCATCAGGCTCATAAGCACGAGCAGGGCACATGCAAATGAATTTATATCTTGAACAACAAGACGAGGCCAGTAAACAGTTGTGAATCCAACTAAGAATCCTATCTCCAAAAAACAACAACATCAGGATCATATTCAGAAGAAACGATTCGATGCGGGTCACTTTGGCAGAAACACATGTGACTTTGCTATCTTCTATAAAAGGTAAATTCAAGGTAGAATCAACTGAAGAAGATTCTATAGTACCAAGGATCGAGGGTTTATAATTAGTAAGATCAAACTTGGAAGGAGGGAAAAAATCAACAAGGGAGATAGAGTCTGTAGAAACAAACTCAGTATCACGAGAGTTGAAAAATTCATAAGAAAAATCAAAATCATCAGGATCACTGACTTTCTGTTCAAAGGAAGAGTCAAAAGACTCAACAAGACCAACATAAGAAGAAAGGTCAGGCTTACTAGGTAAATTAGGGTTAGACTTAGTCACAACTGAACCAACATCCAAGAGAATATCAGACTGTATCAAAGACTCTAGGAAGAATCCATCTGAAGGAAGGAGATCATTCGAGATAGGACACATGTCTAAACTTTCAAATGGATCAATGGAGAGTAGGCTCTATAGTCTATATATGATGACTCACCTGGTCAACTGCTAGGACCAAGTCTCGAGAAGGTAAGCATGAAAATAGAGTTTGCTTCTCAGTAGCAATTGAACACAATCGACATGAGGCCACATAGTTCGCCTGTGGTAGGGTAGTGTCTATAGAAACACTGGGAATCGATAAAGGAAAGACCTGGTCACTAGTTGGGTCAGGAGAAGGATTAATAAAATCCAACTAATCTATAGTGACAATTTCTTTGCCATGATTAAAGTACATCACACAAAAAAAAATTGACACCACAGTTTGCATGGCATAGACATAATCACATCCAAGGAGCATATTGAAGTCCAAGGGGTCTTTTATCATCATGAAGTCAACTAAGACGGTCTTCCCACACAAATTAACAGGTGTTTGAGCAAGAATTCCCAAGGCTATACAATTTCTTCTATCAAATGCCAGTAACTGACTAGTAGTCGACATAACGCTGGGAGATCCCATGCCTTTCCAAGCATGAGCAGAAAAGATACTAACTGAGGTTCCTTCATCAACAATACAACAAGAAATTGTGTATGATTCAACTTTGACCTTTATCTGGAAAGGTGCATTAGAAGGAAGGCAGGGCTCAACTAGGCTATCCCAATCAAAGGAAGCAATCTGAAAGCTTGGTGGGGGTTGATCCGAAGCAAGTTTAGTGCCCCCTTGTTCAGTAAGTTCTGAACTGGCAGTGAAGAAAATGTGACTAGCAGACACTTCACTCTCCAAAGGAAGAGTGGGATTGATCGATACTGAAATCGATTCAACCGCTTCATCAAATTCACTCTCCGTAGGGAGAGTGGGATTGACCAAAGATGACATTGGTTCAATCACATCAGGATCACTCTCCAGAAGAAGAGTGGAATCGACCAAATATGATATTGGTTTGACCACTTGATCAACCAACGGTTGAGTAGGGTGTTGAGAAACTATAGGTTGTTCAAAAATGGGATGACGATGAAACCAAACTCTTCTTACATATTCAATAGAAGGGCATTTATAAGTAAGGTGGTCTCCTTAACAAATATTACAAGGAAACTTGGGCTTGTGTTTTGAATGGGTAGTCTTTTCAACAATGTCAACATGACTCGAAGTGGCTGACAAATTGTCTTCAGCATGAAGTATAGAGGCTGAGAGACTTCCCCCAACATGAAGTACAAAGACTGAGAGACTGCCCCCAGCATGACTTGCAGAGGTTGAGAGACTGGGTTCAACATGACCTGCAGAGGTTGAACGGGTGCCCCCTTGCTTATGTGCCTTCTTCCTATTCCTCCTTCTTTTACTCCTTTTAGACTGTCGGTTACTAGTATCAGTACTTTCACCGCATGAGGTAGAAGGAGTAGGATAATTAAATACAGGTGAAGGGGGGGTGATGTTTTGATGCCCTTGAAATAAGGATCTTACTTGAGAAGCATCAGGAGCATTCAGAGCATTTGGAGTGGAAAAAAACCACACCGGTAGCCCTAGGGTGAATCTAGGTAGATTCAAGGTGGCCATCAAAGGAACACCAACATTCCCCATGAGAGGAATAGTACAAGGAGTTCCTAGCATGGGGATCTCTTGGTTGGTGTTCAAAGGGGTGTTAGCCATAGTTTCAAATAAGAAGACAAAGTCTAAGGTTGACAAGCAACCAAAATTACAAAGCACACACCTAAAGGCACACTAAGTACAGACAAACCACACAGCACTCACTAAAAAAATCCTAAATCCAAACAGACAATCAGGTATAAGATATGCTTTCCAAAAGAAAGTTGATAGACAGTTACTTGGCATCCCTATAGATGTTCTTAGGCACAAGCAGAGGAATCACCCACTGCCCTCCCACACCTTCTACCAAGGTTACCTTCCAATCCCGTCCAAGGTCAACCAGAAATAGCCTTCTGGTGTACCTGTATATGAACCCTAGATTTCAAAAAGACTAAAGGCTACCTTAACTATATTGAAATTCTAGGGGGATAGTCGCAAGCTTGGTTCGTACGCATGGGCAGGGTAGCAAAGCCCAAAACCCTGTCTAAGACAGAATCCCCAGATGCACAAAAACCTTGGTTTACATTTCGACAAGGAATCAGAGGGTTATCTCCTCAGTCCAAGTCTCCACGCAACCTCGTGCTTAGCTCCCATTTGAGAGGAGCTTCCCAGATACAATCAACATAGAAAAGGGTTTACCTAGTGATTGTCCAACTACGTTTGAAATTAAACACTTGTGGGGATTTTAAATTCTCTATCCCACAAGTCTAGCCTGAGCTAGTTGGTGTATGACCCTATAAAATAAAACTTACTAATAATTTTTAAATTATATCGTTTATTTTAAGGGTTGTTTTTAGTTAGAGAGTAAATGGCGTGAAAATTATGTCGTGTTTTGACTCAAAGTTGAAACCAAATGACTAAGCAAAGAGAAATGAAATGCAAAAAGAAAACTATTCTCTTTCTTTTCCAAGTAGAAACTTAGAAGCCACAAAAGAACAAATTCTTTTTATTTTTTCAAAAACAATGATATGCCATGCAATCTAGACTAATAAACTAATCTACATGCATATAAATCAAACATGTTTTTTTCTTTTTCTTTTATAAATGCAAAAGAAAACTAAGACTATATTTTTTGTAATTTTGAGATTATCTTTAAAACTGAAAACGAAACTACTATATGAAAATCAAATGCAAAAGTTTCTAAATGCTTTCTTTTCACTTTTTAAAATGCTCAAAGACTACTATGCACCTAAATGCACAAAAACTTGAGCATGCTTGGATAAACTAACTATATAAAGTAGGCAAAGTGAAGTAAAACAGATTAATAAGACCAAGGATCAACCAACTAAGGAAGACTTGGAGCCCTAGCTTGGGTGGGCACAATGAAAGGAAATCACTGAAATCACACAAAGGTAAGTGGCAAACCAATCACTATCCGAAAATAGAAAGGTATAAACAGTGTCTAGAACCCTGATCACTGATTCAGACAACCAACACTTGGACCTATAACCCAAATAGGCAAATCCACTCCAAATTGCAATTGAAAGACAATCCAAACAAAATAACTCAAGGGATTTACAAGAAAGTAGAAGGTGTGGCCAACAAGGTCATCAAACTCACAGTACAGTGCTTATAAGGAAAGCCAACCAGCAAACAGACTTTATAGAGGGATAGGGACAAGCAAACCTAACCCAAAAATTTAAATGCTAAGGCTTGTACGTGACTGTGTATAAGGGAAACCCACATACTGTACGTGACTTTCCTAGAGAGAAACCCACGTATACAAGCCTTTATACGCGACTGTATGCAAGAGAAACCTGCGTACATGTACAAATTTTCTAATAAAAGAAAAAATTCCAAGGTCTTCAAACACTACCCTGAGCATGAACCAAGACAGAATACCACACACATAATGAAGGCAAAGACTGGGAAATGGTAAACAAAAATAACCCACAGTAGTCTGGGTCCCCAGCGGAGTCACCAGTTCTGTTGTTCAGGAATAAACACCCTTATAACCGAGGGTCTGGGGTTACCAACGTACTCTTAAAACTTGCATAAAATCATCTTTAAAGTACAGAAAATAAATAGGAAGATATAATGGACTCACCCGATTAACGACGGTTGATCCAAGTTTGTCTTCTTCCGTTCTGCTCCTCTCCAAAGCTTTCAGGGATGCACCTCCTTCACCTGCCAAGAGCAAATCCTCCAAATACAATCTTATACATGTATATATGACAAGTTAGATAAACAATATATAGAGTGCTTAATCATAAATATTCATCAAACCATGATACATGAAAGAGAGTCAACACACATTTGGAAGAAGGATTATCTTTATTAACAATAGTGAATGAGATAAGTGTACAACCCAACGCCTGAAACAAGGACTCCTCTGCAACCAAAGGATTTTGAGTTCTGCTGCTCCAAATACTTCTGAACATATACCACCAGCATAACTTTGCTCTCCAAATATGATTGATCAATTCCCTCCCCAAGGCCTCTATTTATACTTAGGAAAATAGAGCAGTTTCGAAGGTTGAGGAGGTTGAGACAGTTAAGATAGTTAATGTTTAAGGCTTAACAAATCTCCATTAATCATGTTTATTATTTTTAATGTTGAATGGAGGCGTACATGAGTATTGATACTAGAAACCCGCGTATGACACGTGAGTTTCTATAAGGGAAACCCACGTACAGATCTGTACGTGGGTTGCAATGACAATACGCGCATACAGTACGTGGTATGCTATGGAGATAGTCGCGTATGTACGTGAGTTGTTGTGGAAAGATTCGCATATAGCAATCAACATGTCAAAAGGTAAAAATGGCAAGCTAAGTGGATAGTGAATGCATCTCATGTCATGCCCATCTATATTGTTCTAGGAAACCTTCAATCCATAACTGTCCTTTTGTGCGCCGACATATGAAGTGTCGGCACTCAGACGGAGAAGTGCCATTTGGGTTGATAACAGATCTTTTCTTCTTTTTTCCTAGTGAGCAGTAGGTGTCAACATAGTCCTGGACACTCATAGGGTCACTACCCCTATGTGTACCCTCAAGGTTCATGGGAATACCTCTACGGGATAGCCCTGTAATGAAGTACATGTCTTCTATTGTGACTTCCAAGATCTCCCCTTGAATATTAAAAGCACCGAGGTCGTGATCACAGTAACTGATCAGATGTTCCAATAAACAGACATTGTCCCGCTGCTGGAAGTACAAAAGAACTTCACTAAAACACTTTTTCATAAAGCTTGCAAAGTTGGGGCATCTCATAGAGAATATCGATCCATGTCTTCGTGCTGTCATTCCCTCCACTCTAGCACCATATTGTACCTATCCGTTGACCATTATTGAACATTAGAACCCATTCCTTTCTTTCAATTTTGGCCATTTTGTAAGATTTTATAGGTCATGCAGAACATGTGACTATGATTTAGGCATGCCATGTGTCACACGCGGGATGGTCTCGATCAAGTCGCATGTAGAACGCATGTACGTGACTGTCTTAGTAGCATTCCCATGTGTACTGCATAACCCTTTTAGGGCTGGCACAAAACTTTTAAATTTTTCACAAAAATGAAATTTAGAGCGGATGAAATTAAGGAGAGGGGAGATCCAACCAACCTGACACTTGCGGATTTTGAATTGGTCCACTAGTTTGTCCTCACCAAGCAATCCAAGTTCAAGGTGAAAACTTTCCAAATTGGGTAAAATTGTCAAATGGTATGTTTTGTTTTTGTTTTCGAACTATATATAGAAAAATTTCAAAATTTTGAACCTATAGTCTATACTCTAAAAATTATTTTTTATAAATGAACTAATACCATGATTTTTTCCTCAATGCAACAGGTTCGCGATTTTAAGAAGTTGTTATCCACTCATATAGGGTAGGATTTGGTCTTCCATATGTACTTATGCATTTATACCTTATCTGTTTTTTAACCCTAGGATTACCTCTTTGACCATGGACTATGGTGTTTAACCATTTTTACCTTGTCTACATCATTGTTCCTACATGGATAGGGCCTCCTTTTCATGGGTACCCTAGTTTAGAACACTTTATTTTCTTTTGGTACCCATGCTGTAATTATGGTAGGTTTGCGGGATCCTTCTTAGTAGTTATTCATGACAAAATGAGCCTTCATTTTGCATCATTTTGCGAGCTATCCTTGTTTATAAGGCTCCCCACCCTTACGGATTTTCTTTAGGTCCAAGTCTAACTCCTCAAAATAGAATTGACTGCCAAGTAAACTTGTTCATTCAGGCTCGTTAAGAATAAGTGAACGGGCATCCACATTGGTGGTAGTTTATCGCTTTTTCAGACCATGTGGAATAGTTACGAAAAAGGAGCACTATATTTTCTTCGGAATTGAGAAGAGTATTCTCAAGCATAGCTTTATCACTTTTCCACTCCTGAGGGACTAAACTTACAGAAAAGGAACACCCGGTATGAGCTTAGTTTTCTCTTTTTCGTGCTCTAGACCCAAACATGAAAAAGATTCTGAGCATGCTTTATGTCTTTGTCCTGCTCGCTAAAACTTAAAGATTAAAGCATCGAGTTTACTATTGTAAGCCCCATTTCTCATAATAAAATGGTTCTTTCCAATTGATCTTGCTTTCTTTCACACTCGTTAAACTCAAGCTACCTGTTGCTTCTGAAGGTGCGTTGGTCTGGTATTAGTTTACCCCTTTTTCAGACCTTGTCGACTAAGTACGAAAAAGGTATACTTTAGTCCTTTGAGAGCTATGAGAGTTCTTTTGTGGATTGTTTTATACTATTTCGGCCTCATGAGACTAAATTGTATGAAAAATCACCCCCCTAGAGTCTTCTTCAGAGTTTTCAGACTCTCAAAATATGAAAACACCAACGAGCATGTACTAGTTCGAGCTCGTAAAATCCACGAATCAGTAACCTTATCAAGCATTATTCTCTCTCCTCTTCAAGCTTGTAAAAAATGAAGAGAGACCTTAGTTGACTTTCCTGGACTCATTAAAATTTAACAGGAAAGATAAGGAAGAATCACTCTCTTTCGGATATAAACAATAGTAGCATGTCCTATTTGAACATAGCACTCTCTAAACTTTTCGATACTCATGTCTCAGTTTACACTTTCAACTCACCTATTACTTCGATTTTTTACTCCTCCACTTGTCCTTTATACATGGGGAATCTGATCATGTCTCCTACATGATAGATAAGTCTATTTGTCCTATCTGCAAGTTAAAATCTTCCTTGGGTCATCTCTGTGTCATGCTCACTATTCAAGATTTGTCCCTTCATCTGATTATTATCCTGATTCCATCATTATCCTATCTAAGTATTACTTCTGTCTACCTTCCTGTATCCAGTTCCTAGTCACTCTTGTGATATGTTGGAGGATTCATTGCCTTCCTCATCACATCCTGGTTTCTCATTAGCACTTGCTGAAGACGAAGACCTAGAGTTTTGACGATGGTACCTTAGGATTCACTACCATTATTGGTGAACTCCTTTGCTTCAGTTGTCAGTTTCACTCATTGTCTGACATTTTGTTGAGTTCTTTCCATGTTCAACTTCAGCACATCTATTCACATGGTAGGAATTGTACTGGTTCCTTTTAATTTTGATGAAGATCTTAGGTTCACTTTTATAACCTAAGTTGTGTAAGATTGTGTTATGTTCATCTACATAGCTTCCATATTTTTGAAGACTCATCATTGTATATTGTGGATTCTATCCACCTTTCTAATATATGTGGTCTTGTTACTCATATCATATGATGTAACCAAGTATTGTAAAGCAACTAGTGTTCCATTATATTGAACATGACATCCTCATATATGATTTTGTATATGAATTTGATATGTATATGTTCCAGGTATCTCCTCTGCTGCCTTGGACACTTGAGTTCTCCAAGATTAAACACTGTAATGTATTTCATCCATCGCTTCCCTCTGACCTCACACATTAGGGGGAATCTATTATTATGTAAAATGGCACTTCTCTATCCAAGTACTAACATCCAATATGTCAGGACACAAAAGGACAAACTGGATTGAAGTATCCAAAACACTAGATGGTCATGACTATTGAAACATCATCTCTTGACCAACTGAATATATTTTTATTTGGACATTAGGGTTGCACATGTGACTATTTGCACAGCAACCAGCGTTCCACACGCGAGTATATACATTTCAACTTGTGTGTAAATTGAACATGCGGGTTTCATTAAAGCAAGGAGTGTATCATACATTACTTGCCTATATCAATATTCATGTATACCTTATTTTGAAGTTAAAATATATAAAACACGATTAGTCGAGAACAGTTAATCCCCTAATCATAACTATCTCAACTGTCTTAACCATCTCAACCATTGAAACCTCTCTTTTACCTCATGTATAAATAGAAGGCATGGGATGGGGATAATCAATCATTCTTAGAAGAGCAAAGTTATGTTGGTGGTATGCCTTCAGACATCTTGGAGCAGCAGAACCATTAGAGGAAATTTGGGGTCTAAAATGGGCCTTATAAGAAAACACACCAACAATAAATTTTGTGAGTTGTTGTGGAAATTGAACCCAGTGTTAGAACAATTACACTCACATCAATTGCCAATTACACATGCAAAATTACTCACAAAAGAGACTGAATATGGAGCTGAACACTAAACTGTATTGAATAAGTGTACAATAGCCAACCTTGTGAAGTCATAGGTTGCCACAATAAATAATTACATGAGGGATTCGAATGCATGAATATGCCATTCGAATCTAGTCAAAAGAAGGCTTACTAAATCTAAGCAAATCCCCCATAGGTGCATAAAGCAGTTTCCAAAACTATCTAGGAGCTCACGAATTGGAAAAATAAATTAGCCAAGATAATAGTGGATGGAAGGACAAATCATACATGCTTTTCATAGGAGAAAAGAGTGGAGGATGTGGAGGACAAAAAACAAGTTAACTTCACCTAGTCAAACTTTCCCAATTGCCTTAAAACACTGAAAAAGCAGGCAATAAAGCAGAAAAAGCAGACATGCGCTAGGGAGGCCAGGAATAAAGCAGATTTGATTCCAGGAGGTTTCCCAAGTGCTCCATGACTCAAAATTAGAAATTTTTACCACTATGGATGTGTAGATGACAATTTGCATAAGGTGGAATATGGAAACTAGGCAAATAAGACAAAAATGGATTAATTAATGTCTAAGGTAGCTAACTATGGGTTGATTATTCTAACACCCCCCCTTAAGCCTGAATTATGAGTAATATATCAGAAAAATATAGTGCCTAGAAACAAGGCTTATTCACCCTTTACATACTGCATGTCCATTTAACCAAGGAAAGAGGCAAAAACCCAGTGAGAAAATCCTCCCTTAAACATGGACTGTAAAACAAAATTTGGAAATCTTGTCATCACTCATGCTTCACAGCATGATCAGCAATCCCCAGCAGTGATTTGAGATTGCTGAATGCCTTCTCATAAAAAACTTTGGTGAATATATCAGCTACTTGTTATGAAGATGAACAGAAGAGTAGGTGAATGGTGCCATCATGCACAAGCTGTCTGATGTAGTGCATATGGATCTCAATGTGTTTGGTTCTCTACTTCTGAACTAGATCATTGCAGATTCGAATGGTACTCTGATTATCACAGTAGATAGTAGTTGATTATTCTGATTCAAATCCACACTCTCCAAGTAACCCCTGCAACCATAAACATTGAGTTGCTGCATTTACAACTCCTCTGTACTCTACTTCTGTAGATGAGAGTGCAATGGCACTCTGTTTCTTGCTTGAACATTTGATTGGCCCTTTGCAAGCATGAACACATATCCTGATGTTGACTTTCTATCTGTGTTGTCACCTGGCCAATCACTGTCAGTAAACCCAATCAAATCAAGATCAGATTTAGCTTTATAGAAGATCCCATGTGTCCTTGTTCCCTAAACAAAGTTAAGGATCCTTTTGGTTGCTTTCCAATGGATCTCATAAGGCTGATCCATGTATCTAGAACCCACACTTACTGCATAAGAAATATCATTTCTAGTATGTGTAAGATACAACAAACATCCAATCAATTGCCTATACAGTGTATTGTTTACCATAGGTGAAGAATCAGCTTCTTCAAGCTTCACTCCTGAAAGGAAAGGAATCTTGCTTGGCTTGCAATCCTTCATTTTGAATTTCTTCAGCAAATACAAGGCATACTTGGACTGGTGCACCTTGATTCCAGCTTTGGTTTGAGCAATCTCAAGCCCCAAGAATTGGCTCAATAGCCCCAAATCTGTCATGGAGAAGGCATGGTTCATTGCATCCTTCAAGGAAGCAATTTCGACCTTTGAGCTTCTTGTAATGAGAAGGTCATCAACATATAAAACAATGATCATTAATGAACCATTAATCAGCTTCAAATAGACATTTGGATCTGATTTGCATCAAACAAAATTCAGTGATAGCAGAAAGCTATCAATCTTGGCATACCAAGCCCTGGGGGCTTGCTTAAGCCCATACAATGACTTCTTTAGCCTGCACACAAGAGATGGGTTAGTAGCAAATCCTAGAGGCTGCTGCATGTATATATCTTCAGTGAGATCTCCATTTAGGAAATTTCACTTCACATCCATGTGATGTACTTCCCATTGCTTTGAAGCTGCAATGGCTAAGGCTAGCCTGATGGAGTCCATCTTTGCCACTGGTGCAAAGGTCTCATTGTAGTATATGCCATGAACCTGTGAGTAGCCCTTGGCTACCAATATGGCCTTGTACTTCAAATGTGAACCATCAGCATCAAATTTGGCCTTGTACACCCACTTACACTAAACTAGCTTCCTCCCTGGGGGAAGATCAACCAACTCCCAAGTGTTGCTCTTCTGGAGTGAGATGAACTCTTCCTTCATGGATTCTTGCCATCTTGGATATTCTACTACATATTCATATGTCTGAGGATCTGATTCAACCATCAGATAGCATTTCTCAGTAAACATAGGATCTTTCATGCATAGAGCACTCTCAAATTGAGATCTAGTCCTCCTAGGGTCATTAGGATTTCCAGCTAGTTCTCCGGCTGCATGAATGGTCTTGGCTTCCCATTTTTCCCTTGTAGGGATGTTAGGATCTGAAATAAAATCATCATTATCAGACATATCAGAATCACCATGTTCAACTATCTCTTCACTTACATTCAGAGGTTCTGGTGGTGAAGAGGATTCTCCAACTTCCACTACTGCTAGGGGTTCTTCTTGAAACTGAACACACCTTTCAATGAAGGATTTGTTTGTGCTCAAATTGATCAGCTTGTACCATTTTGAATCTTCAAAGTACCCAACAAATAGACACTCTTGGATTTGAGGCTGCAAAGCCTTTCTCTTTTCTGTTGGAATTCTAGCCCAAGCCCTTGAGCCAAAAATCCTGAAATGGGTCACATCTGGCTTGTGCCCACTCCATGCTTTGAAATGAGTCATACCATCAAGATGTTTATGAGGCACCCTATTCTGTCTATAGGATGCATAGTTTATAGCTTCGGCCCAGTACTTTGGTGGAAAATTCTTAGCCTCCATCATGCATGTTGCCATCTCTTTCAGTGATATGTTCTTCCTCTCAGCAACACCATTCTGTTGTGGTGTGTAAGGGATAGAATGCTGCATCTGAATTCCTGCATCTGCACAATATTGAATAAACTTAGACTTGACATACTCACCACCATTGTCAGATCTGAGGACCTTGAGTTTCCTCCTAGACTGGTTTTCAACCAAAGCCTTAAAGATTTTGAAGAGGCCAAAAACTTCAGACTTGTGTTTCAGGAAGTGAACCCAGCAATACCTGGAAAAGTCATCTATGAAAGTCAATGCATATTTGGCCTGACTGATTGACATATGAGGTAATGGGCCAGCAACATCACTATGGATCAACTCAAGAGGTGTAGAGGTTCTCTCATGACTAGCTCTCTCAAATTTATGCTCTGGGTGTTTTCCTAGGATGCAACCTTAACAGACTCCTTTGGAAAATTTAATCTTTGGTAACCCTATGACCATTTCTTTTTCACTAAGATCAGAAAGATACTTGTAATTTAGGTGGCCAAATATTTCATGCCAAATCTTGCTTGCCTCATTAGCATGAATTAGAAGAGCAGAGGGGTTTGAGTAGGGTAGGAAGTGTGAGAACATGTATACCTTCGAAGTATGATTTGCAACTCCTTTTGCAATGACTTTACCACTTGAAATCTCTGTGATCTCAACTTCATCAGGGGAGAATATGACCTTCTTTGGAGACCCTGTGTGGGTCATCTAATACACTAATAAGAGGTTAGAGGTAAGACTTGGAACATACAACACATTGCTGAACTTACCATGATCAAGATCAATCCTCCCTTTGCCCAAACCTTCAGTGAGAGAGTCATCTCCCAGTACTATTGGTGGACCTTTCGACATGTCAAGTGAGGTGAATGCCTCCTTGGTTAAAACCATATGTCTTGAAGCTCCAGAATCAATGATGAAACTAGGTGAGCTTGATGTGCCAGCAACCAATGCATGAACTCTCTCTCTGTCTTCTGAACTTGATCCTCCTTCCCTCTTCTTTGAGCTATCTGGAAGGGAGATGCCATTATTTTCTAGGAGTTGGGTCAACATGTCTATTTGATTCTTCATGCAGGAGCTCTCAGAATGATTTCCCTTACTGCAGTATGCGCACTTTCTCATTTCTCCTTTGTTCTTCTTCTTCTGGTAGTTCTCCTTGGAACCTTGAGGCTCCTCCGAAGACTTGTTCTTGTCTCTCTTTTTCTCAGGTGGCTTTTTAGCTTTATTCTTGCTTTTTTAATCCACCCTCAAATCTCCAACAACCAATGCTTGGTCTTTGGATGGTTTGATGGTGCCCATCATCACCAATTTATCTTGTTCTTATGTGAGAGATTCCATGAAATCTGCAAGGCTAGGCATCTTCCAGGATTGAGCTGTCAACTTTGTGGCATAGAAGGTCAAAACAAAAACTAAATAGTTAGGGCCAAGCTTCAAGAGTATGGCCAAGACCAACTGATCATCCTTCTTTTCGATCCCACATTATTTTAGCTGCAAAACAAGTGCTTTGAACTTCGAAAAATAGAGTTGTAGGGATTCAAATCTATTGGGACTCAGGGAGATCAGTTCATTTTCAATTTGATGTCCCCTCATCTCATCTATCTTTCCAAAAATATCAAAAATATTCTCCCATACTTCATTCAGTGATGTCAATCCATCAAGATGGAAAAGGAGGTCTCTGGATATACTCAGACACAAGAGACCATAGGCCTCATCCCTCATGTTGTGCCATTTTATTTTCTCTGCGGCTGCATTGGGCTCTGCTTCTGTTGCCATAGTCACTCTGTAGAGGCCTTTTTCTCTCAACAGTATCTCCATCTCTGCTTTCCATTCGAAGAAATTAAATGGATTCAAGATGATCTTCTGAGATTGATCCATAGCTCAGAAATTGTCCCGTCAGTCAGCAGAATGCTCCCAATCAATGATGTCGAACTTGCAAAACAAATTGGAAGGAGAGAAATTGATCTACAAAGGCTCTGATACCATGTGGAAATTTAACCCAGTGTTAGAACAATTACACTCACATCAATTTCCAATTACACATGCAAAATTACTCACAAAAGAGACTGAATATGGAGCTGAACACTAAACTGTATTGAATAAGTGTACAATAGCCAACCCTGTGAAGTCATAGGCTGCCACAATAAATAATTACATGAGGGATTCGAATGCATGAATATTCCATTCGAATCTAGTCAAAAGTAGGCTTACTAAATCTAAGCAAATCCCCCATAGGTGCATAAAGCAGTTTCCAAAACTGTCTAGGAGCTCACGAATTGGAAAAATAAATTACCCAAGATAATAGTGGATGGAAGGACAACTCATACATTCTTTTCATAGGAGAAAAGAGTGGAGGATGTGGAGGACAAAAAACAAGTTAACTTCACCTGGTCAAACTTTCCCAATTGCCTTAAAACACTAAAAAAGCAGGCAATAAAGCAGAAAAAGTAGACATGCTCTAGGGAGGCCAGCAATAAAGCAGATTTGATTCCATGAGGTTTCCCAAACGCTCCATGACTCAAAATTAGCAAGTTTGACCACTATGGATGTGTAGATGACAACTTGCATAGGGTGGAATATGGAAACTAGGCAAATAAGACAAAAATGGATTAATTAATGTCTAAGGTAGCTAACTATGGATTGATTATTCTAATAGTTGGAATTCAAGAACCAATAGAATTTCAATAAAATGAGTCAACCATAATGGTTGAATTGATATATTTGTCATAAAAGAAAACTACTTTTTTTGTTCATATTTTCAACATATCTCCTTGTGTTTTTACTCAAATTTCAAGCTGGATAGCTCGTTGGATGCGGAATTTAATTCTGCATCGAACAATTACCCACACTGCATACTTTTGATGGACCCTGCTACCCAAAAATCATGTATTTCTTGATTTTGGGGTAGCGGGGTTCGTCAAAAGTATGCAGTGTGGGTACACGTTGGATGCGGAATTAAATTCCACATCCAACAAGATCTCCCGCTCAGAATTTGAGTAAAAACACAGGGAGATATGTCGAAAATAAGAACACAAAAAGTAGTTTTTTTCATTCTTCCTCCAAAATTATTAACTATTATTTTATTGTTTTAACTATTATTTTATTATTTTCCTTAGGAGGCCCATTTTAGACCTCAAATTTCCTCTAATGTCAGTTTCCTTGGTTTGCAGAGGAGTCCTTGTTTCAGAATTTGGGTTGTAATCTCACCATCTATGTTTATTAATAAAGAAATTTCTTCTTCCAATATTGTGCAATCTTGTATATGTTGATTTCTAAATTATCTTATAATTTTATTATGAATATGTTATTTTAGTAACCATTGATATATATATATATATATATTATATATTTGCAGGACGAACTTGTTCTTTGCAGCTGATTGGAGAAACCATGGAAGCTATGGAAGCAACTAGAATAGGATAAGAAAATATTGGATCAGCCATCATAAACCATGTTTGCTAAGTTTTCTTCCTATTCCTATTTCAATTTCTACATGACTGATTGTCTGCAAGTCTATCTTAGTAAGTTGGTAACCCCAAAGACCCTAGGTTATAAGGGTGTGTTTTCTTGAACAACATCTGTTGAAAGAGATCATATTCCTTCTTTCACAAATACCTTAAATGAATGACTCCCATGATCTAGGGATACCATTCAAGGTAGTCATTACAATTTCTTCTTCTTCGATATTCTCTTCAACTGCTTCAAGTTTTTCTTTGATTTAAGCAACCCTTGTGAAGTAAGACTATATAGTCTTGAAGTTCTATATCTTCACATTCTTCAGCTGGTTTCTCAAAGTCATCTTTTGAATGGTGTTCTTCCCTTCAAACATCTTTGTAAAATTTTCATATACTTCCTTTGGTGTCTTGAATGCAGACACATGGGGGATGAGGTGATCCTTAATAGAATATGCAATTATTCTCTTATCCTTAGCCATGATTTTCTTATGAGCAGCCTTAGCGTCATCTTCCTCTGGTTCTGGAACTTCTTTAGTGATGAACTGATCCAATTCATTCTCTTCAAGGATCAGACAGATTCTATACTTCCATTCTCGAAAGTTATCAACCCCTCCAAGCTTGTCCTCAAGCTGAGTATGGTGAGTCATCTTTTGAAAATGAGAACCTCAGATGGAAATAGTAAATATTTGGATCTTATTGATTTAAGGTGTCCGACCAGGTTCTGGAGCATGTTGACCTAAGGTTTGTCAAAGAAACCCAAATTTTCCAAACTTGGAGTTTGGGAATTCTATTTAGACAGAAAGATGCACCTCCTTGAGGTGCATTTCTTGGCTAGGTCACTTTATGAAAACTGAGGTGGTAATTTTATGATACTTAATGCCCTAGTTCCTCTTGACACTAGTGACAGGGTAAAAAATGAAACTTTTTTTATTTAGAAACTATCTCCACTAAAAGATGTGCCCTATTGAGGTGATTTAGCATATCCCTTGTTGCTTGATGATCTGTGGAGAGAACAAATTCAACTAGGAAGCCCTAGTTCCCGTAGCTGCACAGTGCCTTCTTTAAGAGAGACTCTGATACCAATCTATTTTTTCTTAATATCTGATTATATTATATAGAATCTTTATCTGAAATAATAACAAGTAAAACAAGATGCAAAACGTATCAAAATATACATGAGACACAAATATTTTCATCGGGGAAACCATAAAGGATAAAACCCCAAAAAATTCCTTAGAATAGTAAGATGATCAAAAGCAGTAATAAGAAGTATTCAACAGTTATCTATCTCTCCTCTTCTGACTGTCTCTCTCTCTCTTATGTGAACTTGAGATTGTGAGGTGTGTATAAATGAGGGAGAACTCCTCCCTATTTATACTCTTTCAAGTCACTGACCAAATGTAAGACTTGAGCCTGCATGTCTTATCACATGGGGCCCACTTATCCAAGAGAGACTACAAGTGCATATTACATGATGTTACACTGGGGACTATTTCCCCGACTTACAATGGAGGTTGTACCTCAAGGTATAGACACAATTTAGACATCCTGTAAAGGGGTAACACACATCCCTAATGGGGTTACAATGACATACAATGATAATATACATCAGAATATCTTCTAAAGTTACAAATACATCAACACTCTTTACATAACTTATTGTGCATTCTTTATGGAATACATTAGACCCACTCTAGGATGAATAAATTCTGTCATATTATCAAATCCATTATCCCTCAACACCCTCGGTTACATAAGTTTATCTTGAGATCTAAAAAGATAAGTCGCGCCCCCTCGTCCAGAGGGTGATTAGCTAGCATTGACACACTTTTTTACTGGAAATTATGGGAAATTGAGCCCAAATATTTAGACATACCCATCACTAAACCTTCCAACTCAATTCCATCAGACTCAAACCCTACCCATTAACCCCCGAGGTCATCAAAACAAGAAAATTTGGCATATGTAACGGTTGTACACTAGAAATGAGGTATAGGATTGAATCTAACATAGGAGGTAAATCAAAATATACCTTCAAATAATTAACCATAAGAGAAACTCCTTGATCACCCACATACCAAAGACTTTCTAGATGGAGCAATTGACTTGAGGAAGGTTTGGTTTCTCCAAAACATTGTCGAACTATGTAATTATGAGGGACAAGCAACCATTTCCTAGCAAAAAAAGAGATATATATATCCCCCACAACAATCTCTAGTGTATAAAAATTATCTAGAACCTCAACCCCTTCCTTAGAGAAGCTTCATCCGAAACTACCTTTTCTACCATCTTTTGACCCTCTTATTCAAGATTTTTAGAACCTATAATCTCCCAAACATTATCCTCCTCCTCCATTGGATTGTTTGGCTTCCAAACATACCTTTAAACCCAAAGATGATATTAAATGGCCGCATTCCTCTAGAGGTGACATCAAGCACACATAAAATCAACATTAATGTAATCTAGTGATTGTGTATATGACTTGTTGTCAACAACCAAATTGATGGATTCAAAAAGACGTTGTTAGATGTACAAATCAACCAAAATATTTCTCATGAAGCAATAAGGTTTTTCCAATGAGCCTATATCCATGACAACAAATTCTACCACCATGTCATGTAATTCATTCAACCTATATTTTGGTCAAAATTCCAATGAGAGACGAGGTAGTTCAACCCACACAAGAGTGCATTATGGAAACTCATATTTGGGATCAAATAGTGAGTGCCACATTTTTAATACTAGCATGTGCTTATCCAAAAACCAACTTTACTACAAAATGAATTGGGATTCCTCCTACTTATGAAAAAAAAAAAGAGAAACCACACTATTGGAAAAGTGTGGATTACTATCACCATCCCCGTCCATCAATCTGACAAACATAGGGGGAAATGAATGAGTTATTGGCTTCTAAATTTCTCCCCATGGCCATATTATGAATTCATAAATATTCAAATGTGTGTGCAGATGTATAAATAATAATACAGAGTAGAAATAAAATTTATCCACACGCACATAACATGTGTATACAATCCTAACAAGTAAAACGTTGCATATTAAAATAAAATAGATACTTATCTTTAAACAAATAAGATCCAAACAACTAGCTATGCAAAAGAAATTTTCCGCCCATCCATAGGAACTCTATCCAACATATACTTTTTCTATTGAGAGGCCAACCCCCAAGCTAGCCTATGAGGACACTAAGGAAAAGGAAACACCTACAAGCTTCTCTCTCTCATCCAACAACCCATTCTTCTCTCTATGCTTATCCAAATTCTCATCCATGTCTCTATAGGGATATCACTCACCCATCATAGCCATGGAACTCCTCCCAACTACCCCATAGAACACAAGGAATACATTCCCCTTCATTGATCCACAGTTTCCTCAATAAATCCAACCCTTCCATTCCAACATTCCAACATATTGTATGCTATTAGATTCCAACATCCTTAAATTCTAATTCATGGATTCTCAAGCATATGTGAGTAGTGAACAATGGGTAAAGGTTCCTATCCTACCCAATCTATATGCTCACTTACAACTATCTATTTTTCCTTGATATATGCAACCCCGTCTCTAAATTCAAATTTCTGGGTTATACACAATCTAGTAACGATCCTGAACAACAAAAGGGTAAAAAATTACCCCATGGAATAAAATTTTCCCACAAAATTTTCCCTGATTCACCCCCATGCTTCAATAACTAGATGAGGTGACTTTTCCCACCAACCTCACACATGCATACAATGATTGGATTTAATAGTTAGAAGGAGGTAATTGACCTATTTAGAGCACATGGAAGAAATTAGACAAGTTGTGAGGTTGACACTAGGAAATAGAGGATTTAGCCTTCCATAATCCCCTTTTATTCTTCCCCTCTAGCGAAATCATAACTCCATTAGTTCTCTTTACACAACCATCTTTGACCATTTTATTACTTTTGCAACATAATACTTACATATCTTTCAAGTTAGTGTGACCATACAGTCTAAATAAAAATATTTACATCACACATGCATAGCCATTCACTGGTTGATCCTTGGCCTTGAGATTCATACTAGGAATCCATACTTATCATATTTACATCATTTACATCATTTTGATTAAATACATTCCAATTCAAAACAAGGGGTATTACAATTATTGGGGTGTATCCCATCAAAGGAAACCAAAAACCCTACACCAAGAAGTTAAATATGATAATTCGCATGGTGGCCATGGAACTTCCCAACCATAGCTTGACCTTCCAAGTCCATGATCTCTATTACCCTACTCTCTTTTCCAATGAACATTTCCACTCCTTTTCCTCTTGAATGTATCACCTTTCACTTTTTCCCCCACTAAGTGTAAGGGTCATGCACTCTGGCTGGTGAAATTGCATAAATATAAACTATCACCCACAAATCCATGTGAAAAAAATGAAGAGATTATATTACTATGTGGGTCATCTAGGACTGGTTCATCATATACCTTGTAAGCTACATCAAATGAGACAAGATCTAGTTCCGGTGGCAACCAATGAGGTTCATTTTCCACCTGATATTTAACCAAAATGGTAGTACCATCCACATAAAAATTTTATCAATAAGAGATTCACTGACCTATGACATTGATCCCACCAAAGAGTGACCAAGGCATGAGGTAACCCACAAAATTACAAATCTCATTGTCCCCCAAAAAAAAACCTTAAATGTGAAAAGGCTTCAATTTAGATGGAGACCCAAAGATCTCCAACTCCAACACATTATCATCAGAGTAATCCACCAACTAGATATCCGACTCCATGGAACCTATTCACCAACCTAATATTGAAACCCTCCTGCATATTTTTATATTATTAATTATATAACAATATACTTATATTTTTAATTAATATATATTTTTCATAGTAGTTTTATTTTCCCAAATGTGGATCATCAACTAGCACAATCACATTAATTAATAATATAGTTGAGATATATCTATCCATGATATTCATTTTCTATCTTTAATAGTGTTGTCCATCAATGTATATTATCCATATTATTAATTAATATGGTTGTGCTAATTACATTAAAAATAATAATTACAATACAATTTTTTTTAAATTACTTTACCTTTTTCAATAATAACAAAAAGATTAAAAAATAAAGAAAAGAAAATATATGTTTTAGTTTAAAATGAACAAATATATCAACAATCAACCTTTATGAGGGCTAGATGTATGTTTCCCAATAATAAAATTAGGGATAAATATGTCCCCCACAACAAACTCTTGTGAAGAAAAAATCTCTAGAACCTCAATCCTCTTCCCTAGAGAAGCTTCATCACGAGCTACCTTTTATGTCACTTCCTAACCATATTATTCATTAGGTTTAGATCCAAACACCTCTAAAACCTTCTCCTTCCCCTCTACCAAATAGGTTTGACGACCAAACCTACCATCAAAATTGAAGATGAAAATTGGCCACCACATTCCCATAAAGATGACACTAGGCACACCTAAAAATCACATTAATGTAATCCAATGATTGTGTATATGTTTTTTTTCCAACAAGCAAGTCAATGGATTCAAAAAGAATGTCGAATATTGAAATTGACCAAAATATTTGCCAGTGAGTGAGAATGGTTTCTAATGATCCTACATCCAAGGTGACACATTTTCCCAATGCCTAGATTCCAACCAAAATTCGAATGGGAGACAAGGTAGCATGACCCACACGAGAGTGCATGATGAAAATTTATATTTGGGATCAAATAGTGAGTGATGCATTTTTCAGAAGAATGTGTGCTTCTCCAAAAACCAACACCACTGTAGAATACATTTTACATCTTTCTACTTCTGAAACACAAAAGAAAACCATGCTCTCAGCAAAGAGTGGATTGTTGGGGTGTAACCCATCAAATGAAACCACAAGCCTTGCACCTAATAAGTTAAAGATAACAAATTAATGTAGCAGACACAAAACTTCCCAACTAGAGCTCGGCCTTACAACTCCATGATCTCAATTACCCTCACATATTTTACAATGACCAACTCTACTCCCTCTCTCCTTAAATGTATCTCCTTTCACCTTTTCTTCCTAGCTGATTCTGAGGGTTGTGCGCTCTATTTAGTAAAATTTCATAATTCTAAACTATCACCTAGAAATCCCTATGAACAACATGAAGAGATGCTCTTACCACAAAGCACCAAATCAAGGAAAATATTGTGCAAGTTGTAGAGGGATATATCATATGATCCCTCACAAGCACACGAGGATCATTGTCCACCTGATCTAAGACTGGATGGACCATTGCATACACATCAAACTCATTATCAATAAGAATTTACTTGACCTCTAACACTAAGCCCACCAAAGATCCATCAAGGCATGTAGCACCCACAAAGTTACCTAGCTCATCGTCCCCAAAAAAACCTTCATTGTTACGAGGTACCTAGTCAACAACTTGAGATTGAAACCCTCCTGCATACTTTTATATTAGTAATTATATAAATAATATAATTATATTCTTATTTATAATAGGTTTATTTCCCCAAATGTAAATATTATTGATTAACATGTTTTCTATAAGTTTTTATGTGATTTTTTTTTGTAAGTAAGATAGGATCCTTTCTATCAATTCGGTAAAAATAGATATACAGTGTTCACTTTGATGTACATATACATCCTCCCCCAAGGAGATACCAAACTGTAAAACTTATCTTGCATATGCCCATGTTGTCCACAAAATTTTTAAGAATACTACCTATAGAGTGATTCAGTAGTGTAAGTCTATCATACTCCCTGGTAAGATCTAAATAACAACTTACAACATTGACAAAAAGACCATCATAGGCATCTAGTATGAAACTTAAGAGAAGGAACATGGCCATTCTTATAGCAGGGTTGCATCACCATCAATAATGATGGGAGTGTCATTAGTGGTTCCTGGAATAGTTGAGATCCGCATTTTATCCGCATCCAGATGAGCCACCATGATAACCATATATCTTTCTATTAAATTTTTTAGCTTCCTATAGCCTTTCCCATCTCCTGAGTTCAACCATGATAGGGAAATCCTCATTCAACATCCTATTAGCACCATATTTTGAAATATTTTTGGGTTATTGGAAATTTTGGAAAATGACCCTATTAGAAATACCATGAAGGCGTCGTTTCGGATATCTGGTGCGCATGAAGCACTCATAATGGACCGTTAGATGGTGAAGGGGTTTTGAATCCATGATGGTAGGCCATTTCACCTTTAGAGTAAGCAGCGACAATAATAAAGTGAAGGAAGCCATGAATCAACGAGTCAGATCCAAGGAGGTGAATATCGACGGCAGACAGAGATTTTGCAGAACAGATATGCAAGACAAAATGCGGCCTTGGGATTTGTGAAATATGTTAAATGGAATAAGTGTTGGAGAGCTAATATTGATCCAACACCGGATCAACAACGCTAAGAATTTCCGCTCGGGGAATGTGCTCAACCTAAGTAATTTTTTCGAATCGCAAAATGTGTTAAAGGGAGAAGCGATAAGACGGTGGAGATAAGGGTAGAGATAGATCTGCGTTCAGGGTAAATTCCATGATCCAAACTAGCACAGATGGAGTTGGTATTTCAATGTGTGAAAAGTTATAAGGCCCACAAAGATCAACGGTTGTAAAGAAAGATCAATCTCGATCAATGGATAGGATACTTTCCGTGAGCAGGAGTTGCTCACTCAATTGAAAGAAAAGGGATCAGTGGAATGTTAAAGTTATCGGGAGTGAACGGTCCCAATGAGGATAGATCGGAGATCGACGGCCTATGTGGATTCCCCCAAATCCAGCTGCACACATGGGTAATGTTGAAGCGCCAGCAGGGAATCCCTACAGATTAAATAATTAGATTGCAAATAAAATATCTATGACATAGGTTAAACGGAGGCACATGGGAGTTATGCAATATAGAAAACTATAAAGGTGTCTACGTGGAGTTGAAAAGGGTTTTGTCTTTTCCAAAGCTTCGAGATTGATGAATGCCCAGACTATGTGTAGAGTCCCAGCACGGACAGGTCAAAGAATGGTGCTACGTGACAAGGTAGGATCCCTGATACTTGCTCAGTACTTTTGAAAATGGATAGACCAGAAGAGATAGAGGTAGTGGAGGTAGGATATAATGAAGAATTAGGGGCTAGTGGTCGGAACAAGGAAGAAATCTTCGTAGATGAAGACATAGAAATATTTGATAGTATTCTGTTGGGTGAATCCATTGAAGCAGCTAGAGGAAACTGGAAGTTTTTAAGGATCAAGGAAGAGATATCTGTGTTGTTTTTAAGTCATTTTTCCATCTTTTCTCTATTAACCAAACCCCCCATTGCCCCGAGTTTGTTGAGTGGTGTGCAGGCAATTTTTCTACCACTAAAGGAGTCATCATGAATAGGTCCAAGTCCAAAGTCCTTTTCCCTATTCAAGCCTCAACATTCGTAAATCCATCCATGTCCCAGACAATTTTGTCCATACATCCCAAGCATACGAGGAAGAAAATATTGTGCAGTTTTTTCGAGAATCTACACTCGAAAGTAGGGAAGCTTTCCTGAAATCTTGTTCAAAACCTAATTGTTATAGTTGATTTTACCACACATGGTGAATCACACTTTTATGGCCTTCCCTATCCCTCTGTAAACTCCTTAGACCCCATGGACCATTTTTTTTCCTTTGATGTTTCCAAGATCATCCTTAAAAACATGCAAAAATTGCCATACGCGACTTTTAAACCCTTTCTCGCGTATATACGCGGGTTTGACCCCTAAAAATGCATACATCAGGATGTGTGCAAAAGGCCAAATTCTTTTGTAGTTTTCCTTGATGTGGATCCGACTCACTTGTCTCCTAGCCTTCCATATGCCTTGAGATCGCTCGGATTCGACCTTTCATTACCCCATTGAAGAGCTATATAAGGAACCCTTTAGATACATTGAAGGCATGACAAATTGAGAGTAAGAAAAATATAGTCCATTGTTGCCGGAGCTTATACTTGATTCTGCATCCCTTTGTCCCTTGGAGCACTTTTGTGTTCTTCCCAAGCTTGCCCTTTGCTTGTGAGCTTGCTATCGAGAGATGGAGGATTGAAGTGGTGGAGGCCCAAGTGGGGGACTCAGTTTCTCTGATTCGTAGATGTGCCAACAGAGGTTGTCTCTATTGTAATATATGTTTTATATTAATAGAAATATCTTTTCCTATCCAATAATGTGTATTTGAATGAATATTTGATCCATGGATGATTTCAAATGCTTATATCTTATTGATTATATATGCTAGAATAGGTCTAACACAATTATATATAGTATGCTTGTCTTGTTTATTGAATGTTGAGGAAACAATTTATCAATTCAAGCTGGAGTTGGAAAGCTCAACGGGGATCTACATCAACCATCTGAAATAAGGTACGAATCGAGATCCTTTAGTGTTATATATTTGGTTTCTCTTACATATAGGAAAGGATTGATTTCTGGAGTCAAGCTGTCTGTTGTGGCACCCCAAGCCATAGGAATTTCTCTCCATAACACTAATGCTGAAGTTATCACCCTGTCTTACCTCATTGACCTGAGTCTGTTTAATGAAGAATCCCAGTGGTGCATAACCTTAGCCAATCAGTTCCTAGGTTTAGATACTAATGGCTACATAATGGAACCGTTGTTGATTCTGTTGTTTGTCTTAGATACCTGTCCAGTCAAGCCTGAACTCCCTAGACAAAAATTTCAGTCCTTTCATCTTAAGTTCGATGAGTTTCTAGCTGAGAACATTCGTTCCCAGTTAGCTAATTTCCACAACACCAGAGTGTTCATATTTCAATCCTTCTTATTGAAAGTGTTCTTGTCTTACAATGAAGATAATTCACAAGTACCAGGGTTAGTAATCACTGATGACATGACCAAGAATTACTCTGAATTATTGAACCTATTGATGGTAGAGATATATGGCCTCTTCTTCCAAGAAAGGTTTCCTAGGGTGTTTCCTGAGATGAAGAAAATGATACAGCTATCTCCCAATAAGAGGATAGGAGATTGGTTTCTGACCGAGTTTGAAACAATTATAAGACTATACGGTTTTGTACATCAACCGTATATCCTCCCCGCCTTTTTGATAGTCATGATTTTTTCATTGGAATTGGTTAGGCAGAGGCTCACTGTTGAAGAAGAACACATTTTGAGTTTTAGGAAAAGTTCAGGGATAGACTTTCCCTGGAAGGTGGGGCCATACACAATCAAAAGCAAATCCACCCTACCACTGGTTGAAGATCTACTCAGGAACATGGGATTCCTTTTTGGATAGGCCATAAACTATGACCCACACCATGTGATCTCCAAAAGGAGATAGACTAATAAGAATAATCCTTTTAAACACATAGAGGTAGCTGGACTCAAGAAAGCTGCCAAATTGGGATGATTATCCTAATCATACCACAAAGGATGTCAGCATGGAGCAGAACTCTGCCTCATCCCTACCTGGGGAAAATGATTTCCCTATGAAACTGTCTAGCATAGTCACTATGGTTGGGGAGATGTCTCATCATTAGTGAGTTTTTCAGAGAATACTAAGAACAGGAACCATGTAGAACCTATGGATGCTAATTATATAAACATGGCCAGCACACCCAAAAATCATAAAATGGAACTAGAACAAAAAATAGTGCATGTAAGGACAAGGGGTATGAGAGGTCAGATGGAGATGAGAAGCGGAAAGGGCAAGAAGAAACAAGAAGAACCCATAAAAGTTGGGTTAGAATTGCATGAGTATGTATTTGATGGGAAGACCCCCAACAAATATGCTTCTAAATAATTTTTTCTAAACACATATAGAGAGATGACTGATAAAACCTTCGATGAGACAGTGAGGTTAGATGATGAAATAAGGCAGTTACCTGGGCCAAGCGTAGCATTGAATACTGTGAGAGATCATACTACAGACACCTTGAGCCTAGCCGTGTCAATGGGAAATAAACTGTTAGAGGTCAGGGTGAACCTAGGGAAAGTTCCTACTCCTGATATCAATAACCTCAACAGTGAAACCGGGGATATACTGAATACTAGATTGCTAAAGGCTAGTTTACAGATGGCTAACCTGGAGTCTAGTAAAACTAAGACTCGGGATCTATTGAGGAAAGTGAGAGTTGAAAACAAGGCTCTGAAGGTCCAATGTCAAAAGTTGCAAAATGAATCAATAAAGGTGCATGGATAGGCCATTAGCTCAGAAGTTACTGGAAGAGAAAGAAAAATAAATTTAGGTGCTCAAGAAGAATTTGAAAATCCCTTCTAACAACTGAGTTGACTAAATTTGAGAAGGAAAAGGAGGCTTTGAATACTGAGCTGACTGATTGCAAGGCAAAACTTTTGAAACTTGAGGAGAAAGAGAAACAATGGGAGAAAGAAGCTAAGCTGCTAAAGGAAAGTGAAGAGAATTTAAAGGTTAATCTATTAGCCAAGGAAAAGGAGCTACAAGAGAAAGGAGAAGTAGTGGAAATTCGAGCCACTTTTCCCAGTATGGAGACAGACACCAACTCTTTGTCTAGTGCTATGTCACGGGTAAAACTAAGGAATATGGAGCTTACAGGGTTAAAGCAGAAGAATAAGAATTTGGAAGATATGGTTTCGAAGAAAGAAGAAGAAAAGAAGAATTTAACAGAAAGATGTCAGACATTGCTGGAACAAAATGCCAAGTTAAGCAAGCAAGTGATTGGCAAAATGGCCCTATAGGGATGCTGGCATATGATATGGGATAAAATCATCTCAAAAGCTGACAAGTTCAAACCTTATCTTAATTTCATCGCCGATCAAGAAGATGCCTTGGAAGTAGCCAAGAAAAATGTTACGAAAGTAAAGGGAGAATTGCACAAGAGATCTATGGGGACAGCTCAGAATGCTATCAATTTTCTAAGCAACTTATCAGAAGAACAGACCAGCAGGTATGATATCCCAAACAGAGTTGCTATCATTTCCGGAGCCAGACAGGTGGTGAGAAAACATAGGATGCTAGACATGGTGTAGGCCAAAATCGATATTATAGATCACAAGATCAAAGAGGTGATCAATTTATTTAAACCATTGGTAAGCAGGGGGTTTGCTTTCTTTTGGGAAGAAAAGGGACCCTTGTTGACTTAGGAAGAGTAACTGGAGAGGTTAATCCCTCGTAGGGCTGACCACAACAAGTTTGGGGATATGCAGCATGCCCTGTCGAGCCCCATTGTGTTTGACAAATTGGCTGGGGCATTTGAATTGTTAGTTGATTTTAAGGCCACCTGCACTATAGTGCCTAATTTTCCATACACAGAGAATACAGAGCTCAAAGTATTATCACACGATATGGTTGTTGTTGTTTTGCCTGGTCCTGATCTATGGAAGTCAATTCAATTGTATAGATCAAAACAGTTTAGTACGCAGCCTCAAAGCTAGCCAAGAATGCAGCACGAAGAGATTTTCCTCAGAGACATGCCTATTAGCAGTCATCTATCTCATATTTTGCACAGCTTTAATCAGCCGGGATACGCAGGAAAAGGATTTTAGCCTATTTTTCAAGTAGTCTGTAATTATTTATGTCTTATGTAAATCATGGTGTATATGCCACGTTCGAGTTTGTAAGGAGTTGTTCTTCAGTTGTAACAAATTTTGATTCTAATGCTGGTCTAGGAAGTCTGAGACATTATAAATATACCTCCTCACAGAAGGAGAAGGGGTTGGTTGTTTTTGAACTCATGATACTATTGTACTTTCTTTTGAATTAATACAATTTTCAAAGCTATATGCTGAATATATGCATTTATAGGAATTCTTGTGTGTCTCTCAATTGCAGTCTGTAACTATCTTTCTTTTCATGTGCATTTTCTCCTTGTTATATTTTACATTGTGTTGTTCTTCATATCGTAGACTTAGTGTATAATGGCTGGGAATTCATAATCATATGCTCCTACCATTGTCTCTGGTATTCACCAAATATTTCTCCCAAAGCTTGTGTGGAATTCATCCTTGTGGTGCTCTGTCCTAGTGGATTGTCATCTTTCTGCTTATACCACCAGAACCCAAATATAAAAACTGTAATCGATGCACTATCTTGCTCCTGTGATCATTTTCCTGTGTAGATTGTCCTGTATCCTTGATATCTTGACTCCATCACCCAATGTATCTTTGTTTCATCTACCAACCACCGATAAATTTGACATTCATTTTGTGACCATATATCTGGTTGTATTTTACATTTGTGAGAGATCCCTCTCTGGAATTGGAGAAGCCAACTCCCTTTCCTAAAGTGGTTATGTTGTTATCTAGGAACGATCCTTCACAACCTTTGGTAAATTTCCAGTTCTAACAAATTGGCATCGTTTTCGGGGACGAAAGTGCATATAAACCCTAGGAATAATGACAAGGATTGCAAAGTTTCAAGAAGGATATTTTTGTGGGAAAACAGAAGTTTCTACATTCACAAGAAGGTTGTACATTTCCCTGGTGACTCCACGTTCATTTTGAGCAGTATTATGTCAGACATCCTGGCTTTCAAGGGAGTACATACGAGAGGAAATCCTAATACTGAAACTTTGCATAGTGTGGAAAATCCAGAAAGAATACTTAGAAATAGAAATAAAGAAAAAGTGAATATTCCATAGTTTGATACATCATCATCTCAAGATTTGCATAATATACCAGAATCGAAATGGGAAACTAGTGTTGAGAAATTATTGTCAAAATCAAAGTCTGAGTCCAACCTAAAGGAAGTTGAGACTAACCCTAATAGGTTGGAATCATATCTTCTTGACGCTCTATGGTTAAACCTTGAAATCTCAGTGAAGGCTACGAAAACTGCCCCTATTATTCAGAACTTTTAGTTTCCCAGCTCCCATCCTGTTTTTAATCCTCTAGTTGTTCATCCTACACCACCCGCTCCTGACCTACTTATACCAATGGCGGCAACTAGGTTTTCTCCATTAGCTTTACCTGCAACACTACATGACCTTGCTTTGAACTATGCACAAAGAATCACACTATATGATAGAGAAGGGAATGTCTCTGCAAGATATCATGTAGGCAAGTTTGATGATTTTATCGACCTAGAGGAAGTAGATCATGAGGATGTTAAGATGAGACTATTTGCACAAATTTTGTCCAGGGAGGCCAAGAAATGGTATAAATATCTACCTGCTAGTTCTATCCCAAACTTTGTGGGCTTTCAAACGATATTTCTGGAACGATGGGATGATAAGAAGAGTCCATTACAATTCCTGTCCCAATACAATAACCTCAAGAAGGGAGGTTTTGAGTTAGTTCATGAGTTTTCGAGTAGGTTCATGAGAGTCTATAATTCAATACCTAATGATATCAAGCCTTCACCTGGTGTTGCTAAACTTCATTATGTCAAGGCCTTTGATAATGATTTTGCTTTGTTTTTAAGAGAAAGGAAATCGACTACTCTCCCTGCTATGTTTACAGATGCATTGGAAGTAGAAGCCAACATGATGGAATGTGGGAAGATAAAGCAAAGGGCAGATGTGGATAGGACAAAAGGTAGAGAAGAAATGCCCTCCACTTCCACTATTACTTCACCTAACGATGTAAAGTTTGAAATGATGCTGAAAGCAATGGAAAAGTTAATGGAAAGGATGACTGTGGAAGCTAGGCCAGCAGATTATGAATAGAATGAACCCCAGATCAGAAACCCCAATTTTAGAAGGGCCATTCCTGCCCCACCCCCATAGAATAGAAAAAGAGACACGAGAAATCAAAGGAACCAATAAGATCAGCCAATAAGACCACCATTCCCTGAAAATTATGTGGATGATAACGACGGTGCAGAGTCTATTGAAGACCATATTCATCATTTTGGTGATCTAGATTCTGAAATCTATTTGACTAAAGAAGAACACAATATGTTCACACCTAAAGATGATAATAATTTAAAGGGGGAGTTGGAACAATACCATAAGGGGTATATGCATGCCATAGATGATGTTAGAAAAATAAAATTGAGGGGTAGAGATGTTGTTATAAATAGAGGAAGGATAAATCCAAATCATCCTTCCAACAGTCAGGTAAATATAGAAAAGAGAGATGAAAAACTAAAAGAACTGGTTGTTCCCAAGGAAGTTGAAGATAGAACTCAAAAATTAAAGGAACCAAAACAAACAACACCTATAGATGTAGACATAATGTCTACCATGTTTAATCTACAAAGTGAACTTGCCAAGCTGAAGATTTACATTCCTTTTAATGAGTTACTTAGAAATCAAGAGTACAGAAACACAATAACAAAAATGATCAGTAACCAGGGAGAAACACACCCAAATATGTTGGAACTAAAAGACGACAACCCTACTATTATCTTGGGTTCTAAGATTGATAGTGTGGATAGTGAAGATGAAGAGGTACCACCTTTTTATAGTGAATATTGATAGTGTGGATAGTGCATGACATGGTATTGCATAATGCTATGCTAGATTCAGGTGCCTCACATAATCTAATGCCTAAAGGGGTGGTAGAAAGTTTGGGGTTGGAGATTACAAGGCCTTATAAAGATCTATATGCATTTGATTCTAAAAGTGTTAAATGTCTAGGTTTGATTAAGGACATGGTCGTGTCTTTGAATAAGTTGCCATCCAAAATTGTGGTCATGGATGTGGTTGTAGCGGATATTCCCCCCAAATTTGGTATTTTGCTGTAATGATCTTGGACCTCAAAGTTGAAGGGAATTTTGAAAATGGATATGTCCTATGCTATGATTCCTGTTCGAAACGGAAACAAGAGGCTGTACAATGAAAAAATATCACCTAATGTTGTAAGCAGCCAAGATCAACCAGAAATTCATCATGTGTACGCTGTCGATACAGACTTGGGGTCATCTATATTTTTCAATGATGTGTCTCCTTGTGATTCAAAGGTTTCAGTGCCAAATAAATGTAAAAAGGATAACAGGGAGATAAGCGAACATGAATCTTTGGAAAAGAAGCAAAAGGAAGAGGGAGTGTGGAAGATGTATTTTGATGGATTTGTGGCCAAAGTGGGAGCTAACGCTGGTGTATATATAATCTATCCCATCATAAATTTTAAAGATTATTCTTACAAGATGGTTTTTGAATATACTAACAATGTAGTGGAATATTAGGCCTTGTTATTGGGTTTTCATGCTTTGAAGGACTTGGGAGCTAAAAGAGTACATATTTTTGGAGATTCAGAGCTCGTGATAAATCAGGTGAATGACAGTTATCAGACTAAGAATATTTGAATGAGAGACTATAGAAATGAGGTATGGGATATGTTTGGGAATCATTTCAACAAACACAGTGTCCAAGTGATCCCTAGATATGAGAATACAATGGAAAATTCACTGGAAACTGCAGCTGAGAAGTTTGAAAATCCTACAACATGTAAAATAAAATACAAGGTTGACATTATGAGCAGACCTTCCATACCTAACAATACCAAATACTGGTAGGTTTTCGAAGATGACATGAAAATCAAAAGGTGTTTAGAGTTGTCTGGTGAATTTTTGAATACTCGCATAGACGGTGAAGAGGCCGACTCCAAAAATATCTTGGATGTTGATGGAAACGAATAAGAGATTGATGAAATAGAAAATTTGAAAATATCTTCAGGGGAAAGGGATATAGTCCAATTGAAGAGTAATCACATCCCCAGAGGTATGATTCCCTTAGAAAAACTCTTTAACCAAAATGATGTTTCTAGGTATCCTAAGGTCAAACCTACTGAATACGCTGTTGAAGAAAAGAATATTGGTACCGAGGACAAACCCAAAATTGTAAGGTTATCCAAGAAATTGCCTGCTAAATAAAAAGATGAGTATGTGAAACTGAGGAATAAATACACAAATGTGTTTGCATGGAGTTACAATAGCCTTAAAGAGTATGACACTTCCATCATTCAGCATACTATTCCAATAAATCCTAGCGAGAAACCTTTCAGGCAGAAGCTCAAGAGGATCAACCCAATGTTGTTACCTATTATCGAGAAGGAGATCAAAAAATTGTTTGATGCAAAAATAATTGTAACTCTGATATTTTCAAGATGGATTGCTAATTTGGTGCCCGTAAGGAATAAAAATGGATAAATAAGACTATGTGTGGATTTCAGGAATTTGAGTAGAGTCTTCTTGAAGGACAATTACCCTTTACCAAAGATGGACCAGATCTTGCAAAAAGTAGTAGGTTTAGAAAGAATTTCTACTATGGATGGGTTTTCAGGTTACAATCAGATAAAGGTACTACTTGAAGATCAACAAAAAACCATTTTCACCACACCTTGGGGCACCTTCATGTATGCAAAGATTCCCTTTGGGTTGATGAACGCAAAAGCCACTTTCTGACGTTCCATGGATATTTCTTTTGCAGATGAAAGAGACAGGTTTGTGGTGATTTACATGGATGATAGCACAATATATTCTAGGTCTGATAAGGAGCATATCAGACATCTAGAAAGGGTCTTCCTCAAATGTAGAAAGTATGGCATTTCATTGAATCCAAGTTGAATTTTGCTCTGGAAGAGGGAAAAATTTTGGGGCACATCATCTCCAAAGAAGGCATAAGATTGATCCAGAAAGGGTGAGTGCCATCCTGAAGGTAGAGGAGCCAATAAGCAAGAAGAAGTACAGTCTTTCATTGGACAAGTAAATTTCTTAAGGAGATTCAATTCCAGCTTTGCTGAGATCCTGATGAAAATCACCCATATGCTGAGGAAAAATCATGAAATAAAGTGGACAGTGGAGGCTAAGAAGTCTTTCAAGGATATAAAATAGGCCATTTTAGAAGCCCCTATGCTGGTGAGTCCAGATTTTAATAAAGAATTTTTAGTATTCTCATATGCTTCAGAACACACTATAGCATTTGTTTTGTTACAGAAGAACGATCAAGGTGAGGAACATCATATAGCCTTTTTCAGTAATATTTTAAGAGATGGAGAACTAAAATATGATATAATGGAAAAAACAGGCTTTTGCTTTGGTTAAGGCCTTAAAATATTTCAAGATTTACATTCTCCACTCCCATATAATTGCTTACATTCCTAGCATTGTGGTAAAGAGTACACTTACACAGCCAGATCCAGAAGGGAGAAGAGCCAAATGGATTGTAGTTCTTCTGGAATATGACATAGAAATCAAACCCACAAAGTTGATTAAAGGATAGGGACTGGCTAAAATGATCACTGATTCTCATTGTGATTCCTTGCAGCTGAATTTCCTAGCTAGTCAATCAAATCAGTTAGACGCAGACGTGCAGGTAATGCCCGATTTTGCTATCTCTCCTTGGTATGCTGATATTTTTTATGTGTTGCGGAATTTACAACCTCCTGCAGGGTTAAGAAAAATAAGAGCTAGATCTGTGAAGCTGAAGGTGTTAGTTTTTCAACATTTAAGCTAGCATTATGACAAGATCTTTTCACTGAGAGAATAACAAGCACAGCAATCACATAAGCACATCAAGAAACAAGAGA
>LPNX010620547.1:524720-614524 GCA_001517045.1 Pseudotsuga menziesii
CTACATATACATCAACAGAAGGCTGCGAAATTATGTGTCATAGATCAGCACCTATATTGGAAGGATCCAGGTGGTATATTGCTAAAATGTCTCCTAGAAAATGAAGCTCAGCAAATAGCAAGGGACTTCCATGAAGGGGATTGTGGGGGACATCACTCTTGGAAAATCACTGTAAATAAGATTATAAGAGTGGGATTCTATCGGCCTTCATTGTTTTCATATGTGTATAAAGAAACCACCAGGTGTCATCAGTGCCAATTTTTTTATGGAAAAAGGAAAGTGGTTTCACTCCCTCTTAACCCCATATCAGTGGAAGCACCTTTCCAGCAATAGAGGTTGGATTTCATTAGGGAGATGAAACCGAACTCTTCAGGGAAGCATAAGTGGATTTTAACAGCAACTGATTATTTTACAAAATGGATTGAAGCGGAACCCACTAGGAGAGCTATAGAAGAAGTGATAATGGACTTCTCAGAGAATAATATTTTATCAAGATATGGTTGTCCCAGAAGAATTGTAACAGATAATGCACCTGCTTTTAAGTCTAAGAAGATGATTAATTTCTATCATAAGTATCACATAAGTCTAAATCATTCTACTGCCTATTATCCATAGGGAAACGGGCTGGCAAAGTCTTCTAACAAAAGTCTGGTGAGAATAATTAAGAAACTATTAGAAGAGAATAAAATAGCTTGGCACATAAAGCTGAAATATGCTTTATGGGCTGATAGAATCAGCACAAAGAGGGCTATCAAGATGACCATTCCAACTAGTGTACGGAGCCGAAGTGATTTTTCCTGCATCTCTAGGGGTGCTAGTTATGAAATTGTTGCAGGACCAACAAGATGAACCAAATCATATGCAAAGGAAAATAAACTAGATTATTGAACTAAATGAATTGAGGGATAAGGAATATGATAAGGTACAGATACATCAGGAGAAAATGAAGAATACCTTTGACAGGAAAATAAAGGAAGACATTTTTCAGGTGGATGACTTGGTATTAAAATGGGACGCCCCACATGAAGACAAAGGGAAACATGGTAAATTTGATCATTTATGGGTAGGCCCATACCTCATTGCAGCACACAGCGGCAACAATGATTTTATACTACAATATCAAGATGGGTCACAGTATGAGGGAGGCCCAGTGAATGGGAGATTCCTAAAAAATTATTTGGAGTAAGGGGGAAGAATCCCACGTATCATAGTGTAAATATTTTTGCTTTCAACCAGCACTGACGGTGAGCTAGAAATATTTGAAGCCCGCGGAGAAGGCCCTAAGATCAGGAAGGTAACCACTTTTCAGATAGATAAATAACATAGAAGACTGGGGTTGTGAATGGATTTGACTACTAGTATATGGGGTTATTTGCTACCTTGCTGGGAGGATAGCATCCCTTGTGGAGCCAGCTGTTAGCACCATATTTTGAAATATTTTTGGGTTACTGGAGATTTTGAAAAATGAGCCTATTAGAAGTACCATGAAAGTGCCCTTTGGGATATCTGTTGCGCATGAAGCACTCACGATGGACCGTTAGATGGTGAAATGGTTTTGAATCCATGATGGTAGGCCATTTCACCTTTATAGTAAGCACCAAAAGTAATAAAGTGAAGGAATTCATGAATCGACGGGTCATATCCAAGGAGGTGAATAGCGACGGCAGACAGAGATTCCGCAGAATGAAGATGCAAGGAAGAATGCAGCCTTGGGATTTGCAGAATATGTTAAATGGAAGCAGTGTTGGAGAGATAAGATTGATTCAACACCAGATCAATGGTGCTAAGACAATCCATGCAGGGAACATGCTCGGCCTAAGTATATTTTCTGAATCACAAAATGTGTTAAAGGGAGAAGCGATTGGACGGTGGAGATAAGGGCAGAGATAGATCTGCGGTTAGGGTAAATTCCATGATCCGAACTAGCACTGACGGAGTCAAGATTTCAATGTGTGAAAATTTATAAGGCCTACAAAGATCGACGGTTGCAAAGAAAGATAAATCTCGATCAATGGATAGGATACTTTCTGCGAGCAGGAGTTGCTCACTCGATTGAAGGAAAAGGGATCGGAGGAATGTTAAAGCTCTCAGGAGTGAACGATCCCGATGAGGATAGATCAGAGATCAACGGCCTATGTGGATTCCCCCAAATTGACCTGCACACATGGGTAATGTTGAAGCATCAGCAGGGACGTCCTATAGATCAAAGACTTAGATTGCAAAGAAAAGATCTACGGCACAGGTTAAATGGAGGCACACATGAGTTACACAATATAGAAAACTATAAAGGTGTCTACGTGGAGTTGAAAAGGGTTTTGTCTTTTCCAGAGCTTTGAGATTGATGAACGCCCAAACTGTGTGCAGAGTGCCAGCATGGAAAGATCTAAGAACGGTGCTACGTGACAAGGTAGTATCCCTAATATTTCCTCGGTACTTTTGAAAATGGATAGACCAGAAGAGATAGAGGCAGTAGAGGTAGGAGATAATGAAGAATTAGGGGCTAGTGGTCAGAACGAAGAAGAAAGATTCATAAATGAAGACACAAAAATATTTGATACTATTCTGTTGGGAGAAGTAGTTGAAGCGGCTAGAGGTAAACTAGAAGTTCTTAAGGACCAAGGTAGAGATACCTATGGTGTTTTAAAGTCATTTTTCCATCTTTTCTCTGTTAACCAAACCCTCAATTGCCTTGAGTTTGTTGAGTGGTGTGCAAGAAATTTTTCCACCATTGAAGGAGTCAGCATGAATAGGTCAAAGTCCAAAGTCCTTTTCCCTGTTCAAGCCCTCGAAATCCATAAATCCCTCCATGTCCCAGATGAGTTTGTCCATACCTCCCAAGCATATGACGAAGAAACTATTGTGTAGTTTTTTCAAGAATCTATAGTCAAAAGTAAGGAATCCTTACTGAAATCTTGTTCAAAACCTAACGCTAAACTTATCACCCTGTCTTACCCCATTGACTTGAGTCTATTTAATGAAGAATCCCAGTGGTGCATAACCTTAGCCAGTCAGTTCCTAGGTTTAGATACTAATGGCTACATAATGGAACCATTGTTGAGTCTATTGTTTGTCTTAGATACATGTTTGGTCGAACCTAAACTCCCCAGACAATCATTTCAGTCATGTTGTCTTAAGTTTGATGAGTTTCTAGCTGCAAACATTCGTTCCCAGTTAGCTAATTTCCACAACACCAGAGTGTTCATATTTCAATCCTTCTTATTGAAAGTGTTCTTGTCTTACAATGAATATAATTCACAGGTACCAAGGTTAGTAATCATTGATGACATGACCAAGAATTACTCTGAATTCTTGTACCTCTTGATGGTAGAGATATATGGCCTCTTCTTCCAAGAAATGTTGCCCAAGGTGTTTCCTGAGAAGAAGAAAATGTTGCAGCTATCTCCCAATAAGATGATAGGAGATTGGTTTCTGACCGAGTTTGAAATAATTATAATACTATATGGTTTTGTACATCAACCGTATATCCTCCCCACCTTTTTGACAGTTAGTATTTTTTCATTGGAATTGGTTAGCAGAGGCTCACTGTTGAAGAAGAACACATTCTGAGTTTTAGGAAAAGTTCAGGGATAAATTTTCCCTGGAAGGTGGGGCCATACACAATCAAAAGCAGAGCCACCCTACCACTGGTTGAAGATCTACTCAGGAATATGGGGTTCATTTTGGGACATGCCATAAACTACAACCCACACCAGGTGATCTCCAAAAGGAGACAGGCTAATAAGAATAATCCTTTTAAACACACGGAGGTAGTTGGACTCAGGGAAGCTGCAAATTGGGATGATTATCCTAATCATACCATAAAGGATGTCATCATGGATCAGAACTCTACCTCATCCCTGCCTGGGGAAAATTATTCCCCCATGAACCTATCCAGCATAGTCACCATGGTTGGAGATGCCTCGTCATTAGTGAGTTTTTCATACAATACTAAGAAGAGGGACCATGCAAAACCTATGGATACTAATGATATAGACACATCCAGCACACCCAAAAATCATAAAATGGAACTAGAACAGTAGATAGTGCAAGTAAGGATAAGGGGTATGAGAGGCCAGATGGGGATGAGAAGCAGAAAGGGCAAGAAAAAACAAGAACAACCCATAAAAGCTAGGTTAGAAGTGCAAGAGTATGTATTTGATGGGAAGACCCCCAACAAATATGATTCTAAAGAAGATTTTCTAAACACATATAGAGAGACGGCCGATAAAACCTTCGATGAGACAGTGAGGTTATATGATGAAATAATGCAGTTACCTGGGCCAGGTGTAGCATTGAAGACTGTGAGATATCATACTACAGACACCCTGAGCCTGGCCGTCTCAATGGGAAATAAAGTGTCAGAAGTTAGGGTGAACCTAGGGCAGGTTCATACTCCTGATATCATAAACCTCAAAAGAGAAACCGGGGATATATTGAATACCAGATTGCTAAAGGCCACTTTAAAGATGGCTAAGATGGATTCTAGTAAAACTAAGACTCGAAATCTATTTTGAGGAAAGTGAGAGTTGAAAAGAAGGCTCTAAAGGTCCAATTTCAAAAGTTGCAAGATGAATCAATAAAGGTGGATGGACAAGCCAATAAAGGAGCATTAGCTCAGAAGTTGCTAGAAGAGAAAGAAAAAGAAATTCAGGTGCTCAAGAAGAAGTTGAAAGTCCCTTCTACCCAGCTCATTCAAAAAACTGAGTTGACTGAATTTGAGAAGGAAAATGAGGCTTTGAATACCGAGCCTACTAATTGCAAGGCCAAACCTTTGAAACTCAAGGACAAAGAGAAACAATGGGAGAAAGAAGCTAAGTTGCTAAAGGAAAGAGAAGAAGATTTAAAGGTTAAGCTATTAGCCAAGGAAAATGAGCTATAAGAGAAAAGAGTAGTGGAAATTCCAGCCACTTTTCCCAGTATGAAGACAAATGCCACCTCTTTGTCTAATGCTATGTCACAAGTAAAACTAAGGGATGTGGAGCTTACAGGGATAAAGAAGCAAAATAAGAATTTGGAAGATATTGTTTTGAAGAAAGAAGAATAAAAGAAGAAGTTAACAAAAAGATGTCAAGAATTGCTAGAACAAAATGCCAAGTTAAGAAAGCAAGTGATTGGCCAAATGGACCTGTAGGGATGCTGGCATATGATCTAGGATAAAATCATCTCAAAATCTGACAAGTTCAGACCTTATATAAATTTCATCACCAATCAAGAAAACGCCTTGGAATTAGCCAAGAAAAATGTTACGAAAGTAAAGGGAGAATTGCACAAGAGATCTATGGGGACAGCTCAGAATGCTATCAATTTTCTAAGCAACTTATCAGAAGAACAGACCAGCAGGTATGATATCCCAAATAGAGTTTCTATCATTTCCAGAGCCAGAAAGGTGGTGAGAAAACATAGGATGCTAGACACGGTGCAGGCCAAAATCGATATTATAGATCACAAGATCGAAGAGGTGATCAAGTTATTTAAACCATTGGTAAGCAGGGGGATTCCTTTCTTTTGGGAAGAAAAGGGACCCTTGTTGAATCAGGAAGAGTATCTGGAGAGGTTAATCCTTTGTAGGGCTGACCATAGCAAGTTTGGGGATATGCATCATGCTCTATCGGGATCCATTATGTTTGACAAATTGGCTGAGGCATTTGAATTATTAGCCAATTTTAAGGCCACCTGCACTACAGTTCCTAATTTTTCATACACAGAGAATGCGGAGCTCAAAGTATTATCACATGACATGGTTTTCATTGTTTTTCCTGGTCCTGATCTGTGGAAGTCAATTCAATTGTATGGATCAAAAAAAATTAGTACGCATCCTCAAAGATAGCCAAGAATGCATCACGAAGAGTTTTTCCTCAGATACATACCTATTAGCAATCATCTCTCTCATATTTTGCACAGCTTTCATGAGCCGGGATACGCAGGAAAAGGATTTTAGCCTATTTTTCGAGTATTCTGTAATTATATGTCTGATGTAAATCATGGTGTATATGCCACGTTTCATTTTGTTAGGAGTTATTCTTCATTTGTAACAAATTTTGATTCTAATGTCGGTCTAGGAAGTGCGAGACATTATAAATATACCTCCTCGCAGAAGGAGAAGGGGTTGGTTGTTTTTGAACTCATGATACTGTTGTACTTTCTTTTGAATTAATACAGATTTCAGAGCTAAATGATGGATATATGCATTTACAAGAATTCTTGTGTGTCTCTCAATTATAGTCTATAACTATCTTTCCTTTCATGCGCATGTTCTCCTTGTTATTATTTACATTGTGTTGTTCTTCATATCGTAGACTTCGTGTATAATAGCTGGGAATTCATAATCATATGCTCCTACCATTGTCTCCAGTAGTCACCAAATATTTCTCCCAAAGCTGGTGTGGAATTCATCCCTGTGGTGCTCTGCACTAGTGGACTGCCATCTTTCTGCTTATACCACCAGACCCCAAATATAACGACCATAATTGAGGCACTATCTCGCTCCTGTGATCATTTTCCTGTGAACATCATCATGTATCCTTGATATATTTACTCCATCGCCGAATGTATATTTGTTTCGTCTACCAACCACTGATAAATTTGACATTCATTTTGTAACCATATATCTAGCCATATTTTACATTTGTGAGAGATCCCTCTCTGGAATTGGAGAAGCCAGCTCCCTTTCCTAAAGTGCTTCTGATGTTACCTAGGAACGATCCTTCACAACCTTTGGTAAATTTCCAGTGCTAACACATCCTATGGGTGAGTGTTTTGAGCACCCAATGGAGAGCCATTGAACACTCATAGAGCATTACTTGTTTCTTTATTCCTTCTGGGTTATGGATCCATTCCTCTAACGGATCAGGAGAGCTCTCATTCTATAAATCCGCATTGTTTTGTACCTGATCCCAATTGGATCTAGCATCGAATACAATACAATCCTCTTCACCAGGGTTGGCATGAAAAGATGGAGGCTGAGGCATGAATTCAATATTTATGCAGTGGGATATCTTGGTTATGTTTTCATTGAGAATGACTGCAACATTTTGGAGATCCGCTAAAATATCCTAGTTTTTTCTTTGGGTCTCCATATCCTTTCTTTGGTCCTCCAGAGTGAGCTCGAGGGTGATTTTCCTCATCTAAAAGTAGATCATATGTAATGTCCCCTCCTGGAAGGACATTGAAAGTGTTGACCTTGTCAAGTTCCTAGGGGTTAAAAATTGAATTAATTAAATTATGCCTAGGGAATTTTTGGTTATTTAAAACTATGCAAGCATATACTAGGGTAATTTCTAATTTTGATTATTTGTATGTAATTTTTCAATTAATATGCAAAATAATAACATGTGGGAATGAGTTTCCATGTCAGGAGGGTGCATAAAGAAATCCAAATTAGGAAAAGAAAATAGTTTCAAAAGCAGAAAGTGCAGGAAAAGAATCCAACGCAAAAGCAAGAAACTTTGGTTAAGGGGGGGCGTAGTTTCCATTTTGGTGAAAGGATGCAAGTAAGGAAACATAACCATTCATAAAGAAGGAAATTTTTTCTCAAGGAGGGCGAATTTCCACATTGGATTGAGTGATGCAAGCAGGGAAACAACATCTTAAGGATGGACTTGTTATTTTTCAAAAGGGGGCACATTCATGGAGTAGGGTTAGGGTTTGCAAGTGGTTAACTTACTCAATAGGTGGATGGCTTACTCAAAAATTCACTCAAATTTTATTTAAGCATGCTTCCAAATCCATCTCACAATTTTGATCATTAATTTTTTGTTGATGAGTGAAGCTAAGCTTCTATTTTGAGTGATGTACCTCAGCCACCTTGGGTGATGTGTCCCAAGCTTGCTATTATCTTCTCTTCTCTTCCATTATTCAGTGCAGCCATAAAGAGCCAAGGAGAAGCCATTGAATACCAATTTTTATCTCTCATATTATCCTTCCATCCATGGAATTCAAGATCTGGTGAAAGAAGACTTCACTTATGCTCTCAAGATTGTCAAATTAGTGTCGAGTGTTGGTTCCACTACACTATTCTTCAATTCTGGGCACCATTGAGGGATATCACATCCTATAATTCATTTATAATATTATCATATCCTTATTCATATTCTGACCTCTGATATACAGTAATCCTTCTTCTCTAGAATTCCATAATGCCACATTTTCATGGAAGAGTCATTCCAATGCTCATTAAATGAGTCTTTTTGTAATTTTAATGCAATGGTATTGATGTAATGGGTATAATAATATAAGATTTAATATGGTTAGTATATAATTATAAACCTCTAATAATATTTATTTTCAAGTCTTATAAAATACAGATTCAAAATTCATTGTTATTTTCTTACCACTGGTCATTGACTAGTCAATTTTGACTAGTTTTACAGCTTTTGATGTTATGTGTGATCTCTAAGATAATTTTTCATTAGGTAAGTTCATTTAGTTTCTATATTCAACCCATAACCCACCCCAAATCACATACTCAGAATTATTTTATTATGTATAGTGTTTTAGTGGCCTCCTCTACGCAGGCAGTCTCTAGACCAAAATCCTAGTTTTTCCCAAACACCCTCAAACTCTCTCAAACTGTTCCATATATATTAGAAACCTGTTCAAATAATTTACTTATACATCACATAATCCTTCGACAAGTCGTGGTTTCTTGTAATTGATTGTTCAATCTTAGTTTGCAGCGGCTGGGACACCCAGAAGCCTAGGACTAGACTTCAACATAGATGATGCTCAAAAACAAAAAGGGACCAACATCGGGGTGCTTAGGGATATGAAATTTTATTATCCAAAACTATCCTTTGGTTTCATCCACTCACCCTATTCCACTCTCATTTTATGTCCTTACTTCCTGTCTGGTGCCTTGTTGAAGAAAAAAAATTCAATCAATTGTAAAAGTCTTATTCAATATTGATAATTATCAGTAGTAGGAGTTAATATTCATATCTAATTCAGATCTTGGATACTACAGTGGTATCATAGTACTTTCCTCCACTCCTGTGGAAATTACTCTCTCAAGTTGAAGAAAATTGTAGGAATGTCCTATAACTTTGATGATGACTATGATGAGCAGTGTGAAGGAGAAAAAATCCTCTATGTTGATGGAGGCCTACCAAGAGATGAAGATGATGAAGTATATTGTTCATAAAATAGAGAAGATATCAGATTTTATTACCACATTGTTAAGAAATACTTGACAAATATCATAGAAGCATGTGAAAACCTGCCTCGTTGTTACAAGGAGTATCTAGATTTGGGCAAGAATATTGGTCCAGTCATGAATTTCAAGGAGTATATCTATCTCAAGTATGGATTTTGGCTTCATAATGTTGATGATCATTTTTTCAAGAGAAACAAAATGTCCATAGAGGAACCAAGTTGTTCCAAATCTATGAGTAAAGAAGAAGAAAGAGGAGGCAAAGGTGAAGATTCACCAAAGCCATCTGTGTGTCCAAGCATTATGAGAATGTTTGGTTTTTCTTCAAATAGAGATTCCAAAATTTACGAGTTGAGTACCACTCGAGATGAAGAAGTATCAAGTTGCTTGAAGGAGAATAGAAATGAAGTAGAGGTAGAGATCCATGAGGTGGAGTGCAAGTCACTGTAAGGTGACTACATGTGAGAAGAAAGGGAATATGAATGCACTTCTATATTCCTTTTGGGTGATCTCCAAATCACTACTAAGGATGTTGGTTCATGTAAGGGTGGTGAGACATATTTTGGATCATATCCAAAATAATTTTATAAATCATCTTTACAATCACCTCTTGAGCCTCATAATGAAGAAGAAGACAAGGCCTCACCACTTGGGTGAGAACCAGAGAATTTGGTGGAAAAGCAAGCCACCATAGTGCCCCTACATAAAGGTGAGGAAGATGAAATGCCAAGGTATGATGTGATTTTTTATTTTTGCAAGGATCAAATTTCATTCCAACCTTCAAAGATACCCTCCACTTCTTATCATGGAAGTGATTTTGTAAAAAAAATATAAAGTTGTCCGGTACATTGAGAATAAGAATTTTGTTGTGGATCCATGCCACAAGAAAGGTAGTCTTGTATGTAAAAAAAAATCATTCGACGTCCAGAAATAGAAGGAAGTATTCTTGGAGGTGTGACCAGAGTTTGTGGATGCATCAGAACCATCAACATCAGAAGAAGTAAAGGAGATTCCTGAACAATTTCAGCACGTATTTCAAAAGAATGTCCCACAAAAGGTTAGTAATCTCAAATCCTTCTTGTCAAGTTGTCTAACGCTAATACAAGATAAATATGCTATTGCAAAACTACATGCAATGATAGAAGAGATACCCCTAGAGCGACGACCTAAAAAGAAAGTTAACCAAGTGAGAAAGAAGTTTAAAAGTGGTCATGAATTAAGAATGACTGCGTAGATAGGTGACTACGACATGGATTACATCATCTTATACCTGGGGTCTAATGTCAATATTTTAATGCGACAGACCTAGGAAAGTATGGGAAATCCACACTTGGACTGGTCCCCTGTCCAACTGTGACTTGCAAATCAGGTGAAGGTCCTACCCATTCGTTGGCTGATCCAAGTCCCGGTCGGCATTGAAGGATTGCGCACATTTGTGGACTTTGAAGTCATTAATATTGTTGATGACACAAATCCATATCCCGCATTATTGGGGATAGATTGGGATATAGACAACCAAATTATTATAAACTTCAAGAAAAGTATCCTCTCATCCGAGGATAATAAGATAAGAGTGATGTCGCCCATTGATCCGCTAGAGGGACAGAGATACATCGAGCCTGTATATAATGATGGACATGCTGACTAGCTCGACCAAATCTACAATGTTACTGCTGTAACGAATGTAAAATAAATATAATAATTAAATAATTAATAATAATCATAATTAATTATACTTAACATGAAAGGACATAACCTTTCACTCACAATCCCCAAGCCTTATTTAATAGGCGGGTCATCAACCATTGTAATCAATCTATTATCTTTTATCTATACAACCATTAATATACATTTGCCCTATGGCTTATCCGATATTCCAGATATTTTGGTGATTATTGTGTGAGCGAAAGAATTGTTCGCTTCATGTGGTATCAGAGCCTCGTTTGTCTAATTTGGGCCTTTGGCCTTAATTCTCAGACCTTGTTTGATTTTTGGCTTGTAGCCTTATTTTAGGGTTTCCATAAAATATTGGACATTGTCCAAAAGAAAAAGAAAAACGTCAAAAAAAACAAAAACAAAAGAAAAAAGAAAACGTAAAAAAAGAAAAAAGAAAAAAAAGGCATAGAAAAGAAAAAAGATAAAAAAAATTCAAAATAAAAGATTAAAAAAAAAAAAAGTAAAAAAGAAAAGAAAGGAAAAAGAAAGTAAAAAAAAAAGAAAAGATAAAGTAAAACAAACACATGGTTTTGCTTTCCAACTTCAACCCAAGTTTTGCTTTGATTTGAATTATTATAATATATTTATAATAGTTAAATTTTTTGTTTTATTATATAAAATAACAAAATAAAGATTTTTATTATATAATAATTAATACAATAATTAATTATTATCTAAATATATATATATATATATTAAACTATATATATAGTGTATAAAAACATTAATATAATTATTAATTATTATTATAAAAAGAAAATTATAAAAATTATTACTTTATAATAATTATTGTTGAAAAAAAAATGGTTATTTTACCTAACCAAAAGAAGACTATATATTGTTGAAGAAACCAAAATCCAAGGAAGACTCATCAAGCAATCGATAGCCATTTATCATTAAAGAAATCAAAGACCATGGAAGTTGGTTTGCAAGCACAAATAGAGAAATTAGAAGCCAAGCTAAGGCGTTCTCAGAGAGACAATGAAGAGTTATGGGACATAAATACGAAATCAGAAATGTTGATTAAATTACATAATATGCAAAAAGAGCCCAAGGAACAAAAAAAATTCGACCAGAACAATCATATAGAAAAATTGTCGGCCCAAATTAAGAAATTAAAAGACAAAAATAATTTCAATCAGAGACAAGAAAATTAAGATATAAAGAAAGAAATACGTGATTACGAAGTAGAAATAATACGCTTGAACAAAATCGTTAACGGCAAAGATGAAGAACTGACGCACATACTACAGAAATTAGAAGATCAAGAATCAGTGGTCAACCAGTATCGACAACAGATAAAAGTTCTTCAACAACAAAACAACGACTCTAAAAAGGAACACAAGCTCAAGATCACAAAGAGTAATAACACAATATTTCACAATTCTGAAGAAATTTTCAAATTAAGAAATCATATGGAATCCATGAACATCTTTGTTGACATCAATGCCTTGGTGACAAGATGTTGTTGGAAAGCTTCTGGAAGAGAGATGGAAGGAGAATCCTTTCTGGAAGAGTGCATAACACTTAAAGAAGGCATGGCCAAGATGAAGGAGAGATATATGAACTTACTATCTGACAGAGATAATCTCCTCATGGTAGCTGAAATGTACCATTGTGCATTCAATAAGGAAATAGAATAGTTTAAAAGGGTCCATAGTAAATGGGAGGATACATATGATTGCTTGAAGAGAAACCAATAATCTCTTTAAGAGTCAAGGTTGTATATTGATCAACTTCAAATGGAGTTGAATGTATCACACCCCCCATCTTGCATGGAAAATAATCATGTGCACATGGTAGGATCTACTTTGGATATGCTGGAGGAACCTCATCTGGACGATAAACATGAGGAAGAAGCAGATTTGCAGATGCTTGTTAAAAGCTATGATGAATAAATTCTTGCCCAAGTACTCATCGAGATTCAAAGGAAGGATGAAGTGTTATTAGCTATGGGAAATATGCCTAAGGACATGTCGTATGGATCAGAAAATAAAAGTCCTTATTCATCCATTGGTTAGGTGGATAAAGACATCATTGAAATGAAAGCCTTGGGAAGTAAAGGGTTCTTGAATTTATGCAATATTTTTTTGTTGTGACTAATATTGTCATGATATGTGAACAACAAAAAAGACTTATTTTGCAGCCATTAGATACCTCCCATACACATGCACATGAGTTGCATTTTTATTTTCTTGTGCTTGAGGAGTTTGAGGTCAAGAAAAATAGAAACCAATCACGTGTTCATTGCCAGCGAGATTATGAATTACCCTTCGATGACTATTACACAGTTTTGAAGGAGGCAGATGATCACACTTGCACTAAGACAACCAATGGAGGAACACAACAGGATTTGAGGCCAAAATACGGTGACAAAATCCGATGACATCCAACGGAAAGTACTTTTTTTCGGATTGTAATGATGAAAAGTACTGGTTTGTCCGATTTGTTTTTGAAATCTTGAAGAATCGTCGGTTTTTCGACCTTCATGGTAGTTGGTTTTTCGACCAGGCTTGTTGTCGGATTTTCAACGTCCCCATAATTAAATAATATGTTGTGTCTCCTAGTAAACTGAATCTCTATCTGTGAGCATGCTTGTTTGAATAAGGCAGCAGGCGAAAATGGCACTTCCAAGGTAAGTTTTTTGTGCCATTGCAGAAATGGTGGTATCTCAAGTATTGGAAATCAGGAATCAATTTACAACCATCAATCGGCAGTGATCGTCTCTCTCCTAGATGCTCTCTATACAATTATACAGTCTAAACCTTAAGTTTTACTTTCCTTCTTCTCATTTTAGTACCTTTGGCATAAATACATGGATTATTTTTTGTTCTCTTTACTAATTGGGATGCAACATTATGGGAGAGGGGCACTGCACCAAAATGAGTTCATAGGTTTTTCCATCTTTCAAGAGCTTATAGGTTTTGCATATCTTTAATTTGGGTACAAAAACCACTGTATCGCAAGGTATTATTCTGGATGGAACCATTTCCCTCTGTTGGATCATGGTTTGTAAGCTAAATCTACAGTCCACAATATAGGGCTATTTTGCTAGAGGAGAAGATTGTTCCTATTATGGAATCATGGCATCAAATTCAAGGAGAAAGGGAGGACGAGCTGCATTCACTGTTTAAAAAAGGGCGTAGCTATTAGAAGAGAGGGAAATGAAATCCTGTGCTCACCCTCTTCCCTCTGGTAAGCGCCTATAAACACCAGCTTGGTATAGTAAATAGTGCTAGTAAAATAATAATAGATTAAATATGCAGATATCTGCAGTGTAGGGTGTTCCCAAGCTCATGACACAGCTAGCATATTTATTAATTGCTAGTCAAAAAGCATTAGAGCTTGCTTGCTGGGATTGAAGCCCAAGCCATCTTTTGAAACCTAGAACTAGCTGCCACAGTACAATATATTGTTTAATAGAAGAGATTCACACATTTGTTGAAGGCCGTGGCCAAGAAAAATATGATATTTCTGTTGTAGAAGTCACAGAAGGAGAAACATGTGTTACAGTGCATGTGGGAAGTAGCTATTTTTGTTGGGCATGTTATGAAGCTATCTCTTGTGTTATAGATCTTTATTGGAATTAAATCTTCATTCTGCTGCCGCTTTTGCTTGTGTGAGGTATGATATCTACCAAATCCACTCAATATTTACTACTGAAAGGAATCTACAGTAGTTTATATTTGTTCATTGAAGTATGCCTAGTTTGTGCAATACCAAGGAGAAAGTTGAAATCGTGGACAACACCTTTTTCCATTGTTGTTAGTGCATCGAATTTTCCAGGCATGTATTCACCTTATTTTTTAGTAAAATCCATATCTGGAAATTTGGCATTAAAAGTTTGATTTATGCTTTATATTATTACTGTAGCATTTTATTTTGCAAGCTTAAATGTTGTGGATGGTAAATGTTACATATGCTATAAGAACTTCCTTCTAAACCATCTAAGTACAATAATCATAAGGATTGAAAAACTAATGCTACATTCAACAATATACACTACAACTGTTTGTCAAAGTCACAGACCAAATTTCTTACAGTCTATTACCGCCCAGTGTATGCAAAGTGTTTTTAAAAACATATACTTGATCTCTACAGTGAACAAGGAAGAAATTAGACTTCTAGAGAGGATGTACTCTACAGCAGAGATATATCCATAGATTTAAGAGTAATTGCATGAATCCTGAAACCCTTCCATACTACTTAAACAGCCAGTGCAATAAGAGGGAAATGTGAACATAGCAGTACATTCATTAGAAGAAAATTATCCAAACTTGCTGGATAAATGCCTTTTGTTTTAATCTGGTCAGATAATCTTATATGTGGTCTATGGCATGTCAAATTGGTCAACTTGGTCTTCAAAATATAGGGTTTGGTTTTTCTTTTACAAGTAGATGCAGGTTTTGGTTTATTGATTTCTTTTTTTATTGCTTCTTTTGTAGTGGTTTCTGTGCTGCTACTGACGTTCAACCATTCACCTCTCAATTGAAAAATAAGTTGTTAGACAAATGTCAAGGAAAGGATGAAACTAACTTTACTCGGGCAGTGAAAGAGATATGTGAGGATTATGATGATAAAGGTACAGAGAAATAGGACTTTATGCCAGGGATTGATGATGGGAAATACAGATCATGTATTGATGAAACATTAAAGGATTCTGCAAAGAAAGTACAGTTTACAAAAAATGATAAAATCCAAGAAGCAACTGATGAGTGAGAGGAAATGTTGAAAATGAAACCAATGAATCACCAACCAATGAAGAGAAGGGAGGATATGGAAGAAACTAACATAAATTATATGGTATTGAAATGAAAAAAATCATGGTTCTTGTGATAGGGGGGATTGGGAGATTGAATTCTAGAAAGGAACGTGTGATAAAACAAAACAATTCAAGAATTATTATAAGTTGATATTTATACAGTAAACTAGTACCTCGGTTTATTTTATTTTCTGCATCTTCATTTGTTTAGGGGTTGTCATCTAAGCTCCCAATATGTATCAACATGTGTACTCAACAGTCCCATTAGATTTCTTTTGTGATCATTTGTTGTACTTTAATAAAATTATCTTATCTTATGTCCCTTGGTTGTCAGCAGACATACGTTTTTCAATGCCTTATTCGACTTGTGAGTGGTGTTTCTAGGGCCATATTTCTTTTGTTAGCATTGCTTTATTTCCTTTAGGTGACTCTTCTTCCTAGCTCCTCAATATTGTTGAAGCTTGAATTATCCTTAATCCCCTAAATTCAAGTTCTACGTAGCTCCTCTGTTATTTATATTTCTAATCATTTATAAGAATTTCATAAAGGTTTTGATTCTAAAGTCTGTACTATTTAGTTCTAACACTATTTTTGAAATCTATCATGATTCCCCTAGGATTGTCCAAAATGGTTAGTTTTTGGATTTTCTTAATATGCTATTGTTTGTTGTTAAAAAGTGGTCATTTTATCTTTGTTATTTTATGAAGATATTTTGTAAGGGAAAGGTTTGGCTTTCCTGTGGTCGTTTAGACAACAAATTAAGTATGTTCTTGTCATTCCTCATGTAAATTAACATTGCTTAAAAGCATTATAAATGATGCATAGGTTGTCATGAATGTCTCAAATACCAGGCTTACATGGAAATGTATATCTTTGTTCAAACAAATGAAATACGGTTATGTTTTTTCCTTAGTGTCATTTTTAAGTCGATGTATGCTCAATTATTTTAGTTGTAACTTTGAGCACAACTATCCCTGCTTTGTTAAAATGTGGTAATGTCAGTGCTCTAATTTTATCTCTTCCAACATGATACAGGACTATGTAAGAGTCTCCTTCAGGACTATGCACCAAAACTAATCCTGACACTTCCTATTTATTGCAGTAAAAGGTCAGGAAATATACATTTGCAAAACCTACAGAGGGTAATGTTTATGTTTGTTCCATTAGAGGAAATATCATTTGCATGGTTACTAGGTTTTTAAACATATTTATATTCCAGTTATTAATTATGATGTTTTGTGTAACAACAATTTGGAAGAAAGGCTGAGTATTGTTACCACACAAACTAGCGTCTTAAGATTGAAGCCCTAAAATCAATGATAACATATGAATAATTAAGAGGGAGTCCAATGTTACCAACCTAACCCTCTCTTGCACTTTAGGTTAGCTCTTCACTAGCTAAAGGGAGGAGTCCTTAAATAGGATTATTATAGTATAACAAGGAAGCACACGGTGAAATCAAAGAATAACTTTAGCAAAACAAAATGTTTTGTTTTTTTAGAAAATATAAAGGTGATGAAGGGATTGGAGACCAGTGTCTTATCAAATAGGAAGATGGGTTCAACCAAGGATTCAACAAGGGTTTCTTAGGAAATATTAGAAATTAATAGTTTTGATTTTAAGATCAATCAAAGGGGAAATTTCTAGAGCAGAAATTTCAAATGCACATTAAGGAGGAAGACTAGCATGAAAGGCATCGGAAAACACATAATCTACAACAAAAATTGGGCACCTAAACTACACTTCCAATTGATATAAACCCACATAAATGATATATTATATTCTTTATTACCTCAAATTCATTGACAATTTGAGATCCATCTATCAACCAAGCAAAAGAATACAAGAAGCCTTCAATGGAGCACCAACCTTATCCATCCATAAGAACAAAGAAATATTCCAAAAGTCTAATGGGATTTCTCCCCCTTTACAAACATAATAACTGAATGAGAATGCCAACCCTCATATAGGTTGTATTCCATCTCATTCTACAATAATATATGAATAAAACTAGGCAAAAATACTAGATCTAGCCTAGGATAGAGGAAGAAAACGAAAATGCTCCATCAAAACTCTAACAAACCCTAACAAACCCTAACAGCCTCCATGGAATGAGGTGGTTAAACCCAAAAGTACAATATACAAGATATAACAAGGCCCAATAAAGAGGGTGCCTCCACGAAACATGTATGAAGACAAGCAGAAACCCTAATGCATGGCCTCCAAAGGCCCTTCCTATGGCTAGGGATTTGACCTCATCAATGTGCAATGAAAGCATCCAAGTAGAAGATGTTTTTAAAGCATTAAATGGGAAAACCCTAGATAATGGTTTGACCAACCTCCAAGACCAAACTATCCTCCATAAGATGTGCAATTAACCCTCGAAAGTGGACATCCGGGTGAGAAAATCCCTAACTAGTGGAATGCTCACGGAGAAGGCATCTACAAGTGCACAAACAACCCTCCAAAATGAGGTTGTTAGAACCTATATGGAAACATTCTCTAAAAGAAACATAGATATTCCAAAAACTTAACACTCTCCCAAAAAGTACCCGAGCAAGTGTGCCAAGGATTATCCAAAGGTGGACACTTAAAGGGACAAAACCTAGTCAGTGCACAATGGTCCATCATAAATAGCATAGGCATGAGTCAGATTTCCCTCCAAGGCTGAACACTGCACAGATAATGGAAAATAATCATGGAAGGAAAACCATTCTGCTGAACTCTCTCATCAACATGGAATAGAAATTCTCCAAAATTGGCATAGAGTGAAGAGCATTGCTATACAAGGTGGACTCTCCATAAAGTATGGCCTCCAACAAGGAGATAGATCCAACAAAACCCCAAGAAAAGAAAACCTTGTCCATAACAAACACATTATAAGCTGTGTTCCCCATCTTCATCTGGATTAAAGATGATACAAGTCTAGCTTAGAGATCTAAAAATGCTGGTTATATTTCCACATAAAAGCTACATTATACTCTACCTGGCCCTATCCTTTCCAAAAAAGCCTCACATATTTTACATAGGTGCACACTTACAGGTATCAAAATGGAAAACACTGATTTGGAGAAGAATAGACCTTAGAGCAGTCCCATGTCTAGGTCTGATACAACATCGGCACCCCTTTTGAACACTTTTTTATCAACAAATAGCTTTGCTTGTTGCTACAAGTCCACCTATAATTGTATTCATGTGTTCCCTCTGTTTAGCAGTGCGACCATTTCATAAGAAGAATTATCCATGAATATTTTTGGATGAATATATATGGTTTCTTTTTCAACAGTAATTTAGATTAAAGAGGTGGGATCAAGCCTTTATTAGAACCTTTCAATGGTGACCCAAGCTGGGAAACTTTCCAATGGACCTTTTTAGCATGGATCTCCATGAAGACTTCTCATAACAGTATATGGATTTGCATCAGAACTTCCCAGGGTTTTCCTTGTAGCAGCAATTTGATTTTGTCATTGAAAACATGACATTTCGTAGGAAGCATTCCTCATAGTCAGGCCTCACACCATGTACGGTATCACAAGGATGCAATCTGCTTCCTATATGCAGCCCTTTTAATGATTTCTATAACTCTATTATGATGTTACCCTTAGCCAATAATACTATTAACGCTCCAGATCAAATTCTGGGTGCATATACTTTAGCATCCTATATCATCAACGTGCTTCACATTTGAGGAAATTAATAGATTCAACTTGAGGTTGATCATTCATTGGTTTTTGGGCTACAATAACACTTCAATACCTACCCATTGTACTGCTAATTGCACTATTACCTTCATGCTTGTTATTGAGTGTATATATGGCAGATTTTAGAAATGAAAAAAGTCCTAAGTGTTTGATAGATGCCTTCATCTAGAACCATGTTAATTTCATCTCAAGAAAACAATCGTTTCACCCATATTATCCATTAGAAATAGAGCCAATTATTCTAACCAAGAATTTCAAGGGAATCAATGTCAATCCATCCATGCCAAATCATCTCAATCAACCAAACAGTAATCATGAAATCGCCAAATCAAACCAACAGAGCAAGTGATGTGCAAGTGGGATGCATTATTGTCATGAAATCATTAATAATCACCATATGAGAGTACATAAATAGCTAATTAATAAGGAAAAGCATCCCAAATCCAGATCCTTATTGAAAAATTTTGTTCGGTCAGGTTAGTAGAAAAACCTCTTGTGGATGTGGCCCTGACTGCAAGAACAGATCCAGCTTCAGGTACTTCACTATTGTATGATCTATTAGTCTTATTAATATGCTTGATTATGTAATAGATAATTTTTTAAACCAAAAATAAAAATTCTTGAGCTTGGTACAAAAACAAAGAAATGCCAAAAAGGAAAGAAAAAAATAATGCCTTCTAGAATCTAAACAACATGCTACCCCAAGTCATAGTTAAGCTACAAATGATTACAGTGATATTTATACATTGCAATTTCGGATGCAAGTAACATTTTTGATCCCATGTAATATTACATTAAGTAATATTTTGGCCAATATAGATGTCACATACCCCAGATTGCAAAAACATTTTATGTTTGAGAAGACATTATGCTTTAATTTTATTGTAAAGTTTGTAATTATTGACCAAGAGGGGTCAAGGATGATTGTATTTAATTGATGAATATTTTATTAATTAATAAATAAAATATGAGACAACAGCTTAAGGAGGCTGTTAAATGAGTGTCTACTGGCCACTTGGTGGAATAGGCTGGGTTGAGAGCAGATTGACACTTCGCAGCATCCTCAAACTACTTCTAACAGTTGCAGGAGGCAACTTCCCTATTTTTGTGGTCATATTCCCCAAGAAAGTGGAACAAGAGCAAGTGGCTCATTAAGTGAAAAACTAGCCCAAAAGACCTAGGCATGTTTATAAACTACCCATCGAATTCAACTGAGGTTGTTCAATCTTTACTTGTGAAATTTCTGAGTGAAATTTGTGCACAAGAGGTTCGATGGAGGGGAAATGCAGAAGTGTTTGAGTGTGAAAGTGTTGATTTACTGAAATAGTGCAGCTATTTTGGCTGAGTTCTTACTGTTGATTACTCTATGGAGTTGCAGGGGTTTCTTAACGCATTCTCTCACCCATTGCTTTCAACCGGGTGGACCAGTGGACAGGCTCAGGGGTCCTAAGCCTAGCTGCTAAGCTATCTTCAGGAATTTGGTTTGGTGGAACAGGCTCCTTAGACTATTTTCTCCTCTGCAATATTACCAAGTTCTAAATGATATTTAATTTTCTCTATGCAAGCATAGTAACTGGACTGTATGAATTTAGGAGTTGATGTTTATATATGATTGACTCATTTGTTTTAAAAATTAGATAGATAAATCTCTTATTGTTCAAAGATAAATAAATTATGTCAAATATGTATTCAAATGATTGAATTAGGGTTTTATATATTTTGTTAAGAGAATGAAAGAAAAATCCTTGTTGTATTTTTGCACACCTCTGTAGAGGTAGTACTCTAGTACAGTAGGTAAATTTAAGAATGATGAATAAATCAAGTTAAGATGTGAGTGAATCTGATCTTTTATCTTTTACAAATAATCTATTCTAGAAATGTTTAACAGAAAATTTACTCAACTCTAGAGGATTATCTTAACTATTACATATGTTTAATTATAATCATAAAAGTACCTTAAAATAATGTTTTTACTAAAATCCATTAAACAGTTTGTGTAACTGTGTTCTTTTAACACAGTAAAAGTAACTATCTCTAAGGCTTAACATACATATAACTATTAACTAATACAAGACAGGAAAATAAGGCAAATGGAGTAACATTAGACTACAAATAATAATTATGTTAATTGCAGTAATGATGTACAAATATCAGATATTAAATAATAAACAGAAGAAAAAAAAATAAAAATAAAAATAAATAAACAATGCAAAATCTAAATTAAAATGAAAATACTAAAATTTACTTTGGGTTAAACCCTAAATAAGAAAACCTATCTAACCAAGTTTTTATTTTCCTTTCTTCCTTCAAGGATAAAGTATTTCTCAGTTTATTCCAAACCCTTACTATTCCAAATTTTTCAATACATAACTATTATATCCAATTTATAATTACCTAAATTAAATTGAAGTTATACACAAGCAGGGTAAGATCTCTTTAGTATATATAAAATAAAACAGGATAAAAGAAATAAAATTAAAATTTCTCTAAATATTTTTATGCAATTTTTCACAGGTCACAAGGTCAAACCTCTCGACCAAGAAGACCTTCTTTTTTCTATTTCTCAAACATTCATTTATAGTAAAAACCCTACAATCTTATTATAATAAAACAAAAATTAAATCAAACACAAACATCTCAAAACCGAAAACATTAATACTATGGAGACTGTAAAATCTATTAAAACAAAACAAGTTTTTAAACAAAAAAAAAATCTATCCATTAACAATCTTTAAACAATCGAAATGGTTGAGCCATACGGCTTATAAATTGTTATCCAACACATACAAGTCTACACAAACCCTAGCATACATAAGTGAAACCTATCATAACAGAATCACAGCCTTACAGCTATTTACAAATTATACATTAAACCAAACAAGTCACGACCACCATCGCTAGCAGAACCCTACTCATCGCCGAAGGAGAAACCCCAGGTGGTAAGGCCAAGGCTTACCAATTATTTTGTGCAGTAAGATTTCAGCTCGAAAAAATCATAGTTCTTCCACGTAATCTCTTTCATTCAGCGTTGGGAGGACGAGTCTCAGTCGTAGCCAAGCCTACACAAACCAAAGCATTTGCATTAATATTTTTTTTTAAAACCTTCTCATTGTAAACAGAAATAGAATTTGGATAAATGAAAGAAGTTACCTTCCAATCATAGCCGCAGTATGGATTTCTTTGAACCCACTCAAACCCTGGCGAAGGAACCGTAGTATCGAGCCACCATTCGAGAAGAACTCTCATTCTATGACCACGGCACAAAGTAAGGAAGCAGTACTGAAAATGCTACAGAAAATTCCACAAATAGAAGCCAAGTTTTTTGTTGATAACTTGAACCAGGAAGACCACGGATGAGAGTTGTCTCAGTAGACACTCTATGAACTAAAATGAGTATTAACTCCACTGAAAAATGGTTTTTACACTCTCAGCTTCAACTATGGCCACGCGAGCCTGTCAACTCTACACTCAAGCAACAAAAAAGATGGAGAAACAAGCGATATTTTAGGTATGGGTTGACTTATAGCTAGGGTTTACACATATAAAACTATATCCAAAGAAATCACCACACGTGGATTCCACCAAGAAATAAATCTTATGGGTTTCATATGAGTTTCTCTATAGTCCAACATCGTGGTATAGTTAAGCCTGCAATTTGTGAAAAACCATCGTTAATACTTTGACAAAATTTAAAATTCGATTTTATGACCCTTATTTGGTTATGCTATAACATTATATATGGGATTATGGTACCATGGTACCCAAGATAGGATTAATACAATATTTATAAATAAAATATGTATAGTGTAGGTTTAAGCATTATATAATTTTTTTGTATTTTTAAATTATTTATGCCATAAAATGAAACTAGGCAAATCTAGTATGTCATTAAGCCTAGATTTAGGATAATAGTATTTTCCCCAATGATTGCTTAAATATAAAAAACTCAAGTATAGGAAGGAACAGGTTTTTCAATACCTGCATTACTCAAATCTTTAATTTAAATAAAGTAATCTAGCATTTTTTTACTTTTGCAGTCGAAATAACTAATCTCGCTTGAAACTGGAAACAAAATGGTTTACCTGTAAGAAGACCTATAGCAAGAACCATCATTACACTACATTATCTTCAATGAGATAAGTAAGCCTCGACATGACCATAATTTCCTTCATTTAAGCAAGAGACAAACCTTAGTACTTTGCACTCACAAGTAAATAAACAGTTGTTTTCAGTTCTTACTACTTCAGATATTTTACATTCTAAATCGATATTTCATTACTTAATTTTGAACGCAGATAGTAAAGAAGGTAGTTATAGAAATTAATAAAGGAATTTGTTTTAGTTTCTAGATTAGATCTTTTGGAATGTTAACTGCTAAGTTTTCTCTCTTAAGCGATGATTTTAAACATTAATTGTCACAAGAAAAATTTTAAATTTTTATTGAATTTTGGGGTTTTACACTAAACTTATCCATCACCCACTTTGTCTGCTTGTGAAAGACAGTCAACTGAGATAGGATAATAGTCCTAGAAAATAGTGACAAAATTGCATCTCATTCTGTCAGTAATCTATCAATACAGATAACAGTTCTCAAATATGACGCATCATTTCTCATATATGTTTGTTTTTGTGTATTTGGATGACATTTTGATTTATAGTGGTAGCAAAGGTGATCATTTAGCATATTAGATTGGTGTTGGAATTTTTTAACAGAGAGGAGTTGCAAATAAATTTGAAGAAGTTGGTGTATTTTAGATTTGTAACCTTGTGGAAAGGATTGAGCATGGGATTTGATAAGGTGAGGGCTCTATTGCATTGGCTAGTACTGTGCGGTGTACATGGGGTGAAGAGTTTCCATGGAATTTCTAGATTTTAAAAGAAGTTTATTATTTGTTTAGTTCTTCTTTACTATCTGAATTAAGCACCATGTCTTCAAAATAGGTACAGATGACCCTATTTCCAAAGTTGCAGACAACTCTTTTTGCTACAGCTTTTCCTGGATTCCTTGAGTCTATCAAATTTCAGTATTCTCCCATGTTGTTGTGGCATATTTGGGGCTCAAGGTTCTTGAGGGTTGTTTATTCATGGTATTTATTCAAAAAAATTTAACCAATACATGCATCGCTTTAGTTATTGAATAATTACTTAGCTATTATGTGGAGATATAAAATGAATTATTATCAGCATTTTATTGATTTTAGCATCTGTCGGGCTTATCTTATTGTAATGTTGGAAGCTTTTGTTGATTGTGTTGTTGTATATATATTTTTATAATGGATCAAATGGCAAGCTTGAATCAAACATGAAGATAAGTGCACAAGTAATCTGTACTAGGGAGAGCTGGTTGTTTGTTGCTAATGAAACATCAATGGTATATCGAGTTCGTTATATTGTGAAATTTTCTTAGATTTCTTGGTAGTTTAAACTTTTAGTAGTTGAAATCTGTTTTTGATTCTTTAACCTTTGTAGACATTTCTTTTCTTATTTGTGTAGAGTTAATTTCTATATTTGTTGATTGTTTAGATGGGCACTAAAGGTAGCTTCAAGAATAGATATAAGCCACATGTTGGTGAAGGTATGTTGAGCCCAAATAGGGAAATGGTTACAGATTTTGTAAAAGATAATTTTACTGAACATCCTTCATTTGCAAGGATAATCCAGAGAAAATGCCTCGGTCGAAGTGGTAAAATGGTAAAGTATCTAGACAGTCTGATTTTGTGATGTTTGGCTCTATCTTATGTTAGCTCAAAATAATTTGTGGGGTTGTGAATTCTTAAAACTTGTATCCCTTTCTATTTTAAAAGCATCCTTGAGTTTTCTTTTTGCAAATGGATTTTTTGTTTTGTCTCTTCTCAAGTGAATTCTTCTTTACTGTATGATCTCTAATGGATTCATCTATTTTTAATTTGTAGTCTTTCCCAGTAATGTTCATGAAAAAATATCTCTTAGGGTAGCAAAGCATTGCGACATTCGAGGATTGTGATGGGATTTCATGGAGAATAGAGTGGTATGCATACCTACGGTCTGGACGGAGACTTGTGTTCCACTATTGGATGGTCTGAATTTGCTTCTGATCACAATGCAAAATATGGTGATATCTTACTTGTAAAAATCCTAAAATTTGGCATTAAAAGTTTTATTTATGCTTTATATCATTACTGTAGCATTTTATTTTGCAAGATTAAATGGTGTATCTTAAATGTTGTGGATGGTAAATGTTATTTAGGGGTAGTGTGATGTGCATTGGTTCTTGGCAGTGTGATTCCCATCATGTGGGACTTGGACTCCCTTCATATTATTCCTTTCAACTTGTCAATAAGTTATAACAAAATTATCTTTGCTCAACTTAATAGTGACTTTTATCTTACTTTTTTCACTGGTCATTTCTATATGATTTTCATGGTCGTTGAACATTAACATAAACTAAGTGGCTTAGCTTATGAATATCTAGATAGGTTTTGAATTCATCGATGCTTTCTTTCACTACATTCCCATGCCAAGCTATTGATAGTGGGTATATTTGAAATCAACGTTGTCTCATTTTATCTTGTTTGTGTAAACTTTTTCCTTTTATTTGGATGAGCACTGTTACATAGATATCGATGGTGCTTTCTTGACTGTACATATTTGTCAAAGTCCCTATTTAGTATTTACAAGACCCTGGGTTCATTCCTATTATAGTTCTCCAGCTCAAACTTTGAACTGTTGGTGATCATAAGTGGTCAAATCACTAGGGATCTCCTGGCATCATTAAAAGTCACAAAGAGAGCCATACTTGACTCTCACAATTCTCAAACTTCCTAGAAATATCTATTGCAAAAAACTCCTAAGGTGTCAATATACTAATACTGGAGGGGTCAATATACTATGTTTCCTTCAACTTACCCGTTTGGTTGGGGGAGGGGTCAAATTTGCAGGAATTCTATTTCTGATACTAGTACATGTTTCGTACAACTTAGCTGGAAATGCTTTGCAACTATGTAATTGTCAAGAAAACATTTCTAGTGCCATGTGTGATTTTATCTGGGCCACGAATATTATTATATACTGCAACATTTGCAACGAGGCTTGTGGCTCTAGGTTTGAGAAACCATCCAAATGATAAAATCATGGCCACTTCTCTATTCTTTTGCTTATATAATGGTTGATTGATGCTGGTAATTTTGGATATCTTAGAGAATTACTTGACAGTGGTTATCTATGTTCTTCAATAGTGAGGAAGACCTTAATCGCAGCATTGGGGAAGGTTTTCCTGCAGGATTGACTAAAAAATATGAAGAGAGAAAAGGTAGGTCGTTGTTAGTCAGGGAAAGTTTCTTGTTAGTCAAGGAAAGTTTCCTGGAGATTCGCGACGAATTAAAATCTTGTGTTGACAAAGAAAAAAACCAAGATTCTCAACATATGTATGGATTCCAGGATGAAATCTAAAATTGGATGGTATTTATCCTCACATGCCCATTTGTGAAAAAATATGAAGACTGGATGAACATTTGCATTCGGTAAAAAGGGAAAGAATTGAAGTTGAATATGAAACCAAGAAAATTGTAGAAGCCTGCTATTTTTTTTAACATCCTCGGGCCATCGAATTTCTAACACCTAGTCCATGTACAGGTAGTCAGATTTTCGACGCCTAATTCGACAAACATTTAATAGAAACAAAGGCTTCCACGCATCGTATTGAAGTGATATTCGTCGGTTAATCGACGTTACGTCGTCAGAATTTAGACGCCTAATTCAAATAAAAATTGTAACACCCCAGTTTTGACCCCATTTTCATTAAATGTATATGATGTATATATTGTAATTAATCATGGTGTGGAGCTAAAGGAAAAATCCCCACCATGGATTTAGCGTTTAAGGTTCAGGCGATTAAAATCGTCGCGAATGGTATATCATGATATCTGGCACATTATAGTTTTAGCATCATGTAAATATGCACTTTAATTAAAATAAACCCCAACCAGCTATGTCAATGAAACCATGATGAAAAGGGCATGATTTTCCTAAGGATAAGGAGGGGGAATTATTAAACCTTGATCCAATGGGGAAAATCCATGTGTCAGCTGTTAAACCCATTTAGTTGTCACCCACCCTTTTGACTTACTCACCTTTCCTTGTCTCAATCAGTCAACTACCAAATTAAAAACCTCTGTTGTTAGTTGGGCAATTATTACTGGGCAGTGGTGTGTGGCAGGACTGTCAGTCCTTGCCCACACGCACACTCCACCAGTAGACTCTTTCACCCTCACATGGGAATTCTTGCATTCTTTCCCATCCTCACGCAGAGACAGTCATTCTTCTCCTCACGCCCAGGTCTTGGAATTTTTAGTCACACAGAGAGCTGGGAGAGTGGTCTCACATGCACCATTTTGCTATGTGTATTTCTCTTCGTTGGGGGACTGACCCCATGAATTCACCTCCACGTGGGTTGTTTTTCCTTCCTCATGCAGCTGAAAAATCGATTGCCATTGGTTTCCCCATGATTTTGGTTTGATGTGGGTTCAGTTTGTGTTTTTGGGTTGTTGTGGGTTCATATTTAGTCGTTTTGGCCACGATAGGGCCAAGAATGACTCAGGAATAGAATTTCCCAGTCAGGGTTGTGTATTACCCAAATTGTCACCTCGGTTGTTATGTGGTGTTTGATTTTCTTCCCCAGAGCTGTGAATTGCTTGTTTTGTTGTGTGTATGTAGTGGTTGGTCTTTGGACTGTGTTGGAGTGGGAATGAAGGCTTGGTATGCTTGATGAACCTGGTGTGTTTGGGAGCCACATAAACAGAGCTAGAGGGTTGGCTTTCTTCTCCACAACCCTTGAATAGCACTGGAAGGGAAGTTAGGTCCTGAGGGAATGTGTAGCAGAGAAGGGACTGATTCCTTGTGTTGGGTGTGTGTGGGTGTCCTAGAAGTCATGCTAGTTCTAGTGTAGGTGTCCTTAGCTCTTCAGTGAGCCCACCAGCTTAGCATTCAGCTTTTCCTAGCTCCCTGATGGCCTGATAAACCCAACTGTGTTGGCTTGGCTGATTTGTGTACCTTCGCTATGTGTGAGCCTTCTTAGTTCCTTATTCCTTGGGGAAGCATGCCCAGCTTAGGGGTGGCAGTGTTGCTAAGAGATGAAGGAGCTCACTGGCCTATGGTTGGGTGGAACGTTGTAGCGACGTAGCTAGTTGTGGTGATAATTTCTTCATAAGATAAGTATTCTTGTGTTCAATCTCTGCAATCATATTTGATGTTTAATGAATTACAATGAACATCTTGAATTCCTGAATGTATGTTTTTCTTCCGTTGTATGCTGAATAATTATGCATCTCTGCATGTTTTACTTAAAAGCATTTTAGTTTTTTTTATGCATGTACATGTTCATGGGGCTAGTTTCCCAGATAGTTAATGGTATGGTATCGTCCTCTTTGCCAGTCGGAGGGTCGGGGATGTTACTATCACATACCCCAATTTTGTAAAATTATGTAATTTGTTTTATTATATTTCTGAAACATTATGATTAAATTTAATCCTAAGTAGGGATTGATGACTCAGCAGAGTCAACAGTAATGGAGTGTAATTCAGAATATTTTATTATTAATAAATAAATTATGGAGACAACAGCATGGGAGAGTTGTTAAAAGAGGTTACTGGTCAAACTGGTGGATGGAACTAGGTGGAAAGGCAAAAGACAAGTGGCAGCATCCTCAAACACTTCCTAAGTTGCAGGTGGCAACTTCCCTATATTTGGGGTCATGATTTCCCAAGAAAGTGGAATCAGAGCAGGTGGCTCATTAAATGACAGTTAACCCAATAAATACCTAGGCAATCTTTTAAAAGTACTCAATGAAGAGAGCTTAGGCTGCTCATATTTTATTCCAGAAAGAATTCATTCAGGTGAATGTTATTCTAGAATTTCATTGAGGAAAGAGGGAAAAACAGTAAGGAAGTGTTCTGAGTGGATTGCTGCAGTAACTTGATTTTATTTACAGCTATTAGTTGGAAGAACTTGCTGATAAGTTCAGGATTCATACTGAGTTTGAGGACTGGAATCTGATATTGCTGCACCTAGTTCCATCCAGGGAGACCAGAGCAAGCTCGGGGGTCATGAGAAGTCACTGTCTGAGCGCTCTACAGGAGTTGGTAGGGAGGAACGGCCTCCCATTGCTGTTGTTGTCCATAGCTTAAACAGGTTCTGTTATTTATTTCTTTATGTTTACTAGGTATAAATGGATGCATGATATGATTTATTTATATGTCTGAGTAGTTAATTAGTTTCAGTAAAGTTAGTAACTCAGATTATCAGTAGTTAAATCTGTTAGTAGTACTGTGTTTTTCCACATCTGGAATCACCAGACCGTACTCTAGCACAGTATCTCGATATTTTGAAGTAACGTCCTTCTGAACCGAGTTTTCCTGTTTAGTTACTTCCAGTAACCACTAATGTTTTATTAATTTATAAGTTACTGTATATTCGATTACAATAAAAGCTACTGAACATTATAGAAAGCAGAAGTTAGATTGTTTTCACATTTGTTTTACTATACAGTTTTATACCAGGGGTGATTTACTTCTAGAAATTTAACTCAAAGCAAGAACAAGTCACCGAGCTACTATTTCTTTTTATTCAGATTATAATCATAATAATAATTGCATTTACAGAACCTTTGTAAATAAACTTTATAACTAAGAGAATAAACAATTTACAGCAAAACATAGATAGCATTAATGTATAAGTTATAGCAATGTCAGGTAGATATTATATACATTATAGTAAGTTAGAAGTTATTTTATTTTTTATTGCTATTAATTTACAATAAGTTCTTATATAAATACTCTCTAGATTTAAATTTATAGTTCGAGCTGCAAGTATTTTTTTTACAGGTATTTTCATTTCCTTATTCATAAGGAGGGCAAATATCAAAGTTGATACAAAAACCTTTTTAAAAAAAATTACTTGTACATAGTAATTAAACCCAAAACTTTTTGCACAGAGAGAACATTATTATTAAGGCCATCATCTTTATTTAATAAATTAAACTAAGTAAATATTCTGTACAAATATTAATATGTATACTTTTAAAGATAATTATTTTATAGATAGAAGATAAACAATTAAATACTGAACTTATGTAAGTACTTTTCTAACTCAGAAAAAGTAATTAAATTGTAGGAAAAGAATTAAACAGTATGGAGTAATTTTACATCCAAACTACAATATTTAAATAAAAATTATGGAAATATACTAAATTTATTATTATAGAATCCAAAGTACTGCAGATAAAACAAATGGTTATATAATAGTATAACTCTTTATGTAATACAAAGATAATATTATAGTTAACATAGACAACCTTCTTTATCCGAAAGTAAGCCTTAGATTCTAAAAGCTTAGAGTAAGTACACGGACTGTACTTAGGGGTATTTGCAGAAAGGAAGAAATTAAAGACCCTATATTATTATCAAAAGATAAACACTAATTTTATACAATTTCTTACTAATAAGAAGGTTAAAAATAAACCGGAAGGTAAAAACTTATTGTTCAGTATACAATTTAAAAGTATACATGTGTGATACTATATTCTTATCTAGTAACCAGTAACCTAATGTCACAGCCACTTTCTTATCTGGATTTATAATACAAACAGGAACAAAAATAGTATTATTAAATTGCTTTGTAAACTAGGGTTTAACCCTATGAATACCAATTTCTGCCAAATAAATAATAACTCTAAAATTAAGACAGAAATCTATTTACGGCCGCATTGTACAGGCAGTAATACAAACAAGTTACAGAAGAAGGATAAATATTTTATTTATATTGTAAACTATGAGCAAAATTTACCCTATGCTTTCCAACGATTACAGTATGACTAGAAGTAAAAAATCGAGGTCTTTACCTCGGCAAAAACAGGCTTGCAGCCGAGCTACTTAACAGTACTTACAAGTATATAAAAGACAACTAATATTTACAGTCTCGGTTTAAGCCGTAACACTTTCACATCGGGTGAAGGGTTTCTCTTACTAATCCTTAAACAAGCAGTTTTTAAAACCAAACTGAAGTAAAGGGTTTCAAGCTTCATAAGCCAACCCTTGAAAGGGCCATCGTAACCATAAGGAAAATAAGCCGTGGCAAGAACCAGGCTTACCGGTTGCAGCTCGCTTGCCCAGCCCTCTCACCAGTGGCCGCGTCGTGGAGTTGTAAGAACCTGCTTTACATGAAATATAATCCTTTATAAGAGTACTGTAAGCTGTAAAGGAAAGATTTAAAACCTACATCGAACTTAAAAACAGTATTTTAAACCCTTACCTTCTTCATGAAGGAGGCACGACCACTGGCATCTTTTAGCACAGTCAACAGCGTAGGGATAATAACTCCCAAACCCAGCACAGATATTAAATACTGTAAGTCTAACTATCGTAACCCCTAGAGGAAGATTTTAAAATCAGCGAAGGTTCGGTTCACTGTGTAAAGAAGAGTTTAATGAAGGAAGGGAGGACTGCACCTCAATGCCTAGCGAAGGAAGCCAGCCTCGACTGAGGAACAAATATGCAGGATATTATACAGATGAGAGGCTACGTCGAAATTCCCAGCTTAGTCGCAGAGCAACCAGCAGAGCGACCAGCGCCGAGGGAGAAGGGAACAAATGAAGTTTAGGGTTACCCACAACGTTTTTATTCACACAGTGCATGGCTGAAGTTTCGCCACGATGGCAGTTAAATTTTTCAGTACATAATGGGTTTGTTTACATAGTTTAGTTTACATCTAGCTGGAGGATTGATTTTCCCAATCATTCACTCAATCAAGAGTTTAACCAAGGCCTTCATTCTACGCTGCATGCAAAAATGACTTGTATCATTTCTCTTCTTTCCTTTAATCATTGGAAACCATGTTAAATCTAACAAACGACTTCATAGAATATGCAAAGCTCGGTGGTTGATAAAGTTTTGATTAAAAACCTTAACCTTGCCTTTATAATTTATATGCATTGGAGAATCGTGTTATAACATATAGTTCTTATAGAGACAACCTCAACGCAAGTATTGTTTTATAAACTCTTGCATTATACGTATATATTGCTCAAGTTCTTTTATAAGAAAATCAAGAATCATAATATAAAGACCTAAGATGGTGGTAGGGTAAGTTATATAATCATTTGGGGTATATTTATGGATTTGCCAATAGCTTTGGGAATTCATCCCTCATTTAGAATCCATAACTCTTGTTAGTATAAAGATTTCCTTTGAAATTGAGTAGTCTTATATTAAATTTCAAGATCAAGGCTATGAAAAGTATTATAGAATTAGTTTTTAATTTCTAGCCTTTATAAGCTAAGTCCTTTCATTTGCTAGCATAGTTAGAAGTTTATAAAGGAAGGCTTGATAGTAAGAAACTAGTTATCATTGTTCCTTGCTGCCTGTAATCTTTTTAATGATTTATTTTCACAGCTTAACATAGCAACTATAGTACCAGTTACTAAGGTTAAGAAGGTAGTATTTAACAAGTAGAGATGTAGATTTATTTATATTGATATCCTCATTAAAAAGCAAGAACTTGGCAAAGATAGTCCAAACCTTTACAGTACTACGAGAAAATCCTTACCAGTTTCTTTGAATGGGAATGCTTGCTTATATCTGGATTCTTGTTATAAGTTTCATAATTCTATTTTCTTTACTCTGATTTTTTCCTTAAAGAATTAAAAGATACATTTGTATAAAAATGCAACTGTAATGGTATAGAGAATATAACAGATCAGTAAGAACATAAGTTAATTTACTGGAAAGAAAATAGTTAAATATACCTGAGCAAATATTGAAATGAACTATTTCTTATCTACTCTCGAATTTTGTCTCTTACGATAATCTTCTAATAAATACTCTAGAATTACATTTGCAGCGCCACAACCTAGTACCTGTTCATCTGTAAGAAAAGTAGAAACCGTTGCATTAGCTCGAAAGCTAAGTAAGCCTGGTTAAGCATAACAGATCACCTTATGATCACAAAAGGAACAAAAAAATCAGTAAGCTGTAAAGTATGTTCTATAACTAACATACTAACTGATAAGTTCAATATTAAGCTGATAATACTTAACTAATTAATATTAGTTAATCTGCTTTACATTAATGCAACTAATTAATGTTAATTAATCTATTTAACTATATTGTTTTGTAGATTTAAAAAATTTAAATTTTTTAGAAATTTTGGGGTTTTGACATGTGGTATTAGAGCATGGTTCAAACACTAGGCCTTGATGTGGCCCAATTACTTTCCGCAGAACAGTAAAAATAATATACTAACCTGTAATTTGTTTTATGTGAAAAGTAGAAAATTATTTTTTTCTGAATCTAACAGGCAGGTATGGAGAACTTAGGAGAATATGTTGGGGAGGAATCTCCAAACACTGAGACCAGACAGATGTCCAGAGAACCTGTGATTAAGGAGATAACTGCTCACCCCTCAGAGTTGATGCAGACCATAAAGAGTTTAAAGACTGAAATAGAATCAGTCAAAAAGGATAATGAAAGAATTCTGAAGACTCAAGAGGAGTTAAATCAAATTCTGATAGAGAAATTTCAGACTGAAGGGAAAAATAGAAGGTCTGAATCTGAAGAAGCTAGTCATCAAAAATGGTCCAAAAAGATGAAACTAGCTAAACCTGATAGCAGTTCCTCATCTGAAAGCTTTAGGGAACAACAAAGCTATTACTCTACTAGTGATAGTAGCGAAGCAGAGGTGTATAAGAGAAATAAAAAGTACAGACCTTACGAAGAGATTCCTGGGGAGTTCAAGAAAATAAAACCCCCAACTTTCAATGGAGAAACGGAAAAAGGAGAAGAGGCAGAATCCTGGTTATCCGGGATGAGAAAATATTTTCAGATTTATAATTATTCAAATCAGCTGAAGGAGAGAATGGCCATCTATAACCTTTCTGGAAAGGCAGATATATGGTGGCAAGATTTGAAGAGGGTTAAGGGGATTAAAGAAAAAGAGGTCAATTGGAGTACTTTTAAAAGGTACTTCAAGAAGAAGTTTCTGTCTGAACAATACTATGAAGAAAGGGCCAAGGATTTTTATGAGTTAAAGCTTAGGTCCATGATTGTGAAAGACTTAAACAGCAAGTTCTTAAGTCTGTTAAGGTATGTGTCGTATTTAGTTGATGAGAAACCTAAGGTACAGCAGTTTCTCAGCTGCCTGCCATACCATATAAAAGACAGAATCAAATATGATAACCCCAAAACTATGGAAGAAGCCATGCAAAAAGCTAATTTCTATTTTGAACAGAACAAAAAGAAGGAATGAATAACCAATTGGAAGGCTAAAAAGAATGGTAATCAGTCTGAATTCAAGAAAAAGGAGTATGTACCCCAGAAAAATTTCAGGAACAACAAGAACAGAAACCATTCTAATGGTAAGAACTTTCAAGGAAGCAAAAATGGTGTTTCAAATAACTCCAATAACTTCAAGGGAAGCAAGGAGGTTTCTAACAATCATGGAAATTTCACTAAGAATTTCGAAAGGAAAGAACCTATTAAGTGTTGGGAGTGCAATGGCCCACACTATGCTTCAGTTTGCCCAAATCGAAAGAAGCCAAACAACAATATTCATACAATACAAGATGAAATGACTGTTGGAGACTTTGCAAGGACCATGCCCCGAATCAATGCAGCATTGGAGAATCGCCAAGCTGAGTACCAAACTTCCATGGTGGAAGTAGAAGGTATGGTTAACAAAACTCCTGTAACTATTTTGATAGATCCAGGTGCTAGCCTAAGTTATATTTCACCGCAGATAGTAGAAAAGTGTAATCTGACTGTTTAAAAGTTTGATAACTCTTGGCTAGTTCAACTAGCCACAGGGGCAAAAAGGGAGGTAAATTGTTATGTTAAAGATTGTTCTTTAGATATGAATGATTTTAAAACTACTATTAAATTAAATGTTCTGCCACTTGGTTCGTATGACATACTTATTGGTATGGACTGGTTAGAACAACACAGGGTAGTTTTAAACTGTTTTGATAAAACTTTTACTTGTTTGAATAATAATGAACAGCCTGTAATAGTTAAAGGCGTTCCTAGGAAAACTGTGGTTAGGCAGATCTCTGCCTTGCAGCTCAAAAGAGCAGTCAGGAAAGGATGCAAGGCCTATGTTGTAATCATTACAGATGAGGTAATTAAAGTTGAAAAAGATAAAATAAAAATAGAGGATATTCCTGTGTTAAATGAATTTATTGATGTTTTTCAGGAGGAAATTCCAGGATTACCTCCCAGGAGGGAACTGGATTTCACAATAGAGCTGGTACCAGGTGCTGTACCTAGCTCGAAGGCTCCGTATCGTATGAATATTCTGGAACTTAACGAATTAAAATCTCAGTTAAAGGAATTAATCAATAAGAAATATATATGTCCTAGTGTGTCTCCTTGGGGAGCACCAGTAATCTTTGTTAAAAAGAAAGACGGAACTATGCGACTTTGCATAGATTACCGTTAACTTAATAAAATGACAATTAAAAATAGATATCCGTTGCCCCGCATAGATGATCTGTTTGATCAGCTGCGTGGAGCTATGGTGTTCTCTAAGATAGACCTGAAATCAGGCTATCATCAGGTGAGGATTAAAGAAGAGGACATATTCAAGACAACTTTCAGAACTAGGTATGGACATTACAAATTTGTCGTAATGCCATTCGGGCTTACTAATGCCCCAACCATCTTTATGTGTCTAATGAATAACATAATGCATAAATACTTAGATAAGTTTGTCGTTGTATTCATCGATGACATCTTAATCTATTCTAAAAATGAAGAGGAACATAAAGAACATTTACAGATAGTCTTACAAGAACTACGAGAGCAACAGCTCTTTGCGAAGTTCAGTAAGTGTGATTTTTTCAAGGATGAAATCCAGTATTTAGGTCACGTTGTGACTAAAGAAGGGATTTCAGTTGATCCTGAAAATATCAGAGCAATTGAAGAATGGCCAGTACCTAAAGACGTAACAGATGTTAGGTCTTTCATGGGAATCACCGGTTATTACCAGAGATTCATAGAAGGCTTTTCAAAAATAGCCAACCCAATCACTTCCTTGCAAAAGAAAGGCAAGAAGTTCAATTGGAACTTAAAATGCGAAGAAAGCTTTAAGAAACTAAAAACTTTATTAACAACTGCACCAATTCTAAGAATAGCGGATCCTAATAAGGATTTCGTGGTTTGCACCGATGCTTGTAATGACAGTCTAGGCGGAGTGCTAACTCAGGATGGGCATGTCATTGCCTATGAATCTAGGAAGCTAAAGATCCATGAAAAAAATTATGCCACGTATGATTTGGAGCTAGCTGCTGTTATTCATGCCTTAAAAATGTGGCGACACCACTTAATAGGCAGAAAGTTTACTCTAATGACTGATAATAAGGGTCTAAAATACCTTTTAGATCAGCCTAATTTAAATGCAAGGCAAGCAAGATGGTTAGCCTTCCTAAGTGAATACGATTTCAAAATTCAACACATAAAAGGAAAAGAAAATAAAGTAGCTGATGCTTTGAGCAGAAATGCAAAACTGAATTTTACAACAGCAATCAGTACTTATAATTCTGATTTAAATGAACAGCTAACTGAAGGGATAAAATTGGATGAAAATTATCAAAAATTACAAGCTACAGCTAAGGAAGAACCCACAGAAAGTTTAATTAAGGGTTATAGTCTAAATAAAGATGGATTTTTATTGTTTAAGGACAGACTGTATGTGCCAAATGTGTCTAACATTAAATTACTGATTCTGGATGAAGTGCATAAAACCCCTTATTCAGGGCATCCAGGCTACCAGAAAACTGTCACCATGTTGAGAAAAGATTATTTCTGGCCTAATATGAAATCTGAAGTAGCTGAGTATATAGCTAGATGTCTGTACTGTCAACAAGTGAAGACAGAACATCAACATCCAGCTGGGTTATTGCAACCTTTGCCTATTCCTAGCTGGAAATGGGAAATAATGAGCTTAGATTTCATTACGGGATTACCCAGAAATCAAAATCAGAATGATTCAATTATGGTGGTAGTGGATAAATTAAGTAAAGCAGCACATTTTATTCCTGTTAAAACCATTTATAAGGCTGCAAATATAGCAGACATTTTCTTAAAGCAGATTTTTCGGCTACATGGTGTACCGAAGGTTATTATTTCAGACAGGGATCCTAAATTCACAGGGAATTTCTAGAAATCCTTGTTTAAGGGATTAAACACAACACTGAATTTCAGTACTTCTTTCCATCCTCAGACGGACGGACAGACTAAAAGAGTTAATCAGGTGTTGGAAGATTTGTTAAGAATGTACGTCAAGCATCAACCAGGTAAGTGGGAGGATTACTTGCATTTAGCAGAATTTGCATACAACAATAACTATCAATCATCAGCTAAGTTCAGTCCTTTTGAAATTCTGTATGGGCGTAAATGCAGCACTCCTATCTCCTAGAATAATCCAGTGGATAGATTATTGTTGGGACCCGAATTACTAAAGGAAATGGAACAAATTGTAAAACAAGTGCAGGAGAACTTGAAGGTTGCCCAGGATCGGAAAAAGAGCCAAGCAGATTTAAAAAAAACTCCTAAAGAGTTCCAGGTGGGTGAGCACGTGTTCATAAAGGTAAGACCAAAGAAGAGCTCCCTAAGACTAGGGAGCTGTGCAAAATTAGCACCACGCTACTGTGGTCCGTTTGAAATTTTATCTAGAGTTGGTCAAGTTGCATATCAGCTAGCGTTACCACCTAATTTAAAAGTGCACAATGTTTTTCATATTTCTGTTCTGAAAAAGTATCTTCATGATGCTACTCATGTGATTGATTGGAACGTTGTAAAGGTAGAACCAGAAGGGGAAGTTCTGGTGGAACCGGATTGTATCCTCGGGAGGAGGGAAATTACTCTGCGGAACTGCACAATTGGACAGCTGAAGGTGCAATGGAAGCACCTTAGTCCTGAAGAAGCTACTTGGGAACTGGAAAGTAAGATGCGGGAAGCATACCCGAATCTGTTCCAGGAGGTTCCTGAGGAAGAAGAATAAGTAACATCGAGGACGATGTTACATTTTAAGGGGGAGTGTATGTCACATACCCCAATTTTGTAAAATTACGTAATTTGTTTTATTATATTTCTGAGACATTATGATTAAATTTAATCCTAAGTAGGGATTGATGACTCAGCAGAGTCAACAGTAATGGAGTGTAATTCAGAATATTTTATTATTAATAAATAAATTATGGAGACAACAGCATGGGAGAGCTGTTAAAAGAGGTTACTGGTCAAACTGGTGGATGGAACTAGGTGAAAAGGCAAAAGACAAGTGGCAGCATCCTCAAACACTTCCTAAGTTGCAGGTGGAAACTTCCCTATATTTGGGGTCATGATTCCCCAAGAAAGTGGAATCAGAGCAGGTGGCTCATTAAATGATAGTTAACCCAACAAAGACCTAGGCAATATTTTAAAAGTACTCAATGAAGAAAGCTTAGGCTACTCAGATTTTATTCCAGAAAGAATTCATTCAGGTGAATGTTATTCTGGAATTTCATTGAGGAAAGAGGGAAAAACAGTAAGGAAGTGTTCTGAGTGGATTGCTGCAGTAACTTGATTTTATTTACAGCTCTTAGCTGGAAGAACTTGCTGATAAGTTCAGGATTCATACTGAGTTTGAGGACTGGAATCTGATATTGCTGCACCTAGTTCCAGCCAGGGAGACCAGAGCAAGCTCGGGGGTTCTGAGAATTCGCTGTCGGAGCGCTCTCCAGGAGTTGGTAGGGAGGAACTGCCTCCCATTGCTGTTGTTGTCCACAGCTTAAACAGGTTCTGTTATTTATTTCTTTATGTTTACTGAGTATAAATGGATGCATGATATGATTTATTTATATGTCTGAGTAGTTAATTAGTTTCAGTAAAGTTAGTAACTCAGATTATCAGTAGTTAAATCTGTTAGTAGTACTGTGTTTTTCCACATCTGGAATCACCAGACCGTACTCTAGCACAATATCTCGATATTTTGAAGTAACATCCTTCTGAACCGAGTTTTCCTATTTAGTTACTTCCAGTAACCACTAATGTTTTATTAATTTATAAGTTACTGTATCTTCGATTACAATAAAAGCTACTGAACATTATAGAAAGCAGAAGTTAGATTGTTTTCACATTTGTTTTACTATACAGTTTTATACCAGGGGTGATTTACTTCTAGAAATTTAACTCAAAGCAAGAACAAGTCACCGAGCTACTATTTCTTTTTATTCAGATTATAATCATAATAATAATTGCATTTACAGAACCTTTGTAAATAAACTTTATAACTAAGAGAATAAACAATTTACAGCAAAACATAAATAGCATTAATGTATAAGTTATAGCAATGTCACGTAGATATTATATACATTATAGTAAGTAAGAAGGTATTTTATTTTTTGTTGCTATTAATTTACAATAAGTTCTTATATAAATACTCTCTAGATTTAAATTTATAGTTCGAGCTGCAAGTATTTTTTTTACAGGTATTTTCATTTCCTTATTCATAAGGAGGGCAAATATCAAAGCTGATACAAAAACCTTTTTTTTTTAAATTACTTGTACACAGTAATTAAACCCAATACTTTTTGCACAGAGAGAACATTATTATTAAGGCCATCATCTTTATTTCATAAATTAAACTAAGTAAATATTCTATACAAATATTAATATGTATACTTTTAAAGATAATTATTTTATAGATAGAAGATAAACAATTAAATACTAAACTTATGTAAGTACTTTTCTAACTCAGAAAAAGTAATCAAATTGTAGGAAAAGAATTAAACAGTATGGAGTAATTTTACATCCAAACTACAATATTTAAATAAAAATTATGGAAATATACTAAATTTATTATTATAGAATCCAAAGTACTGCAGATAAACCAAATGGTTATATAATAGTATAACTCTTTATGTAATACAAAGATAATATTATAGTTAACATAGACAATCTTCTTTATCCGAAAGTAAGCCTTAGATTATAAAAGCTTAGAGTAAGTACACGGACTGTACTTAGGGGTATTTGCAGAAAGGAAGAAATTAAAGACCCTATATTATTATCAAAAGATAAACACTAATTTTATACAATTTCTTACTAATAAGAAGGTTAAAAATAAACCGGAAGGTAAAAACTTATTGTTCAGTATACAATTTAAAAGTATACCTGTGTGATACTATATTCTTATCTAGTAACCAGTAACCTAATGTCACAGCCACTTTCTTATCTGGCTTTATAATACTAACAGGAACAAAAATAGTATTATTAAATTGCTGTGTAAACTAGGGTTTAACCCTATGAATACCAATTTCTGCCAAATAAATAATAACTCTAAAATTAAGACAGAAATCTATTTACGGCCACATTGTACAGGCAGTAATACAAACAAGTTACAGAAGAAGGATAAATATTTTATTTATATTGTAAACTGTGAGCAAAATTTACCCTATGCTTTCCAACGATTACAGTATGACTAGAAGTCAAAAACTGAGGTCTTTACCTCGGCAAAAACACGCTTGCAGCCGAGCTACTTAACAGTACATACAAGTATATAAAAGACAACTAATATTTACAGTCTCGGCTTAAGCCGTAACACCTTCACATCGGGTGAAGGGTTTCTCTTACTAATCCTTAAACAAGCAGTTTTTAAAACCAAACTGAAGTAAAGGGTTTCAGGCTTCATAAGCCAACCCTTGAAAGGGCCATCGTAACCATAAGGAGAATAAGCTATGGCAAGAACCAGGCTTACCGGTTGCAGCTCGCTTTCCCAGCCCTCTCACCAGTGGCCGCGCCGTGGAGTTGTAAGAACCTGCTTTACATGAAATATAATCCTTTATAAGAGTACTGTAAGCTCTAAAGGAAAGATTTAAAACCTACATCGAACTTAAAAACAGTATTTTAAACCCTTACCTGCTTCATGAAGGAGGCATGACCACTAGCATCTTTTAGCACAGTCAACAGCGTAGGGAGAATAACTCCCAAACCTAGCACAGATATTAAAGACTGTAAGTCTAACTACCGTAACCCCTGGAGGAAGATTTTAAAATCAGCGAAGGTTCGGTTCACTGTGTAAAGAAGAGTTTAATGAAGGAAGGGAGGACTGCACCTCAATGCTTAGCGAAGGAAGCCAGCCTCGACTGAGGAACAAATATGGAGGATATTATACAGGTGAGAGGCCACGTCGAAATGCCCAGCTCAGTCGCAGAGAAACCAGCAGAGCGACCAGCGCCGAGGGAGAAGGGAACAAATGAAGTTTAGGGTTACCCACAACGTTTTTATTCACACAGTGCATGGCTGAAGTTTCGCCATGATGACAGTTAAATTTTTCAGTACATAATGGGTTTGTTTACATAGTTTAGTTTACATCTGGCTGGAGGATTGATTTTCCCAATCATTCGCTCAATCAAAAGTTTAACCAAGGCCTTTGTTCTACGCTGCATGCAAAAATGATTTGTATCATTTCTCTTCTTTCCTTTAATCATTGGAAACCATGTTAAATCTAACAAACGACTTCATAGAATATGCAAAGCTTGGTGGTTGATAAAGTTTTGATTAAAAACCTTAACCTTGCCTTTATAATTTATATGCATTGGAGAATCGTGTTATAACATATAGTTCTTATAGAGACAACCTCAACGCAAGTATTGTTTTATAAACTCTTGCATTATACGTATATATTGCTCAAGTTGTTTTATAAGAAAATCAAGAATCATAATATAAAGACCTAAGATGGTGGTAGGGTAAGTTATATAATCATTTGGGGTATATTTATGGATTTTCCAATAGCTTTGGGAATTCATCCCTCATTTAAAATCCATAACTCTTGTTAGTATAAAGATTTCCTTTGAAATTGAGTAGTCTTATATTAAATTTCAAGATCAAGGCTATGAAAAGTATTATAGAATTAGTTTTTAATTTCTAGCCTTTATAAGCTAAGTCCTTTCATTTGCTAGCATAGTTAGAAGTTTATAAAGGAAGGCTTGATAGTAAGAAACTAGTTATCATTGTTCCTTGCTGCCTGTAATCTTTTTAATGATTTATTTTCACAGCTTAACATAGCAACTATAGTACCAGTTACTAAGGTTAAGAAGGTAGTATTTAACAAGTAGAGATGTAGATTTATTTATATTGATATCCTCATTAAAAAGCAAGAACTTGGCAAAGATAGTCCAAACCTTTACAGTACTACGAGAAAATCCTTACCAGTTTCTTTGAATGGGAATGCTTGCTTATATCTGGATTCTTGTTATAAGTTTCATAATTCTATTTTCTTTACTCTGATTTTTTCCTTAAAGAATTAAAAGATACATTTGTATAAAAATGCAATTGTAATGGTATAGAGAATATAACAGATCAGTAAGAACATAAGTTAATTTACTGGAAAGAAAACACTTAAATATACCTGAGCAAATATTGAAATGAACTATTTCTTATCTACTCTCGAATTTTGTCTCTTACGATAATCTTCTAATAAATACTCTAGAATTACATTTGTAGCGCCACAACCTCGTACCTGTTCATCTGTAAGAAAAGTAGAAACCGTTGCATTAGCTCGAAAGCTAAGTAAGCCTGGTTAAGCATAACAGATCACCTTATGATCACAAAAGGAACAAAAAAATCAGTAAGCTGTAAAGTATGTTCTATAACTAACATACTAACTGATAAGTTCAATATTAGGCTGATAATACTTAACTAATTAATATTAGTTAATCTTCTTTACATTAATGCAACTAATTAATGTTAATTAAGCTGTTTAACTATATTGTTTTGTAGATTTAAAAATTTTAAATTTTTCGGAAATTTTGGGGTTTTGACAGTTACAATGTGGTATCATAGCTCACGTTGCAGCATGGGCCTCAATGGGCCATGACGAATCAGTGACACAGGCAGCTAGTTACCCTCTTCCCAACAGGGGAAAAATGAGAAATCAAAGAAAATGACAGGAAAATTTTGAAAATTTTTCTAAGTATGAAAATTATCGGATGGCTTAGGCTGAAGCCCATCCGATACGTCGGATGACTTAGCCGGAAGCTCATCTGATACACTAGATAAACTAGGCAAAAGTCCACCCAATAAAGAACCGGCGAAAAGAAAATTTTGAAAATTGTTGTCCAAGTTTGAAACTTGCCGGTGGTCTCGGCTGAGAGGAGCCGACGGTCTCGACTAGGTTGAGCCGAGACACAGCGGACAAGGAAACCGAAGAGAAAAACATGAAAATTTAAGTGTCAAAATCGTCGGAAAGTGTTCGTTGAAGCAAATACGAAGCTCTTGGCTAGGAGGAGCCGAAGGTCTTGGCTAGGCAGAGTCGAGGTGTTGGCAAGGCTCGCCTGAAGGAAGCCGAAGCATCGAAAAAGGATAGATGATTGAGCAGTCGATGCGGCGACAAAAGAAAGAGGAAGATAAGAAGAAAAATTCAGAAATTTTTGTAAGTATAGGAAATCTCGAAAGAAAATAGAGGATCGGTCAGCCAATGTGTATCGGAAGCTAGAGGAAGATCAGTCCAAAACGTTGAAAGAAAATAGAGGATCAGTCAACCGATGTGTATCGGAATCTATTGGAATATCGGTCTGAAACATCAAAAGAAAATAGAGTATCAGTCAGCCGATGTGTATCGAAAGCCAAAGGAAGATCGGTCTAAAACGTCAAAAGAAAATAGAGGATCGATCAGCCGATGTGTATCAGAATCTAGAGGAAGATCGTTCTGAAACGTCGAAAGAAAATAGAGGATCGGTTAGCTGATGTGTATCGGAAGCTAGAGGAAGATCGATATGAAATGTCAGAAGAAAATAGAGGATTGGTCAGCTGATTTATATCGGAAGCTAGAGGAAGATCGGTCTGAAACGTCGAAAGAAAATAGAGGATTGGTCAGTCGATGTGCGTCGGAAGGCAGAGGAAGAATGATTCGATGTGCATCGGAATATGAATGAAGATATTTCCGCTAAGGTATCAGAAGCGTTGTCAACTAATGATCTGATACACCAGATGATTAGTTGGGAAGATATCCGATATGACAAAAAAAAAATTGAGTTTTCAGTGGGATTTTCAGCAATTTTTCAGTGGATTTACAGGGCCGAAAAGGGGGAAAATGGCAGCGATCTTATGGGCCAGATTGCATGAAAATCAAATATTTACAAAAAAAATTCGTTCCCCTTGACCCCCGTCGTCCCCCTGAGACAGTCGTTCTTTGAGGAAGAAAATTCTGTGTTTTGGGAAAATTTGTAACTGTATGATTTTTTCCAAGAGAAGGTAAGTAACTCTGAGTTGTATAAATGTTATGTAGCTAACAGTTGTGTTACTAACACATTTTGAAGAATCATAGTCACCTCTAAGGGTGGCATTCCAGGTAGTGTGGTTTGATAAAGTAAGTTGTGGTTCAGCCATGAGAACCCATGACAGATATGATGCTCAGGATTCCTACGAGCGTGCGTGAGATGCCATGGGAGAAAATGTACGAGTTGGAAATGATGACATAGATTCTAATGGAAGGAGATTCCAAGAGACACCACCAGATATTGCATCCACCATGAGAAGTTTGATTAAAGCCCAGGAAGAGTAGCATCAGTTGAATGCTGCTATGTTGCAATGTTTAACAAACTTACAAAGAAAGATAGACTCTGGACAGGGTACAATAAAACCAGAAGGCAGTAAGAGCAGTACCAGGAGAAGAAGAAGGACTTCTAGTAGATCATCTGACTCAGAAGAATCCAATGGGGCTTCAATCTCTTCTTCTTGTAAGGGAAAAATAAAGAATCACCATAGGGATCACTCTCGGATGAATTTAAGAAGGCTAAACCTCCTACATTTGATGGTGAGGTAAAGACTGGACAAGAGGCTGAAGCTTGGCTTCTTGGGATAAAGAATTACTTCCAAGTTCAGGATATTTTGAGAAACATGAAGGCAAGGGTTGCCATATTTAATCTAAATGGAAGGGCATCCATTTGGTGGGAGCACTTCAAGCAAGTAAAGAGGATCAGTGAAAGGAGACTTAAGTGGAAAAAATTCAAGAAGTATTTCAAGCAAAAATACCTCTCTAACAGGTATTATGATGACAAGATTAAGGAGTTCCATGAGCTGAGATAGAGACAGCAGACCATGGAAGAGTATGCAAATAATTTCTTGGAACTGTTGAGGTATGTCAGGTACATCAAAGATGAAAAAGTGAAGGTACAACGTTTTCTGAGTGGATTGACTCAGTCTTACAAAGACAGAATTGAGTTTTATTAACCTAGAACTCTTGAAGAAGCAATAAGGAAGGCTAAGTATTGCTATGAGCAAAGCAAAGGTAAACCTGATCAACATAAGGCCTGGAAGGACAAGAAGAATGAGAAGTTTGACCAAAGAAAGAAAGGTTTCAAACCTTCTAACTTCAGGAATCAGTAGAAGCAACCATCCCAAGCTGCGAGTAAGCCAGTTGGAGTGATAGGAGAAAAGCCTAAAGATCCACAATAGAATAGATGACCACTCCAATGTTGGAAATGTGGAGGACCCCACATGCTCAGAAGTTATCCACTCGAGAATGAGAGTGCAAGGCCAGCTTACAACATTCAAGAAGCAGAAACAATGGGTCAAGTAGCAAGGGCCATCCCTAGGATTTATGTAGCACTGGAGGACTGCTAGGTAGATCACCAGTCAACTGTGGTTGAAGTTGCAGGTAAGATTGTTGAGAAATCTATTTCTATTTTGATTGACCCCGGTTCTACTCACAGTTACATTACTCCTAGAGTAGTGGATATTTGTGCTTTTAAGAGATGTAAAACATACAAAATTTTGGTTAGTTCAGCTAGCCACTGGAACTAAGAGAAAGTTTAGTGAAGTCGTAGAGAAATGTCCATTGGTTATGAATGGATTGGTCAATTGTGTAGATCTAAATGTTCTACCACTTGGTTCCTATGATGTTCTCGTTGGAATGGATTGGTTAGAAGCTCATAGGGTAAATCTTGACTATTACAATAAGACTTTTGAATGCATGGATGAATAAGGGAACCCAGTAGTGGTAAAAGGTATTCCAAAGGTGATTTCAGTAAGGCAGGTTTCAGTAATGTAGTTGAAGAAGTTCTGTAGGAAAGGTTTCCAGTTGTATGCAACTCATATTTTGGAGGCAACAGAGGATGAAACTCCTAGGTTGGAGGACTATCAGGTGTTACAAGAATTCAAGGATGTGTTTCCTGATGAGATTCCAGGGCTTCCTCCAAAGAGGGACATTGATTTCACAATTGAACTTGTGCAGGAGCAGCACCCATGTCCAAGACACCCTACAGGATGAGTACACCAAAGATGCTAGAACTAAAGATGCAACTGCAAGAGTTGCTGGAAAAGAAGTATATTAGGCCGAGTGTGTCTCCTTGGGGAGCACCAGTTCTTTTTGTAAAGAAGAAGGATGATACACTCAGGTTGTGTATTGATTACAGACAATTGAACAAAGTTACTATGAAGAATAAATACTTGTTGCCTAGGATTGATGACCTCTTTGATCAAATGAGAGGAGCAAAGGTATTTTCCAAGATTGACTTGAGGTCTGCTATTTTCCGTCAGGTGAGAATAAAGGATGAAAACATTCGTAAGACAGCCTTTAGAACAAGGTATGGAAATTATGAGTTTGTAGTGGTACCATTTGGTCTCACAAATGCACCAGCTACATTTATGTGCCTTATGAATAGTGTCTTCAGCAGGTATTTGGACAAGTTTGTTCTTGTTTGCCTTGATGACATTCTTATTTATTCTAAGAATGAGGAAGAGCATGAAGAGCATTTGCGATTGACATTGCAATTGCTCAGGGAGCATCAGCTGTATGCAAAGCTAAGCAAGTGTGACTTCTATAGAGATAGAATTCAGTATTTGGGTCACATTATCTCAGAAGAGGGTATATATGTGGACCCTGAAAAGATTGAAGTGATTATGAATTGGCCTACTCCAAGAAATGTGACAGATGTAAGATCTTTTATGGGACTTGCAAGATACTACTGTAGATTCATTGAAGGATTCTCCAAAGTTGCACATGCCATCACTTCTTTGCAAAAGAAGGGGATAAATTTTGAATGGACATCGAGGTGTGAATAAATCTTCCAACAGTTGAAGAATCTTCTCACCAATGCACCAGTATTGAAAGTTGTCGACCCAGAGGAATATTTTGTGGTATGTACCGATGCATGCAGACAAGGGCTTGGAGGATTCCTTATGCAAGACAACCACGTGATATGTTACGAGTCAAGAAAGTTGAAGGAGCATGAGAAGAACTATGCCACTCATGATCTAGAGCTTGCATCCATAATACATGCTCTCAATATGTGGAGGCATTACTTGATGGGTAGAATATTTGAACTAAGGACAGACCATTGTGGTCTGAATTATCTATTTGATCAACCTACTCTGAATGCTAGGAAAGCAAGATGGTTGGAGTTTTTGTGTGAGTTTGATTTTGAAATCAAGCACATAAAGGGAAAAGAGAATAAGATAGCTGATGCACTCAACAGGAAGGTGCAGGAAATGTATGTGGCATCTCTTAGTATTTTCCAATCAGATTTGAGGCAGCAGATCATTAATCATACTGCTAAAGATGAATTTTATGAGCAAGTAAAAGACAAATTGCAGCAGAAAAGTCTTGAGAAGAGGTATGAGGGATATAAATTGGAAGAATATGGACTTCTTACTTATAAAGGAAGAATTTATATTCCAAATGTAGCAGATTTGAGGAGAGTTGTTATGGATGAAATCCATCAAGCTCCATATTCTGGTCACCCATGATACCAAAAGACAATTGCTACCGCCAGAAAACAGTACTTTTGGCCAAGAATGAAAAAGGACATGGCTGAATACATTTCAAGCTGCATGAAATGTCAGCAGGTAAAGGTTGAGCATCAACACCCAGCAAGTTTGTTGCAGCCTTTTCCAGTTCCAAAATGGAAATGGAAAGTTATTTCCTTGGATTTTATTACAGGATTGCTGATGACTTGGAGACAACATGATTCCATCATGGTTGTGTTGGACAAGTTGACAAAGGCAACACATTTTATACTAGTGAAGTCTACGCATAAGACTGATGACATTGCAAAGATATTCATGAAGGAGATTTTCAGATTGCATGGATTGCCTAAGGCAATAGTCTCTGACAGAGATGTCAAGTTCACTTCCAATTTTTGGAAGGGGTTGTTTGCATATTTGGGTACAAAGCTAAACTTCAACACTGCATACCATCCTCAGATAGATGGGCAGACAGAGAGAGTTAATCAGGTGCTTGAAGATATGCTTCGCATGTATGTGATGGACAAACCAACCAAGTGGGAAGATTACTTACACTTGGTAAAGTTTGCTTATAAAAATGGACAGCAGGCATCCTTGGGGATGAGTCCGTATGAAGCTTTGTATGGAAGAAGGTGTAGGAAACCAGTGACTTGGGATAATCCAGTGAATAGGGTTGTGCTTGGTCCTGAATTGCTCAAATAAATGGAGCAGGAGGTTGTAAAGATCAGGAAGAATCTGAAAGCGGCCTAGGACAGATAGAAAAGCTATGCAGATAAGCATAGGGTGAACAGAGAGTTCAGTGTTGGGGATCATGTTTACCTCAGAGTGAGGGAAAAGAAGAGTTCCTTGAAGCTTGGAAGTTGTGCCAAGCTGTCACCTAGATATTGTGGGCCTTTTGAAGTGCTTGAAAGAATAGGGCCAGTTGCATATAGACTTTCATTTCCTGCTAGCACTAGATCTCATAATGTTTTTCATGTTTCTTTGCTTAATAAATATGTACATGATCCTAACCATGTGATAAATTGGGACGTGATTTAGGTGGAACCCGAGCGAGAGTTCCAAATCGAGCCAATGCGCATCCTCGACAGAAATGTCACAATGCTCTAGAACTAAGCCATAGGGCAGGTAAAGGTGCAATGGGAGCACTACAGGCCTGAAGAGGCTACGTGGGAGCTGGATCATGTCATGCAATTGGCACATCCATTTTTGTTCAATTATGCGGAACACTGAGACGATACCAGTGTAGCATTTTGTTCAAATTTTGTAAAGCACTAAGGACAATGCTATTGAAGGGGGAGGGGAATGTAACACCCCAGTTTTGACCCCGTTTGCATTAAATGTATATGATGTATATATTGTAATTAATCATGGTGTGGAGCTAAAGGCAAAAGCCCCACCATCAATTTAGCGTTTAAGGTTCCGGCAATTAAAATTGCCGCCGACGGTATATTGTGATATTCGGCACATTATAGTTTTGGCATCATGTAAATATGCACTTTAATTAAAATAAACCCCAACCATCTATGTCAATGCAACCATGATGAAAAGGGCATGATTTTCCAAAGGATAAGGAGGGGGAATTATTAAACCTTGAGCCAATGGGGAAAATCCATGTGTCAGCTGTTAAACCCATTTAGTTGTCACCCACCCTTTTGACTTACTCACCTTTCCTTGTCTCAATTAGTAAACTACCAAATTAAAAACCTCTGTTGTTAGTTGGGCAGTTATTGCTGGGCAGTGGTGTGTGGCAGGACTGTCAATCCTTTCCCACATGCACACTCCACCAGCAAACTCTTTCACCCTCACATGGGCATTCTTGCATTCTTTCCCATCCTCACGCAGAGACAGTCGTTCTTCTCCTCACACCCAGGTCTTGGCATTTTTACTCACGCAGAGAGCTGGGAGAGCGGTCTCACATGCATGATTTTGCTGTGTGTATTTCTCTTCGTTGGGGGACTGACCATATGAATTCACCACCATGTGGGTTGTTTTTTCTTCCTCACGCAGCTGAGAAATCAATTGTCATTGGTTTCCCCATGATTTTGGTTTGTTTTGGGTTCATTTTACATGTTTGGGTTGTTGTGGGTTCATATTGAGTCGTTTTTTCCATGATAGGGCCAAGAATGACTCAGGAATCGAATTTCCCAGTCAGGGCAGTGTATTACCCAAATTGTCACCTTGGTTGTTCTATGGTGTTTGATTTTCTTCCCCAGAGCTATGAATTGCTTGTTTTGTTGTGTGTATGCAGTGGTTGGTCTTTGGACTGTGTTGGAGCGGGAATGAAGGCTTGGTATGCTTGATAAACCTAGTGTGTTTCAGAGCCACATAGACAAAGCTAGAGGGATGGATTTCTTCTCCACAACCCCTGAATATCACTGGAAAGGAAGTCAGGTCATGAGGGACTATGTAGCAGAGAAGGGACTGATTCCTTGTGTTGGGTGTGTGTGGGTGTCCTAGAAGTTTGGCTAGTTCTCGTGAAGGTTTCCTTAGCTCTTCAGTGAGCCCACCATCTTAGCATTCATCTTTTCCCAGATCCCTGATGGCCTGATAAACCCAACTGTGTTGGCTTGGCTAATTTGTGTACCTTGGCTATGTGTGAGCCTGCTTAGTTCCTTATTCCTTGGGAAAGCATGCCCAGCTCGAGGGTGGCAGTGTTGCTGAGAGATTAAGGAGCACACTGGCCTATGGTTGGGTGGAACGTTGCAACAACGTAGCTGGTTGTGGGACAAGTTCTTCATAAGATAAGTATTCTTGTCTTCAATCTCTGCAATCATATTTAATGCTTAATGAATTACGATGAACATGTTGAATGCCTGAATGTATGTTTTGCTTCCACTATATGCTGAATAACTATGCATCTCTGCATGTTTTACTTCAAAGCATTTCAGTTTTTTTTATGTATGTACATGTTCATGGGGCTAGTTGCCCGGATAGTTAATGGTATGGTAGATTCCTCTTCACCTGTCAAAGGGTCAGGGACATTGCAAAAGTGGTGTCGAAAATTCAACGGAGTTTGAATTCATGTTGAATAACCAACAAATTCCCACCGATGCCAAAAAAAATGTTGTCGTCGAATAACAGACACGTGTCTATCAAATTTCAGGCGACAAAGCTATCGGATTTTAGGTTCAAATTTACTTGTGGAATTTTCGCATCCAATATCTTTATGGATGACTATTGCAGATATTTGGTTCACATTTCTTCACCCCACACTTATATTTCATCCACATCAAGTGGGGATGAAAATTGGGAGATTGAATTCTCCTTGTTGGTGCCACATGAGGAGCAGGAGGCTCCCATAGGTGTTCGTGATGACTTTATGAATGCAACATTCCCTTACCAGCAACAACATAGGCATCAACTTGCATTATTTTATGCCTCCTTTATTCACGTGCAACCATTGAGTGGACCCAGTGGCAGAGAGTTGAGCCATTGGAGTTGTACACTAGTTCCATGTTTGGGAGATCTTACAATTTCTCTAGGTGAGAAAGAATCATGGATGGATAAGTATAGGAACTTAGTGATTCCATTTGATACCATTCATCCACATATGGATAGGGTGGAAGATTACATGTCACACATGGATTCTTCTTGCTGAAAATTTTTTGCTCATGATCAGTGGAAGGAAGCTAAGAAAGAAAACTTCCAAGAGAAGTTTTTGAGACATATATCTTACACAAGGTGGCCATTGTGAAGGAAATCCACACATTTCAATGGATTCTTGCACCCTTTGACCAGTGGGAGAGAGTTGAGACATTGGATGTGTTCACATGGATATTTTGGTTTGAGTGCCATTCAATTCCATTGTTGGATGAGGATGCACATGTTTGCATTCTTGGAGATGATTTTGATGCATCATTTCATTGTGAGGAGATTGGGAATCCTTGTTTGTTGGATGATTCCTATGTTTATTGGGGTTGTACATGGGATTTTAACACTTGTCACTAGCATGATTCAGAAATCCTTCATGATGTTATTGTTATCCTTCATAGTATCTTTCATGATAGTGGTTCCTACATGATGTTAATGATGCTTAGGAGGATGCACATCGAACAGTGGGATCTTGGAATCCTTGGGATTTTAGGTTTCCACCCTTGATACTACTATAGGGATACTTGCAGTTGAGGAAATGGGATCCAGACATACTTTTTCCTGAGTATATGTTGGATGGAATTACCACTGATGGGGATATAATGCAAGAAATGGTGCCTTGGCATTGCTTGTCTTTGGAGAAAATATTTACATGTTGGTTTGATGGAGCAAGACAACCTTTCTTCACATGAGTTCATCTATGTGGTATCATGGTCCAGTTCTCCTACATGGGTGAATACTTATTTGGGTGAAAAAATTTTGCAACACCCTAGATTTCTTCTGCTTGAGGAAAAGCAGACTTGGGAGGGGAGGATTGTAATGTCCCTTCCTGGAAGGACATTGAAAGTGTTGACCTTTTTAAGTTCCTAGGGGTTAAAAATTGAATTAATTAAATTATGCCTAGGGAATTTTTTATTTATTTAAAACTATTGAGGCATGTACTAGGGTAATTTCTAATTTTGATTATTTTTATGTAATTATTTAATTAATATGCAAAATAATGACATGTGGGAATGATTTTACATGTCAGGAGGGCACATTAGGCATGCCAAATTTCCTAGGATGAAAAATAACATTGTCCAAAAGACTAGAAAAAGAAATATGTCAGAAAAAGATGGAAGCTATCATAATTAAGGAAAAGTAGGCAATTTCAAAAGTAGAAAGTGCAAGAAAAGTAGTTAGTGAAAAAGCAAGACACTTTGAGGGGGGGGGGGCGTCATTTCCATTTTGGTGAAAGGATGCAAGCAAGGAAACATCACCAATCATAAATAAGTAAACTCCTACTCAATGACAGAGAATTCCCACCTTGGGTTGAGTGATGCAAGTAGAGAAACAACATCTTAAGGCTAGACTTGCTATTTTCCTCAAGGAGGGCACATTCACGGATTAGGGTTAGGGTTTGCACATGGGTAACTTCCTCAACAAGTGGATGAATTACTCAACAAGTCACTCAAATTTTATTTAAGGATGCTTCCAAATCCATTTCATAGTTTTGATAATTAATTTTTTGTTGTTGAGTGAAGCTAAGCTTCTAGTCTAAGTGATGTGCCTAAACCACCCTGGGTGATGCGCCCCAAGCTTCCTATTCTCTTCTATTCTCTTCTCTTCCATTATTCAGTGCATCCATAGAGAGACAAGTAGCATCCATTGAATACCAATTTTGAGCTCTGATATCATCCATCCAACCATGGAATTCGAGATCCAGTGAAGGATACTTCACTTATGCTCTCAAGATTGTCATATTGGTGTCGATTGTTGGTTCCACTACACTATTCTTCAGTTCTGGGAACCATTGAGGGATATCATATCCTACAAGTTTTTTAAAAAATTATCATATCCTTCTTCACATTCTGATCTCTAATATACATTAATCCTTCTTCTCTAGAAATCCATAATGCCAAATTTTCATGGAAGAGGCCTTCCAATGCTCATTAAATGAGCCTTTTTGTTAGTTTAATGCACTGGTATTGATGTAATGGATATAATAATGATAAATGAGGTTTAATATGGATATAATAGAATTATAAACCTCTAATAATATTTATCTCCAGGTCTGATAAAATACATATTCGAAATTCATTGTTATTTTCTTACCCCTACTCATTAACTAGTTAATTTTGACTAGTTTTAGATTTTTTGATGATATGTATGATCTGTAAGCTCAATTTTCATTATGTAAGTTGATGTAGGTTCTATTTTCACCCCAAAACCAAAAAAAACTGAAAAAATTAGAATTCATTGAGTCTGTATAGTGTTTGAGTGGCCTCCTATGACAAGAAATCTCTAGGCAAACATCCTAGTTTTTTCCCAAACACCCTAAAACTCTCTCAAACTATTCCAGATCTATTATGAACTTGTTCAAATGAAATTTACTTCCTAATAAGTGACTGATACATCACCAAATACTTCCACAATTTGTGTCTTCTTGGAATCGATTGTTCAATCTCAGTTTGCACCTGTTGGGACACCCAAAAGCCACTCCAGAAGCATGGGAGTAGATTTCTGCATAGTTTATGATCAAAACTTAAAAGGTCCCAAAATCCAGGTGCTTAGGGATATGAAATTTCATTCTCCAAACCTAACCTTTGGTTTCATCCACTCACACTCTGATGCTCTCAATTTATGTCCTTACAGTCTATGGTGTGCCTTGTTGAAGAAAATTTCAATCAATTGTAAAAGTATTATTCAATCTTGATCATTATCAACAAGACTCAATATTTAGATATGATTCAGATCTGGGATATTACACTAGAGTGCATTCATAAATATCATGCCTAGAATGAGTACTACCTGTGTCTAGTTCCCAGTTAGCTATCACATGGAGCTACTCCACAGGTTGCATACTTATAAATTCTTGTGAAATCGCTGCTTCATTTCCTTCTATCATAATTTAGAGATCTTTCAGAATGATATTTCTGTAAGAGTTGGAATTTTTGGCTTCCTTAGCTGGTTCATCATTGTGTGCCACTACTCTACCTATTTAATCCTACATCTCTTGTTTCTTGCCATGAAAACGTTCTAATTTATAGGTTAACAGAAGTGAGTTGTTCAACCTCCTTAACAGATAACAAGAATTAGAATGTAGACATTCCTTTCGATTTCCATCCTGATAAGCCTGCATATTGTCATAATTATCCCATTCAATCTCACCTAAAATCACTATGAATACATCATTGATATATACTTCTTTATTATTCTTCGTACCCTACCAAATCCTTCACAACATTCTTCCATAGGGTAGTTTAGATCGATCCTAACTTGCATTGATAATGATTTCCCTTTTCTGTGTGCTTTGCATGGATGTGATCTCTTGTGTGCCCCAAGTTATCCATTCAACATGTGAAGGAGGTTTCCTTAATGATGGATTTGTTGTCATCGTGTTATTTCCTAAGCTAGGAGGGCTCGGTATCCTTGTCATTCATCCCAGATGGGAAGTTGAAGGTAATTTTTGAGTTTTCCATGGAAAGTCATTGGAATTATTGCATGAAAGCCTCCCCTAGTAGACTGGTAGTTGGGTCATTAATGTTTATTTTCCCCAATTCTATCCCCATGTTAGCTAGGTGATCTGCTACTTTTTCATCCATTATTATTATGTGGAGGGGGGGTAGGACCGATATTCCTTTGACTATTGCTACCAACATTCTTATTTCATCTTCCAATCATTAGTTGGAGCTTATGCATTTGATCGAGGTGCCATTCTATATTTTTCTTATGGTGTTGATAAAGATTTATAGATCACCTTCCCATATAACCTATATGAAATTCTAAATCCTGGATATCTTTAGACCATATTTCATAGTCACAATATGTGTTGCATTGTTTCTATTAAAACCCATGTAACTTGCATACACTCTTAAAATAGTACATGTGTCATCCATGAAAACCCTTCCATATCATGCTTGATCCAAGTTGTCTCGAGATTCACCATAGAAGTTAATCTTGATTAAATTTATGGAGGAGGGCTCCATTATGTAATGATTGGATATTTTGGGGCAAGTATTGATTTATAGGGCCATGGGATGCTTAATATCCAGATCCCATGCCTTGAAAATAATGGCTTTCTGGGCATTAAGATACATATCCTAGGTTGACCATATCTGGAGATGAATAATTTCTTTAATGTTGATTTTGATTCTCCTCCATAAGTCTTCCAGAGTGTTAGCCTTTTCATTGAATATCCTCTTGTTCTTTTCTTTCCATATTTCACATAGAAGGAAGGGTGGAAAAATATACCATATTTTGTTGAGAAAGGGACTGACAAAAGGTTGATGCTTCTAGTTTCTCAGAGAATTATTAATCCTTTCCTGATCTCTTTCCATGGTTCTAAAGATAATTGTCCCTTTGTCCAAGATCTATGTTGTGAATGCACTTGTATTGAATAGGTTTTCCTTTTCTCCCCTAGCATTGAGGCAAAGATGGAAGCATGATGGACCTTTGAATCCTCTTTTATATCGGTTGTCCCATGTGAGGGTTCTGTTACAGACCATTAGCCATATGAAGGTAGCTACTTTGGTCCAAAGTTTTGAGGTCCATGTTTGTGTCTAAATCGAATATTTAGGAAGGTCAATGTGTCCCTTTGTGATTGCATAACCCTCTTTAATGGTGAAGCTTCCTTTTGGATGATGACCCCATCAAAGTTTTTTTTCATCATTCTTGATTTATATCCTTCTATTTTTGAGATCATTGTCGAGGGAGGGAAAAATATATGGCAGAGGTGGAAGAGGTCATCTTTCCATCGGAAGCCATTTCCTCCATTCTCTATCCTCATTCTTCGGGTCTCAAAAGTGAAAAAAATTGTGGTAGTTAAGCCTTTCCATTACCTCTTGATAGTTTTGATCATGATGAATATGATGCAGCTTCTTAGTTTGTTGTTAGGAGTCCTCCCAAAGAATGTTGTAGCTTTGTTCTGTGTTTCCCAAAAGCTATGGTCCTGGATCAATTTATGGTTTTCCCATGCTAAGTTCTAGATGATTGATTCTGTCACCTGATCATTGAAGTGGGCAAGATTATATTGATCCCTATTCAACACATATTTTTCTTTCCATAAGACCCCCGAAGGCTCCTAATTATGAGCTATCCAATTCCAACAAATTTATCACTATGTTGCTAGATTCAGGATCTTTTGGACCAAGATCTCCATTCAACTTGGGTTTGTAGACTCCTTCGCAGTTGACTAAGGCCCATTTTCAGTACTGATCATTTCTTCCCCATAGGAAGTTTCTTTGGAGGTTTCTGAATTTTTTAGGATGATATTTGGAGATGCTAGCTTATAAAAAAGATAGAGGGGCATGGCTTGATAGACCAACTTTACTAGGGTGAGTTTGCTAGCAATATTGAGAGATTGAAAGGACCATCTTAAAAGGAGTTTTTTGAGGAGGGATAACATATATTCCTAGATAGCCTACTGTAGAGGTTTATCCAAGAGGGGGGGATCCTAGGTACCTCAAGGGAAGTTAGCATATTTGAAATTGAAGAAGATGTGGGATGTGACACTAGACCAAAAGGGAGGCATCGAAGAAGAAGAGATGGGACTTTTCCTGATTGATGGTGGCCCCTGAGGCTTCCTTGAAGCATTCCATAATATCATTGATTATTTGGGCCTCTTTAGAGAATCGATATCCCATGCGGAGGGTATATTCAACAAATTGTTGATGTGAACAAGTGGGAGTGTTCCTATGAAGATTGAGAACTTTGAGGTGACGGGTTCTGAGTTCCGCTTGAATGGTTCTCCCCAAACCTTCCACTATTAAGCTCAAAAGGAAGGGATAAAGAGGGTCTCCCTATAGTATGCCTCTTGAGGGGTTGAAGGGCGTAGCATGGGATCCATTCACTAGGATAGAGAATAAGGTCAAGCAGATGAGGGAGAGACTCTTGTCTATTCTGATTTGGTTGAAACCAAGTGCTGGTAGGATTTTGGCTATCTAGTTCTAGTTGATTCTTTCAAAAGCGTTGGATATGCCTAGTTTGATAAGTATTACTAGATTTTTCGTGGTTTTGAGAGAGTGAATAACTTAATAGGAAAGGATTATACCATCCATAATTTTCCACCCCTTCACATAACCAGATTTATTTGGGGACACCAAAAGGGGGAGGACGGGTTTAAGACGTTTCACTATGACTTTGGTAATAATTTTGTAGATTGAATTGCAGAGGGAAATGGGTGTAAACGTGTCCTAAGCGGTGGGGTCATTTCCTTTGGGAATTGGGGTGAGAAAGATTGCATTGAAAGAGGAAATAATAACAGTGGTTTTACTAGATGTTTCTACAATGGCCCAAACCTCCTCTTTAATGATGTCCCAACAAGCATGGAAGAAATAAGTGGTAAAATTGTCTACCCCTGGAGACTTGCAAGCTTGCATAAATTTGGTATCCCTCTCCACTTATTCCAAAGCAATAGGCCTCATCAATCAATAATTATGCTCCTCGGTAATGAGACAGGGGATATTTTGGGGAATGTTGTTGATGGCATCCCAACGGTCCCCTGGTGGTTCTGAAAGGAGATTTTTGAAGGAGTTTAGCTCCATGGAAATCTCCTCATGCTGTTGTAGAAACTTACCCCAAGTATATTTGAGGGTCACAATTTTATTGTGTCGGAGATGCTGTATTATTGAGTTGTGGAAAAACTTGGCATTTTTCTCTCCTTCCTTAATCCATTTAACCCTTGATTATTTACACCATAAATGTTCCTCTTTCTTGAGCCCTTCTTCCAGTTGTTTATTGAGGAGTTCTTCTTTATGGCAGGTGGCCTCTGAGTGACATGAGAAAATCATTTCTTGTTAAAGGACCGTCATTTAATCCTTGATTCATTTTTTGTCCTCGAAGGTGTTACTCAAAACAATTTTATTCCAAAATTTTAGTTTCTGATTCAAATATTTTATTTTTTTGTTGGATATTGTATATAAGGGATCCCGAAGTAACATCAGCTTCCTACCACCATATTTTGATATTTGTTCTCAAATCTGGGTGATCAATCCAAAAAAAATTGGAACAAAATGGCTAGTTCTTCCCTGCTCTTCCCTAATTCCATTGGAGGCATTTTGGTTAGTGATATGATCCATTGGTTGTGAGAATCATAGTAGATCATTCCTCTCCTCTAGTGTAGATATTTTCAGAGATTAGGAAATGATACAACCTTGAATTTATTTGGTGTTTTCCTACTCTTATGTTATTCTAGGTGAATAGACCATTGGTCATATCTAGATCAATCATATTGTTGTGCTTTATGAATTGTTTGAAGGATGGACTATCTCTGTCAAGACACCTAATCCCTCCTTTTTTTTCTATAATATGTTTGATCATGTTGAGGTCTCCTCCTAATATCGAGTTTTCTATCTCATGGAGGTCTTGGAGCCATTGAAGGTGATTAAGGAGTTGAATCTTTTGAGCAGTGATATGAGGTCCATAGATATTGGTAACAAATACTTTCCTTTTAGTTCCAATTAGATGAATGCTTGTCAATAGGGTTCTGCGATTAGCTATGAAGTTGTTCATCACTATTTCTTGAGGATTCCAAAGGAGTGTCGCACCACCAAAGGCCCCCATATCATCCATTGCAGTTCCTTTGGTGTTTTTCTAGATCCTTTTGGCGATAATTTCCATTGATTGAGCTAAGCACTTTCTTTCCTACAACAATAAGATATTGGGTTTCTCCTTAACAATTTTATTTTTTAGAAGTCTTTACTTTGAGGGGATATTTATACCTCTTATGTTCCATGACACAATATTCATTTAGAATGTTGGGGGGGCGTAGAGAATAACTCTGTTAGTTTTCTATATTGTATCAAGTCTAGCATCAAGTTTCCCACCTCATCCATCCATTGACAGTTGGTTATGTGACCTTTCTTCTTATCCTCTCGGTGCTTCCTCTTAAGATGTTTTTTGTCTTTGGCCTTGATTCCTAGCCCTACTTCTTTTACTGGAGGCTTGATATGTTCGTTTTGTGTTGCTATTTCCTTTATGACTTCCTACTTGAAGAATTCTAGTTGGGTTTTAGAAATGGGGATTTTTTTTACAAGAATCCTCGATTTCTTGAAGATCAAGGTCATCTAACTCAGAGTCATCTATGCGTTCAAGAAGCTTGTGAATCTCTTAATCAGAAGATTCTCCGTCTTTATTGATGCCCATTTTTTGTTGACGAATTTCTTGATTTATAGATCTGGATGTTTATCCTTCCACTAGATGGCTAGCCAGAGATTCAAATTGATTGGAGGTAGGGATAGAACCAATAGTGGCAGGATTTTGAGCTTTTTTTTATTCCTTCTTCTGCTAGTGACTTTTAAGAACCATCCAAATATTTACCCTTTGAAGGATCCTAATTTTTTGCAATTTTGTTGAGAGGACATTCTATGAGGAGGTGACCATGTTCATTACATTTATTGCAACAAAAAGGGACGTTCATGACATAATCTAGAGTTTGGAACCATTATGTGTTCCTATACTCTAGGAAGATGATTTCCATGAGAGGATGAGAAATGTTCATATAAACACAGATTCTGGCATCAGTGTAGCACCCTTGATGGGTGGCTTCTAAAATCTTGACAAAGCATCCAAAGGTATTACCTATTCCTTCCAAAGTTTCCATGTCCTGATATTCATAGTGATGCCTCTTTAAAGTCTTCTCTATTTGTGATAAATTCTTCTATCTATGGCGTCATATAGAGACCGACTAAATTGAAAAATTACGGTCCTCCTCCAAAGGCTTCTATGTAATTCTCGGGATGATTAAAGATGACCATAAAGAAATGCTTTGGCCCCATCTTTAAGTCATAATGACTTTGGGGTTCCATTTATGTTTGATCAATTCGATTAGTGCTCTTTCAAATTGATCCAGATGGAGATAGGTCGACACGCACTTATTCCACTGGCTCAAAACAATTGTCTATTGTGGCAGTTTCCTAGTTATTTTTCTATGGTTTTTCAAGTCCCAAACTTTCGGAGTCGTTTTGAGATCCTAAACGATGTTTTTTGGCGATTCGGGGGGCCAAATGGTATCTTTTGGCATTCATTTTGTCTTATTCGAAAGTTGTAAAGCTCGGATAGACCTTTCCAATGGGCTATCGAGCCCCCAAAGCAGAGATCATATGCAAAAGTTATGACCCCAAGAAGTTGACTCTTCAACTAACCACCTTGGGGCTGCCACGGGGGATTCACTTTGTTGAGCAATATCTTATCACGTTCATTCATAAATGAGGTTTTTAATTGTTAAAAATAAGGTCAATATTAGGGAATAGAGTATGGGAGGTTTATAGGTATTGGGGGGTATAAAAGGGGTTTCTAGTAAAAATATGGAATATATTGTAAAAATAGGGGTTTTTTAATTGGAAATATGTATTGGGAGGGAGGCTCAACAAAAGGATTTTTGTAAGTAATTATCGATATGTAGTAAAATTAGGGGTATTATTTAATATCCCATGAACGAAGGCGCTATGACATGGTTTCATTAAGTGAAGACCCCGTGGGGGCCGCAAACATTATGACAGTTCATATTCTAGGGTTGTGTTTTGGACTTCTGGGGTTCTCGCCTACATTCTTATTATAAATAGGCCCCATTTGGCCTCATTTTGTATTCATCTTGGCACGGATGAGCATAAAATCCACATCTCTTCTCAGAGATAGCTACCACCATTCTAGCAGGTGTATTACAATGTATTCGATTTCCCCCATTTAATAGAATATTTGTTTATTGTATCTATCTTATCTTTACAATATGTCGTTGTTTATGATTCTATATATGTTCTTTCATTTCATTCACACATAAATTTGGATCACAAATGGCCATAAACCCATAAATTTGCATATGATTGCTTGATTATGCATGTATTGAATATTTTCATAAACGCGAGTGGATGTAATCTCATACTTGGCACTATATCTAATTTTGGGATACATGTTCATGAACTGTGCTGCTTCCGCAACTGCTTATGTCCAAGTTTTTTTGGATCATTGGGAGAATTCTTGTCCTCATTGCTCTCATTCATCGAAGACCCTAACGAGTCAGTACCTACTTCAAGGTTGACAGTCGTATTTTTTTTACCCTCTGCGCTTCTAATTGTACCAAACTAGTGGGGATTTGGTTGTCGCTCCCCCGGTGGGGCCATCGAGGTAGTTGTTAGACCTTGTGGGCCTCTAATCTTCTCTAACAAAGGATCGCAACGAGCTCCAAATCCTAGGTCTGGATCATGTGATTTTCTCTTTGCACATACTTCGGATCAAATCTCAAGTTGATATGCGATATTATTATAAATATCACAATCATATTAATTAGTTAATATGGCTTAGATAAGTTTATTGGGTCAAAGGAGTCTCTTTTTACACTCTTTGCTTTTGGAGCACTAGATGGATAGATGGATAGAGTGAGGATGTTGATATTATAATTTGCACATGTTACTTTTCAGCATATTTTTTCGTGAATTTAATGAAGTTGTGGATGAGCTTTCCAAAAAAGCTATAGGTGACATGGATATGTGGAATTCATAGATAATTCATAGATAGAAGAGTTCTCCATTCACATCTATTTATTATCTTTTAATGGTATTGATGTTTTTTTGGTATATTAGACCCTCTCAGGACTGGAACTTTATCATTGAAAATACATGATCTGTAGCTAAAGTTTATTGTCATGATGTAATCTACATATGCTTTTGTTTTAGAGTGAAGTTTTTCTCTACTATATAATTTAATGCTCCATAGAAATTTAACTCTATAGAATAACAAGATGCATTTTTTTGAGGTGTGAAAAACAAATTAATGTGGGATATTACTAGAGAATGAATGTCAAAGTAATATATATTTATATAAGCTAATGGCCCAGCACCCATTAAAGGTCAATGCGAATATGCTTTACAATTAATTTAGTCAATTACTTCAATTATTCACTTCACAAGTCATTCTGGTCGGCGAGTTATGGCCCAGAGTTAAGGGTTTGGAAGAGAGAAAATTTCAGAATGCCCACCCAATTAGCGTCGACCAAAAGAAATCCGATATTAACGACAACAACCAGACAGAATAGCGCCACGAAGTCAACATTTCAGTGCTTAAGAAGGTTCCAAGGTCCCACAGGAATCTACCTTAACCTGATCCAACGAGAAGACCAGGTGGTTATGGAATTAGATTTGGGGCATGACAGAGCCAAACATTTTGTTACTAGGGATACTTTGATAATTTACAGCAGTACAATGCCCATGCACACTCACATACATGATTGGTAAGAACGGTTCATGGGAGATTCAAACAACACGATCTAAAAGAACCCAACAAATTAAAAGTTTAATTAGTTATCAGATTTTTAAAAAAAAGAATAGGAGATTGAGCGATGATTGATAAAAACGATAATATACGTAATTAAACTATGATAGGCATTGTGCTCATGAATGACTGTGTTTTCTAGTCATTTGTGAGCATTAACCATTCTAATGGTGAGTGTAATTACCTGGAAGAATAGAGATAAAGATCAGGAGTCAAGAAAGTTTTTGAGATTACGTTCAAGAACAAAGATAAAGACGAGTAGAGAAAGTTATAGAGATTCAGTCATATTGAATTATTGCACTCAGAGATGTGTCAGGGAGGCTTAATTCCCTTCGTCCATGAGACTACCAGATACAATTTCCTTCCCGGATTCTAGAAGAAACTAGATGCTCTTACATTTCCATTATGTTCATAAAAATTTAGTTTTTATGAAAATAGCTATGAAAAATTAAGTTGAACAGTGAATAAAATGAACAATAAAGATAGGTGCGAGTACAGAAAGTTATCAATAAAATAAGATATTGAAACGGAGTATGTAACAACCAGAACGCTTCATTTAAGTGAACACATATGACCTTGTTTTTTTTGTTAACACAATTTTTTTTGCAACCTAAACAATTTATTATTTAAATTATAATTATTGGATATGTATTTTTATTTAAGATTTTGGGGTGATTATTGTCTATATTTTTATACTTTTTCAGGATTGTAGGAAGATAAGAAAAGTTTACTATCTATATTATTATACAATAGTCTTTCAAAATTTTAAATAAATAATTATAAAAAAAAATAAGAAATAACTATAAATTTTAAGTAAATAATTATAAAAGAAAAATAAGAAATAACTGTACTTGATGAGTGGATAATAGGCAGTACTCACCAGTGATTACAATTAAGCATAGAGAATGATTACAATTAAGCTTAGAGAACAAGTAAAGATAACTTGTTCATTGCATTTAACTTGTTGTTCATTACACTTAACTTGCATTAACTTGTTGTTCATTACACTTAACTTGTTAGTAACACTTAACTTGTTAATCTATATTGCTATATTGCCGTTCTCTCGATCTCAACCTTGGTAATCTTCATATTCCTCTGAATGTCGTATTGGGATGGCGTTGAGTTTTCTTGCTCACGAAACTTGGCATATATATCAGTTCTGTAGAATTGCCTTGTTCTCAAAACAAGAATACCAGAAATCAGAGCTCCAAAAAGGGTCACCACAGTCATAATGATAAACGAAAGCCGAAAGCATTCTTTCCCAGTGCAAGTAATTTCCTTACAATTCTGGACGGCGGCACACTGCTTTCTTGCTTCTTGGTCGTACAAGTATCCCACAACTCTCACAGACAAAAGATAAGATCCCAAGGGGCTTGCTGCTGCTCCAAGATTATAGAGAGTAGCATAATACTTGAGACCAAAAAGCTCGGAGATGACAGCAAACAAAACAGGCCATTGAGCTCCAAAAGAAAGTCCAATTATAATGGACGCAACGTACAAAGAGCCAGGAAGAGCGAAGGCTATGAAAATATGCCCAATACAAGCAATAAATAAAGTTATGGTCATCATCAGCGGCCTGGGAAATCTATATTTCTTGAGAAGGATTTCTGATAAAAAACCAGCAAGAACACGGCCTAAAAAATTCCATATGCTGATAAGGGCAACAAAGGTGCTTATATTCTGGTGGGTGTATCCAAGAGTTTTCCCAATCTGTCCCATATTATCAATAGCGGTCAGAGTTGATCCAATCCCACAAGTAGTGGCTACAAACAGTATCAGCATATCCATGCTAACGAGAGCTTGAGGAATCGTAAAGTCATCTCCTCTTTGAGGGCCCTTGAACAATTTCACAATACGGGATCCAACAGAAGATCTCTCATTTTTGCTATGATTATCAGTATATTCTGTGCTGCTCAGCAACTTTCCTTCATTGGGGTTGTGTTGGGTTTGGGTTTTCTTCTCTTCGCCATGATCTGCAACTTCAATTTCTACGGTTGAGCTCTCAGTAGAAATCTGTTGCTGCTTCATGTTGTCCATCTCTGCCTTAGCAATAACCACGAGAGGAAGAGAAAGGAAAACCACGATGATTGCAACTACGATTCTGTAGCCTGCAACTGAAAAATTCTTTGAGACATTCTCAACCACGATGAGAACCATGAGAAATCCAGCCAACCCCAGAGCTATGTATAGGAAATGGTAGAATCGCTTCAGCTCATTTTTCTCCGAAGTCTCCTTTGTAGGGCGAACTATAAACATGACAATCACAGAAACTACACTGGGCAACCAACCCAACAGTAAAATCACACCGGCAGATCCAGTGGCATTATTCCCATAAACTGCATGATATATTTGAGTAAACATTGCTCCACTCAAACCCACAAATCCTTTTAACATCCCCAGCACAACTCCTCGGCTCTGCGGGAAATTCTTCACACAGGTAACCATAGATCCTGTGTTGGCAAATGTCTGGGAATTAGATCCGATGCAGATATACAAATACATCTGCCATAGCTTCGGCTTGGCGACTCGTCGGGTCACAGAGAGCCATATCATGGAATAGCCAACAATATTCATGATGGCTCCGACTAAGAGCACAACCCATGGAGGACTGACTTCATTGACGAGACCTGCAACTATCCCAACATTTCCACCCAGATCCTTGAAAAATCCCAAGGTATCTAGCGTGCTCTGGTCATAGCCCAGGGCCGTTTTGATTACTTCTGAGTAGAGGCTAAATATGTAGGTGCCACCAGCACATGACATAATAAGGAACGACACAAACACTACAAACCATCTTCCCTTGGCCACTCTTCTAACGAAACCAAACACTTCCTTTCCCTCCATTATCTTCACCAGTGCAACTAACAAGAAGCAGGCTTCAACTTAGAATCGTATTTGGACTACTAGAACTTCCAGCAGTCTATAACTAGACCAGTGCTCAACTCACAACCTCTCTCTATTTTAAAGCTCTAGGCTAAGGATAAAACATGGCGTGGCAACACACTCGTGGGGATGTTTGAATTGCCCGAAGACTGTTATCCACTTACTTGTATGATAATTTAAGGATGTGAATTGGGTATGTGAAGTGACAGCTAAACGGAAAAAAGGTGAAATCAAAACGCTTAATTAGTGATTTAGATTCATTTGAAATTGGTTTAAAATGGGATTAGGTGTTTTCCAGTTATCTTATATTATATAATTTTTCTTTATTAAATTGTATTTTTATAACTTTATGACATTTGGATTGAGTAATTGTATTTTCACTTACAATTATAATTATTTTAAAAAAATACTAAGTCATTTGTTAAAACACAGAATAAATATATATAATAGAATATTTATAAATATTAAATAGAAATTAGAATCAACACACATTTATAAATCTTAATGAGACACATAGATGATAATTATAGATCAAGATGTGGGAATCATATGTCTTGTTAAGTTATCAAAATCAAAATGTATTAAACATAGATGTGCGAACGCAAGTGGCATTAGATCAAGATGGAAGAATCTCATACGTTAATAATTCAATAGTACACCTCCATGCCTAAATCAACAAACTCATCACTACTCTCTTCTTCGTCCTCCTTCGCCTCCACCTCCACCTCTCTTCCCATCTCAGGATCTACATCTATTGGTGTGGAGGATGACCCCTCCAAAGGATCACTATCATCAAAAGTGACCGACTCATTAATATCCATGTTGGCTAATGCCAACTCAACATTGTTATCCAAACCCATATCATCAAGAAACACATCCCACATCTTTGTATTTCCCTTCACCCACTCCTCCCTCTGCATGTAAATAAGACAAATGTTTGTGTGCACATACACCATCGTCTCTGCCATGGACTACTCAAGCCTGCCCTTCTTCAAACTATACAAGTTCTCATATGTGCTCCAATTCTTCTCACAACTAGAGGATGAAGTAACTTGAGAGATGATCTTCAAGGATAATTTCTATAGAATAGGGCATGTTGCTCCATGAGTTTCCCACCAAGCATGTAGAGTTTCTTAACCCCCTATCTCCTACTACATCATAGCCTTGAAATCTCCCACTGGTAGTGGAAAACTCTACAAAGCCCTGGATTCCACCTCATCAAGTGATTCTCTATCTTCACATAACCCTCTAAATGCTATCTTCCTCCATTGTGATATCTCTCCATCCATGTGAGGAGGAACTCTGTGTGAGGGCCCACCATTTATCTATTCATAGCTGTAGAACTTGGGATTCAATGAGTGTGTCAATCAATGCAAGGGTGTTCAATTCTTATCCCACATGGAGATACGAATATCCTGTATGGTGGACCATAAGTTATTTGTCGATGTCTCATACTAGAGACACACATTCTCCATAACAGTGGTCTTCATGGATACAACCATGGAATCCCACCCCTCATAAAAATCTGTTAGGATGGGTTGGTCCATTTCTGCAAAATGCAACAAAGAAATGATTGGTTCCATGATCTTAATGGTAAGACCTACCCTCTCCCATCAACCATCATCGATGCATTGTGTCCTTTACCTTTTTTTGAAGCATTTTGATGTATTTAAAAGACCAAAACTCCGAAATAACCAAAGACCCAAGAGAGGATTTGACCTCCCTCAACCTCTTAAGCATGATGAATGTGGAATCAAACTGAATATCTACAATCTTCAGCAATGAAATATGTGTGTACTCTTTGTAGATTGTGTGGGCAGTGGTGTGGTTTTGTAATAAATTACAGTTATGGCGTGCATCATCAATAAGGTTTCTAATCCATATCCCATCTGAAGCAATAGATTTCAGTACTGAATTCAAAGAATGAACAATGCAAGGTGTCTAACATATCTATAAGAGAAATAAAGGAAAATAAAAATGAGTCTACAACTCTAAAAATATATAAAATGAAATTTCCCTTAGAATCTAAATGAATCTTGTGTTAAATTCAATAAATGAACAATGCAATTATGCAAGGTTTCTAAAATAACTTTGGATATTTAGATTCCACAATCATGCCAGCATCCTTGCAAATAGGCACATTATATGTGATGGGTTTGTATACAAGAATCAACACCTACATCTTCAATGACTTTGATGAACAACTCACCCATATATCGCGCATCCTTGTATTTCCCAAGAGCATCCATCGCTTTCAAGAAAAACGTTCCATTTAGGGAAGACAACATCAAATTGATGAGTGGATGGAATGTTGCATCTATCCATCCATAATAAAAAAATCTGACACCAGATGGGGGACACGTTGATTTAATTGGCTCTAAGATTTTATCCACCTCCTTCTTTTCCTTAACCAACTATATGGTTCTAAGCTTCTTTGAACCGAGAGGGACATAACTTGTTGGAGCTCCTTCAAGTATTCTTTGACACATCTCAATAAACAAGGGTGACCATGCACCATTTAATGAAATGAAGTTGAGATAGAAAAAAAATGCAATGTTAAGGTCCACCTCATTTCGTCCCTCTTATTGGAAAATCCTATCCATTGGACCACTTGGAGTTGGCCTCTTTCTTGTTGTTTGAATACCAACCTCAGTCCCATATGTACTAGGTAGATGCCTAGTGATAGAGTGTTCCTCAAGAATAAAAGAGGAATATCATTCTTTTGTTTCTTACTTGTTGTTATCACCTTCCCTAAGCCAACATGATTCTCTCTTTCCATCTGACCTTTGTTGGGTAACAATCATTTATTTACATGCAGCAATCCCACAAGGAGGGCCCAAGAAATGGCCCTTAACCTAGTAATAGATGCTCCTCTACTCATTCTTGCAGAAATCACAAGTTCCACTCACACATTGTTAACTTTATCCATGTTACACCATTTCTACCCTCACACATTGTTAACTTTATCCATGTTACACCATTCTCCCAAACACTTGTTGTGCTAACATGTGTGATACACTCAATTTTTTTTCTTATTTTTAAAGCTTTGGATAAATATTAATATAGTTTTGTGTCAATTTTATTTAGAGTGAACCCAAATCAAAATATTTTTTATACAAATTTATTTGCTGGTTATTTTTAAAGTTTTGGATAAATATTAATATAGTTTTGTGTCAATTTTATTTAGAGTGAACCCAAATCAAAACATTTTTATACAAATTTATTTACTGGTTACATAGGTTGCATTGTATTTATACCCTCAAACAAATAGTGTTAACTTTATCCATGTTACACCATTCTCCCAAACACTTGCCGTGCTAACATGTCTGATACACTCATTTTTTTTCTTATTTTTGAAGTTTTGGATAAATTTAGACACACATTCTCCCAAACCTTGGTGTGCTAACATGTCTGATACACTCTTTTTTTTTCTTTTTTTTAAAGTTTGGTATAAATTTTGACATAGAGTGACAGAGTTAACGCTCAAACCGCTTGTATTTCAATATACAAATTCAGATATTAAAAAAGTAATGAATATATCCAATCTTAGATATCTCACTTATATGTCATCATTATGGTCATAGTGAAAACATTCAATTTGAAAAACTACCTAACTATATAACTCACTTGGACATAAAGTCCACCCATGACATCCGCAGAGTGTGAATTAGGTTTCTCATACCTTTCACATGCAACTCAGAAGTATTGAAAAAAGTGCCTCGCAATCGAGATTGAATAGGAAATCTTGAGATATTCGAAAAAGTGTACTGCTTTCTTGACTTGACTTCGGCGCAAAGACTATAGATGATGATAATTTAATGGGGGTGCAAAATCCACCATGTACATTTGCAGATTCAGATTCTAGATTTCAAAAAAAATTAATAATTTGTATTTCTAGAACTCTATTAGAGCTTAAAACCATCCAAAATTTCTACACTTGACCTAACTCAAAAAATTTCCTACCAATACCGTCTACCAAATTTTTAACTTTTTCATACCAGTACCATTATCAGTACTATTTATATGCATTCCCAGTACTATTTAAAAGTATTCATACTCGAACTAGATCAAGAAAAACTTTACCAATAACATTTGACCAAATTCTAGCGGTTCCATACCAATAACACTTAGCTTTGCTTACCAAATTCATTTGACCAAATTCTAGCCGAGCTGGAGTAAGAAACCCTTAGAAAGATCTAACAAGGTACACAGAAGATATCTGATAGATACTGCAAATTGGATTAAGGCACTTGAAGCCGCCGCAAGTTAAGGAGACTTGATAAGATGACACTATTGACCATAGTCATTGTGAAGACTTTCGTGTGTAACGTTTTGTTAGTTCATTTTGTTAAGGTGTAGTTTGGGTTAATAAAATTATTTTGATAATTTATGAAATTTTGAAGACTTCGATTGTAAAGTTTTGTTGAAGTGCGATTTTTGTTAACAAAATTATTTGATTAAAAAAAGACACCCAAAATTCAACCAATTAAAAATTTATAGTCAAACCACCTCAAAAAATCAAATAAACTATAATATACCAACTATTTAACTTACACTTATTTTTCTTCTTCTTGAATCACGTGCACACAATAATTCCCATTAAAATCAACCACCAGGATTTTGTATAAGTCGTGGGAGAGTAAACAACTCATCAATAATATATCTCTTTTATTTTGATGACCCAACCTCAGCCTTCGAGATGGATAAGAAGATTCGATTTTTTTTTCAAGGAACACGAGGGCTGCCTCTTTGACTGTATTTTTTTTTTGGTTTTCATTTCGAAAGATCTTCGTGGAAGAGTAGTGATCGTGGAAAAAGAAGCATTAAGTTTGAAACCTATGGGATTAGATACTGACAGTACCGAACAGAATATTAATGGAAATTTCTATGCATCATTAGTAAACGATGTCGTGTCAAAGTTGTGGAGTTGTTGTTGACTACATAACTAGTGTAACTTCTAGTGGATTAGGGCAAATCCAATGTAGTTTTGGACAATGCTAGGTTACTCGGACAAACTAATGTTATAAAACATATAGAGAGAGATTGTGTGTATATATAAAAAAATAAGTATATTTGTTATTTATTTGAATAAAAAATATATAGATCTAGATCATAGTTCTATCTTATTGATCTACAGCTGAATAAAAGACCAAAAAACTTGGATTCCATTAAAATTGGCACCAAAATAAGTGTGACCCACTAGAAACATCATCCAAACTAGCTATCACAGCATACCACCAAAAAATAGGTAGACAACCAATTTGCAAAAACCCAAAACATGAACAACCAACTATAACAAACAAGAGAGACTGTAGTCTAGTAGCACTTAACTCTATATATTGAAAGTCTCTAAAAATGTTTTTGCATTATCATGAAATTCCTCCACAAAAGGAAGGCCTTTAACACCATACAAAGCTTCTTTAGATAATATGTAAATATGATCAAAGTATTCATACTCAATAAAAAATCCAAAAAGATCCTTGGTGCACTTGCACTAATGCAATAAAGAAACAATCTAAGGATTGGAGAGATTCTTGGCCCAATTGATGATCATCATGGAGTCACCAAAATTTTTCATAGAATCAATGTCCTTCATCTTTGCAACCGAAAGAAGGCACCAAAGAGCTAACAACTAAGTGTTTGTATTTGTACCTCTAACACAACACAATTTGATTTTAAAGTAGTGATCTCCATTGATTATAATCAAACAACTTGCAGCAACAAGCCCCCCCTCAAAAGCACCATCAAAATATCCCAAAGTTGCAGAAGGCATAGGAAATTTCCTAACACGTTTGTATTTCCTAATTTTTGTAGGAACAATATTGTAATCCTTATACATACCCAGCACTTTAATAACACTAGCACACAAGTTTTGAGCCATGCTCTAAAAAATAACAACATTTCTAGACTTCCATATTTTCTAGCAATAAAAACTAGAAGCAACTTGTGATCAAAATATCTTGTACTCCAATTATAAAAATTTATTTCAAGAAAATCCATGCCCCAAACCTGATGTAAGTTCAAAGATTCACAAATCTTATTCAATAGATTTCAGGTATAAGAACAAGTAGTGAATAAATGTGTAATTGTCTTGTTTGAAGCTCTACATAGACGGCAAAATCCAGGGCCATACCAACCTTTGCATAGTAGATTATCCTAGGTAAGAAAATAGTTTTCAAATGCTAACCACATAAAGCATTTCCACTTCATGGGAATCTTCCATTTCCATAATTTTCCAAACCACCCCTTCGACACATGAAAGGAGTTATTCAAGATGAGAGATGAATACACAAAATTTGCAGTGACTTGTCAAGATACCTGATTGCTGGACCATATCAATTCATCTTCCACATTTGTCAATCAGATGCTAGCATTATTAAGAGGAGCAACATAATCCGACCATTCTTTAGCCTGTAAACTACCCAGACCTAAGTCATTTCCATTCATCTATTAATCATTTCGTGGATCAAGAAACTTAGGTCTCCTAATCTAAGCCAAGGTAATGAAACCTAATTCAACCAAGTACTCCTGCAAAAATGGAGAAAGAATATAATTTTATTCATTACCTATCAATGGATCTATACCAACCAGAAAATTTTGTCCATTGCCTACTTTCCATCTCAAACCTTTGCTAATCCAAGGAAATGCCTTAACAAAACCTCTCCAGTGAATGGATACATTGTTTGTACATTTGAGAGGACTTCTAATCCTCCAAGAGTAGCTTCCTTGATATATTTCCCATGCAGCACCTTGCTCCATAAATTATTTCCAAACAATCCCCGCCACATTATTTTCATGCTTAGAGTCGTACTTAACCAATGAAGATTTTTAATACCCCATCCCCCCGTAGAAACAGGCTTTGACAATCTCTCCCAACTGACAAGATGATATTTACCACCTTTGACACATCTAGACCATAAAAAATTGAATATCAACTTCTTGATATGGGAAAGAATAGATTTGGGTACATTTCTCAATGAGGACAAAAAAACAGAAATTCCACTTAGTACTGATTTAATTAATACTAATATTCCCCCCAAAGACAAACTTCTGAAGGTTTAATTATTAATCATGTTCTCGTACCTCTGAATTAGCCACCTCCAATCTTTTTGACCCCATAACAGTTTGGTTTTAAAAAATAACCCAAATACTTGATACCATCATCAATGTTTGAAACTTTGTAAGGTAGGAGAGTTGTAGTCTCCCTCAAAATGTCATCATCTACTTTGTTGTTTAAGAAGGAAGATTTACAAATACTAATTTCCATACATGAATTTTCTACAAACTCTTTCCACTCCACTACTGAACCTAGACCAAATAATACCACGTCATCTACAAACAAGAGGGGAGTAATAAAGATAGTAGCAGATACCTTAATACCCTTTAATATGCCTTCCATTTTAGCCATATATATCATTCTACTTAAACCTTCAATTACCAATAAAAATTATAGAGGAGAACGAGGCATCCTTGCCTAATACCTCTACTACTAGAGAAAAAACCAGTGGGAGCACCATTAAACAAGACAACAAACTAATCAGTATTCACACAAGTTATGATCTAGTTAACTACCATAAGTGGAATACCAATCTGTAATAGAAGTAGCCTCAGAAAGACCCAATAGAACCTGTCATAAGCTTTAACCAAATCCATTTTTAAAATAAGAGCATCCAAATCCTTAGATGGAGTGTAGATATTCTTGTCTGACCCCAACCACATCCAAGATTTGGATATACCCCAAAAATACAAACTATTCTTTAGAGATCACAATATCCAATTTCAACTTCAATCTATTAGCTATAATTTTAGTGGTGAGTTTGTAGGCCAAATTATATAATGCAATAGGTAAATCTACTTGTTAGATACTCGTTAAAGGACTCTGGTTTGTTTGACTTCGGAATAAGTGTGATAAAAGTGTAGTTGAGTGCTCCTATAATATATCCTTCCAGTCTAGTAAACTCCATTATCTGAAGAAGTTCATGTCCCAGTAAGTCAAAGAAGTTTATTAAAAATTTACCTAGCCAACCATCCGACCTAGGAAATTTTCCCTCGGAAAATTGTTTCAATGTATCTTCAATCGCCACCTCTCTTTCCAAATCCAATCCTTCCTTAGGGATGAAAAAGGATGGAATTTTTTCAATTACCTGTAGCTAAGACAAAATATCATTATCACCCGTGTCCTTAAATTGCTTAGTAAAATGTCTCCTGGTTGCACTCTCTATAAAGTACCTCCCTACTAATTTTTTAATTTTTTATTGTGTGGTTTAAAGTAAGGATGCACTTTATAGCTAGCCATTTAGAGTAAAAGGGTACTTTATAGTTGAGCATGGAGGAGATATTGTATAACTTATGAATTCATGTATACATTCAGGCTTAATAGATCCAAATTTAAGATAAATATATATTAACATACATTTCATTTTTTGTTAAAAATATTTGTATTTTGCCGCTATCATGAATATAGAGATAAAAAACTTTCAAAAGTTACATAAACATGGAAATCAGAAATGCTCATGAATCTAGGAAATTAAGAAACTTTTTTGCACCATGAAAAAAACGTAGTTTCTTGTTATTCAATTGGAATCAAAGAAAATGGGTCATTACATCGCCTCACCACTTATATTCAAGACAGAGATGAAGTATTGTACAGATCAAATAGTGCATCAAACTTAGTATGAACACGTACATGCTAACATTCCAACAGACTATAGATACAAAAAATTACACAAAAATCTTACTCCCCAATGAGATCCTAAATAAAAACATATCAAGAAAGTCTCATGCTGATAACCAAATGACTATTGAACAATCTAGAAACTTTAAAAAAAAAGGAGTACATTCTCAAAAGTGAGGGTGCCCTCAATAATTTCCTCAAAATGAAGATAACCCTCTTTGCATAGCAATGCCAATTTGGAGAGTCGATCAGCCTCTGCATTATACTATCTAAAAGGGAAATTAAGAAACTACCATACATAGTATAACAATTATTTTAAAAACTAAATGTAAAATACGTTTATGAGTTACATTGAACGATCTTCAAAATGAGGGGTAATGAGTTATATTGTGGGAAGAGCGAGCCATGCAGAGATAATGTTGAACATGGGCCCATTGGTGGGAGGTGGTAGCCTCCAATTGTCAAAGGTGAGTTTAGACGTCATTTTCAGTCGAAGAAGGATAATTATTTGCTTGCAAAATAATACCCTCATCCTTTGAAGTAAGGTCCAAGTAAGTTGTAAACTAGTATGAAATACGCTGTAAACTACCTATGAAATCCATAGGTCGAGCTTTGTGGCATCATAAATATATCAATCTATGCGCGCGCAAAAAAGAAAAAAATCTAACTTAAAAAAAAATATACAGATTGAAAACATAGAAAATTTAATGATGTATAACTTCAAAAAAATATCTAGAGATTAAAAATATAGAAAATTCAATGAATAACCGATTTGGATGATTTAAAACATATGGAGATATTTAAAACATAGAAAAATCAATGAATAACTTGTTGGGAAATTTTAAAATATGCATAGATTGAAAACATAAAAATTCAATGAATAATTTGTTTGGATAATGTTAAAATATGCAAAGATTTAAACATAGAAAATTTAATAAATAACTTGTTTGGATAATTACGTCAATAGTTATGTCGATAGGCGTATATATCTTATAGTTTTGGGGTGGACTACGATCTATGATTTTTAATCTACGGACGAGAATGAGACAAGTGTGTTGTCCAGATTGATTATATGGGCGTCGTCCAAGATTAAACGAGAATGCTACAAGTGTATTGTCCAAATTGATTCTATGGATGTCGTCCAAAATTAATAATTAATAATTTCAAAAAAATAAAAAATAGCTTAATTAACATGTGATAAATACAGTTAGTGATAGTTGTAAAATTTTAAATTAATCTTCAACTATTCTATTATTAGATACAACTACGAGCTTAACTCCATTGATTATTAGATACAACTATCATCTTAACTCCAATGATTCTAAAACTATTAGCTTAACTTCAACTCTATTCATGGTTATATTGGATAACTATTCGCTTAACTAATAAACTTAAACTTCAACATGGTAATTAAAACTTCAATCATGATGATACAACTATTCGATTATTAGTTACAACTATTACCTTAAATCCAATGATTATACAACTTTAGCTTAACTTGAGCTACAATCATGACTTTTACTTGAACTCCAATCGTTTATATATTAACTTTTAAACTAGGACACCCACATAGTTTGTGGGTGGATCATGTCGATAGGGATCAAATGGTTAAGAGATTGTTATGGAATGAATGACAATTTGGATTTGTTTTACGTATTATTCTAGTTAAACAGGTTCAATTGTGAGTTATACATGCCTAGCTACATGTTATCACCGACATTCTTCATGTTATCCATTTATCAACTATCAATTATTTTTTATATTCTTTTTCTTTTTATCTCACATTGTTCTAGTTATATGCATGAACAGTTGGTTATCCATTCATCAACTATGAGTTATCCATGCATTTATACTAGTTATCCATTCATCAACTAGCTACCAATTATTTTTTATATTCCTTTTTTTTATAATTATTTATTTCAAATTTTGAACGACTTCCATAGAATCAATCTCGACAGTACACTTGTCTCATCCTCATCTGTAGATGAAAAAGCATAGGTCGTAGTCCACTCCAAATCTCAAATAAAAACTTATATCAACGTAATTAACTATTTAGATATAACTATTAGCTTAACTCAAATGATTCTACAACTGTTAGCTTAATTTCAACTCTATTCATAGTTACAGTTAGATTGGATAACTATTAGATTAACTATTATACAACTATTAGATTAATTCCAATCGTGATACAACTATTAAATTATATTTAAATGAATGTAGTAATTAAAACATGGTAATAAAAAACTACTATTTGATGAACCTTTAGTTGTATTCCAATGAATCCATCTTTTATCTTGCGAAGTCAACCTTCATTGCAGTCAAACCATGCATAGCCCAATAAGATTTCCATTTGGCAGCGTGGCATCATGATAATGTTGAGTTAGTTAATGTTCTATGAGGGTGATAGGCTCAATGCAATCTATAAATATGAATAAGAAGGGGTGCGGGTTCTCAATTTTTTTTTTTCTATCAAGATTCCATCAGTAAGTGAGTCCAGAATTTCTATTAAATTGTGTATTAGTAATTACACCAATAGGCATATATATCTTAGAATTTTTGGGTGGACTACCATCTATGTTTTTTCATCTACGGACAAGAATGAGACAAGTGTAGTGTCCAGATTGATTCTATGGGCGTCATCCAAGATTAAACGAGAACGATACAAGTGTACTATCGAGATTGATTCTATAGGCATCATCCAAAATTAATAATAATAATTTCAAAAAAATAAAAAAAATAGCATAATTAACATGTGAGAAGTATATTTAGTGATAGTTATAAAAATTAAAATTAATCTTCAACTATTCGATTATTAGATACAACTACGAGCTGTGTACGAGCTTAACTCCATCGATTATTAGATACAACTACTAGCTTAACTCCAATGATTCTAGAACTATTAGCTTAACTTCAACTCTAATAACAGTTATATTGGATAACTAATATCTTAACTATTTGATACAACTATTAGGTTAACTCCAATGATTCTACAACTAAGATCTTAACTTCAACTCTAATCACTTAAGGCTTAGTCCAACTGCATTTGTCATCTATGAGTCTAGCTAATGTACCATCATGTAAGAGTCAAACTCCCAATAAAATCATTCAAACTCCTAATAAACTCCCGCATTTCGTAGTTGGGCATGTTTAGGTAATATGCCCTAATATATCTTAGAACTTTGGGGTGGACTACCATCTATGGTTTTTCATTTATGGATGAGAATGAGTCAAGTGTATTTTCTAGATTGATTCTATGGGCGTCATCCAAAATTCATAATTAATAATTTAAAAAAAATAAAAAATATCTTAGTTAAAACATATGATAAGTAAAGTTCATGATAGTTGTAAAAATTAAACTTCAACTTCAACTATTCTATTATTAGATATAACTATTCAATTATTAGATACAACTATGAGGTTAATTACATTGATGATACAACTTTCAACTTAACTTCAACTCCAATCATGACTTTTACTTGAACTACACTTCCTAATATATTAATTTTTAAATTAACTATTAGATACAACTATTAGCTAACTCCAATGATTCTACAACTATTAGCTTAACTTCAACTCTACTCAGGGTTATATTGGGATTCTATTCGATATAAATAGTAGCTTAACTCCAATGATTTTACAACTATTAGCTTAACTTCAACTCTAATCACGGTTACATTGGATAACTATTAGGTTAACTCCAATAATGATACAATGATTAAATTAAATTTAGATGAATGTGGTAATTAAAAAGAGGTAATAAAAAACTATTAGATGAACGTGTAGTTGTACTCCATTGACTCCATCACTTAGACTGATAAGTTGACCTTCATTGCAGTGAAACCATGCATCACCCAATAAGCTTTTCCATTTGGTAGTGTAACATCATGAGAACAATAGGTTAGGTATTGTGCTCTGAGGGTGATAGGATAAACCCAATCTAAAAATATGTATTAGTAATTTTCTTATAGATCTCAATGTATCAAATATATTCCTTTCAGCATATTGCGAACATATTAATCTCATTAATATGGCTATTGCTAAAATTTAGATATTTGGATATTTGAAAATGAGTTTTTTTTTTTTAAATTAAAAAATACAGTTTTAATAATGACAGATTACAAATTTTTGACAAAAAGTGTATAATAAAATTTTGATGATAACGAGAGTAATATTATAGAATTTTAGGTTAGATACAACTATTCCATTATTAGATACAACTATGAGCTTAACTTCATTAATGATATACCTATTAGCTTAACTTCAACTCCAATCATGACTTTTACTTGAACTGCAATTGTTGATATATTAACTTTTAAATTAAGTATTAGATACAACTATTAGCTTAAATACAATGATTCTACAACTATTAGCTTAAATTCAACTCTAATCATGGTTATATTGGATAACTATTAGATTAACTAGTAGATAAATATTAGGTTAACTCCAATAACTTGGTACAACTATTAAATTAAAATTTAGATGAAAGTTGCAATAAAAAGCTATTAGATGAATTTGTAGTTATACTCCAATGACTCCATCTCTTAGCCTAAGAAGTCCACATTCATTGCAGTGAAACCATGTATCGCCCAATAATCTTTCCATTTGGAAGTTTGGCATCATGAGAACAATTAGCTAGATAATGTGCTCCAAGGGTGATAGGCTCAATGCAATCTATAAATATGTATAAGAAGAGGAGTCCAGAATTTCCATTAAACTTTGTATTAGTAAAGATCGTATTTTATACAAATACACTATAATGTCTTAGGTATCCTTAGTTTAATTTAATTATCACCATATTAACATATACATATAACAGGTGATATGAAGATATTTATATTTTCATTTTATTTGTCCATGATCATCATTTAACTCATGGAGCGTTATTAGTCTAAATATGACGAGACTATAAAGAGAGTGATGTCTTGAATATAAGTTTTGAGAAACATTTTTGTTGTTTTGTGGATGTTTGTCTTTTAGAAGGTTTTACCAAGTAAATTATGAGGTCTTGATCTTTGATTTAGGTATGAGTTATTTTTCTTTGAGTTATTTTTCTTTGGTGTCTAGACATATAATTTTCTTACCTTTTGATTTTTAATATGTGATTAAAGGGATTGTAAGGTTTGCTCATGTTTTGATCTAGATAAAGGTAACCTAAAACAACTATAAAGAAGATTTAACTGCATATTGAAGATATTTTGTCTTTTTGCATAATTAGGGTTGGTAGAAGTGATTTATGATTTAAGAGATTCAAATCACTTCTTCTAAATCTAAAAGAATACCTGCACATCTCTTGTCATCAACTCCTAAAGATCCAAGCTTACTAATATGTTTTGCTAAAATCTGTTCATTTTGGAGAAAATGTAACCATTCTAGAGCATCTAAAATGTTTTCTTTTTTTGGTGGGGGCGCAAAGCGGGTGCCTTTTTTTTCACTTAAAAGGCCTCTATTTTCCTCGTGATATTAGAATATTTTCATCTAGTCAATCATGGTTGTCCATTTCAAAAGGGATAAAAGTTTGGTTTTTATTTAATTTTCCAACATGGTAATCTAGATTTTCAAGAGGATAAAATGAATGTAAAAATATAAAATGGAAATACATTAGGATGCAATAGAAAGTGCAATATTATATAAAAACTTAAAATCTAACCTTGAATGAAATGGAAAAAGATTGTAAAATGAAAAGCACTACAAAGTAGCTCGAATGGTGGTAGTGTATCTATGAAGAGAGGCGTGCGAGCTATGTTCATTTGTAAGAAGACATTGCAATAAGATAAAATTGTCTTTTAACATAAAGTATGGTCTCTTAAGATGAAAAAACACTAAAGATATAAAGCCCTAACCCTATGAAACGATATGAAAAAAGGGATGTGGACCCCGAGGAGGCTAGTTGATACATCTAATTCCAAGGGGAACAAATTTTACATGCAAAATTTGTTTAATGCATTTCTTAGACGATTACAAAGCTTAGTTCCATGCAATTGAAAATTGTGTTTCCTATGTCAACTGCCAAAATTGCAAGGGAAAATCCATGAAAAATATGTTGGAAGTTTGAGACATAAAAATTGTAGTAAAACTATCAATATGTGGAACCATTCTTACTTTATAGAAAAGGTAGGTGGCCACTAATATCCACCTAGATACATGGTTCTTAGTTTCTTGGAAAAAAAATTGGTATAATGTTTTGTGGCATGTCTCAACCATGCTCCATTTGAGGTTCTTAAGCTGTAAACAAAGTGATCCTTGACCCTTTTTTTCTCTTATATATATATATATACTTTTTTTCTCTTTTACTCTTTTTTAAATACTTTAAATTTTTGGCTTTTAAACTTCTTAATTTGTTTTAAAAACAATTTGTTTTAATCTCTTTGGGTTTTTTTTCAAAGGATGAAAGGGGTGGATTTGCTTCTTTTATTTTAATTTTTTTATAAGGCTATATACATTATCTTAAAATTCAAAAAAAACATATATTTGTCAACCATACATATATCATTCATACATATGCCCACTAGCCATCCATCCTAGTAGGAAACCAACCTAACCTAAAATTATATACCTCAAACTATTTAGAATCTATCAAACTATCTAGAACCAAAAACCCTTAAGGTAATGGAAACATGCCATTTACCCACCCATATCTATTCTAGAACAGAAAAGTAAAAACAACAAAGATAAGAGACAATAAGCTTCATTAGAGATAGTTACCACATGCACCTTGGATTTAGGACGTTGTTCATCGGGATGACCCTCCAGGATCCTAGTCTCAAAGACCCTCCTAATTGTGAGCTTCACTAATGAGGTGATGCATTGAGCCAACTCCTTAATCACGTTCATAGTCATGTTCGAAATGGTATTAATTTTTAAAATCTATCTTCTGTTCCATTCCGTATGTGCTTCCACTCGTTTTCTTAACTTAGTCTCGTGACCCTAAGCATACATCAAGGTTTTCCCCATAGTCATTTTCATATAAATAGCAATTCATTTTTTGTGTCTTAATCTCACAGGTTCAAGACGATCTAGTTTTTGCAATACTTTTAATCCACTCTTGTTGCTCATCCACATCGTCTAACTCCTCTTACCCCTCATCGATATCCTTTTTAGTGCATTCTAAGTATTGCCCCTCATTGATCTCCTTTTTAGTGCAGTTTAAGTACTTCCCATTGTCCTCAAAGACATCCTGGAAATATTCATGTTTAGCTTCCACCACCTCGTACCATATTCCAAGCATGTGAGAACCCTACCTAGAACCACCTTGATCCCTTATAGCCCTGGTCCTTTCTGTGCCCTAAGATTCCTTCAAAAAAATCCCACCACTGTTCCAAACCCACCCTGCTAGCAACCTCTTCCTTACTTGTTTGTCCCTCATCACTATCAACAAATTGTTCAGGAAGTCCTCAAAACATAAACCATGCCCAGGGTGGTCAATAAACTTCACTTCCAACACCATAAAGTGATAACCATGGATGGGCGTATTTTAGCTATCATCTCCTTTCATCTACTCCCTAGCTGCCATCTAGAACAACATCACCAGGACAATATCCACAAGTGACTACCATGGAGAAATTTAAGGATCCATAACTTTCACAAAATGTAGATCTCCCTTTGAAAATCTTACTAATTCTTAAATTTCAACCCATAAATTGTAGGGTGATATTTTTCTAAAAAGATTAAAATTTATAAGGATTTTATATAGTGACAATTTTAGTTTTTTTTAGAGAATATGTTTAGTAATTTTTAGAGAATTTTAGTGATTTTTAGTGACTTTTAGAGAATTTTTTTAATCCAATAGAATTTGGGTGAATCAATTTAGAAAAAATGGAAATTGGTGAATATTTTTTTGGGAAAAAAAGATAAAAACTTAGGCCATGGGCTAAATTTCACCCCTAAAATTTTCCCTGGAAGCTACCCTGTCAAACAATCATTGCAGATAATTTCCACCATCCTCCTTTGTCATCGATTGTTCGTATTGTACATTCTTTTTCTAAACCCCAGACTTCTAAATCCACCACACTTTAAACTTATTTCCCTCTATGCATGCATGACATCAATTATCGCGTTGAGATGGTTACATGGTAATTCATGGGATAAGTGTCCAATCACCCCAAACATCTATCCCCTCTCCTTTGTACCCCCACATCCAGGTTATTTTAAATTTTATTTTGAAAATAATAATAATAATTCCTCTAGTTTTGGGGTTTTCTCTTTCTCTTTTTGTTTTTCCCCTCAGGTTTTTTATTTATTTTTCATTTTTTCTAATTTTTTTTTAATAATTTTATTTGCAATAGTATTGATTTTTAAATCTATGGTTTCAAAAATGTTTCAATTTTAAGCCTGAGAGAAAAAGGTGTTTCTCATAGAATCTATTTTTTTTATTTATGGGTTATTTTTAATATTTTAGTTGCAACAGTATCAATTGTCAAGGCCATGGTTTCAAAAAAGTTACAATTTCAATCTTGAAGAAAAAAGGAATGTGCTAATTGTAGCACCACTTCATGATTTAGGGTTGATTATAATTGTTTTTAAAGGAACCAATTATAATTTAGGTCATGATTTCAAATAGGTTGTAATTTTAATTTTGAATAAAACAATACTATCGGCAGTGCCACTTTTCAATTCAAAGGTTCATTGTAAGGATTCTTGAAGAAACAATACCAATTGTTAATACCATTGTTTCAAAGAAGTTGTAACTTTAATCCTAAAAAAAGGGGTGCTACTAGTAACATCACTTTCAAAATGGGGGTGAAAAATACCAGTAAATGTGGCCTCCTTAAAAAAGGAGAGCTCTAGTAGGTTCTTCTTTTTCTTTCAAAACTAAGTCTTATATACTCCATTTGGACAAGTTGTTGAACTATGAGTGGCGTATATATGTTGTTGAAGTCACCCAAGACTTGCACCTACCATCATATGTACCCACTCAAGGGATTTGAACATGAATCTTCATTTTAATAAAATTCCAATCACTTCACTTTTTATCGTTGAAACACACTCCTATGGGCACTTTAGAGGGTTCTAGCCAAGTAGGTAACTATGTTACCAAAAATAAAATTCATGGATTTTGAAAGAAATGTTATTGGTACAATTTGCACGCCTCATACCACAATTAGAAACATGACCACTTTGCTTAAATATCCCATTGACAAGCATTTGCAAAATTTGTTTCTGAAGTTCTATGCTCATGTAGAAAATATGGTATTGAAGAAATAAGTAGTTTATCCATGTTAGATTGAAGGAAGAATGTGTTGGTATACATCATAATTGATTTCATTCATGTGTCTTGATAAATAACTCTAGAAATACTAAACACCAAATCCATATTGAGGTCATAAAGGTTCATGTTTCTAGGTAGAGCACTCTTAGATCCATATTAGATAATCTTACCTTCTTGGATAATGTTGATAAAGAACTCTAGAAAGACTAAACACCAAATCCATATTAGATAAGTTTACCTTCTTATTTTTTATGTATCCTTCGACCTTGAGATTTTGAGGAGTTCTAATTCCATCCAATGCATGAAAATATATGGTGGGAGTAATTTCTTCTGAAGTATCCTCTTATATTTTGTATTAAGTCACCTCTTCATGAGATGCTTCCTCTTCTTTTGGTTCTTCCTCTTCACAATCTATGTAGAATAATTTCTTCTCACCGCACTTATGTCCCTTTTTTTTGTCAATAAGAAGTGTTATTTTCTATTACTTAGATAAACACAACATATTACATAGTTGTTTCTAACTCTTGAAACATGGAGTCAGACAGTGGTCATGAAACCAAAAAAGGAAGATATGTATAAGAGACCAAAATGAGTGTCTAAGCATTGTGAAAGTTTCCCGAACTTTAAACAATGACATCCTCACACACCCATAGAGTTTAGAGGGAAGAAAGATATGAAAATAAACCATGAACAAAGCACAATCATGAATCAAGCAAGAGAGATAAGATCAAGAGTCTAGGCCTTCTTGATGGAATCAACTTCTTCCTCATTGGATTTGTTGGTTCCAGCTTCATTGATGCCCTCGTTGGCACGCTGAAAGGGTGGTTCTAAGAGTTGCATGAGATCTCTCATGTGCACCAGGATTTTCTCGGCATCTTCCTTGAAGGTGCTAACAATAATATTCACAAGTTTGCCAAAACTCTTTATTTTTCTCATGGCTCTAGATAGAATGAGCTTTAGATGTCAGCAGTTTGATATGGAAAATTGTGGGCCAAGCCTAAGACAAAATTCCCCAAATATTTCATTCTCCATGGCTGCAATGGAGTTTCATATGTGCTCAGGGGTTTCTTTGCGGAAGAGAGCCTCCCAATCGACGTTATTCACATTGTTCCCTTGTGAACCATGATCAACTGACTGAGAAATAAATGGGCCACGATGTAGCACTAAAAATATGTCCCAATATCGCTGGTGGTGATCTCCCAATACCCCAGACCCGTGCGGTAATTACAACAATAGAGAGAGAACCTCTACACAATGGAGTCGTTAGCCTTCTATCCCTATTGTTGTTGTCTATTATAGTCTCTTCCCTGCCGATGAAGAGTACCATGGTGGCTAATACTGGTACAAAATGACATGGTTGGGGAGTCACGAGGGACAAGCTGGTACCAAATCTGGCCATATCCAGAGCCATCCATATCCTGGTTGCAGAATGAGATCTAATCAGCATGCATAAAGTGTCTTTCAATCCTGCTACAGGAACCATTAAAATTATTTTAAATGTGTTGTAACGTGGGAGAGGGGATGCCATATTCCCTGGCACATGCCCTGCCTCCTACTTTCCCTCTGTCATCCTCCTTCCACACACAGACATCCAGGAACTTATGTCCCTTACTATACTTGCTTCCACAATTAAATCGTAATCATTTTTCTCTTCTTTCATCTAGTAGTTGGGTTGTCAACCTTTGTGGTGGTTTAGAAGAAGGAACATTATTTTCTCTCTAGGTGTTGGAGAAGGCCTTTCTAGTAGTCATTGCCATATTTTTACTTTCAACCTTCCTTTCCATCATGAAATACTTCTCTAGGGATGATGGTTCAAAGAGGCGTACCTCATGTCAAATGTTATCTTTCAAGGTTCCAATAAAGAGATCTAACAAATTATCTTCTGAAATATTTTTCACTCTGATATTAGCTATTGAAATTGCTTGATGTGATCAGTAACTGGACCTTTTTCCTTGATATTTACCAAGTGACTAAAGAATGTGTTGTTATTTATATCCCCATAATGTGCAATCAAATATTCTGTGAATATATACCAAGAGATAATAGAGTCATTTTTACAATCACAAATCCATTGGTACCATACAAATTGATAAGGTTCTAAATATAAGGATGCAATAATTACCTTTTGTAAAGTGGACACTCGGTGTAGATCAAATAATTGCTCCATCTGAAAAATCCAAGTGATTGGATCCTTGCCATCAAACTTTCTCATGTCAACCTTGGGGAGAAATTAGTTCCTTGGACTTGAATTGAACCCATGATGTTGTAGTGAATCATCAACTTTTGAGGACTCCAACTTCCTACTCTCCAATTGTTTTTCAATTTTATCCAGACAAGACTGGAATAAGTCCTCTTTTACCTCCTTATCCTTTTCTTGAGTAGATACATGAGGAATAAATCTATTTTTGATATCCTTCATCAATTGATTCAAGTCTTGAAGATCTTATTTTCTAGCCATCCCTTTGAGATCCTTTTTACTAGACATCTTCTCTTCCAATTTAACTAAGTCATCAATTTTCACATTTCCTTTAATCGTATCTTCTAAATTGGACACTCTAAAAGATATGTCTTCCATTTCATCGTATGTTAGGGAAGAATCCTCTAGGGGTTTGATTGGATTGTGATTCTTTCCACTTCCTTTTGGTGAAATTTTAAACAATAAATATATATTACACCCTAGGGTTTACCACAAATAAATCCTTATACTCAAATCTATTCAAATGAAAAATTATGTACCTTTTTCAAACCCTAATTAGAAATCTATTTTATGGCCAATTTGTAACTGACATAAATTTTGAATTTTGACTTGTCAGGGTCTAAACATTTGACCTACGGTACCATGATGTGTCATCTTTCCAATTCCATAGGTTTGACCTAATTTGGATGTTCCAAAAAAATTATTGCAAATATCCCAAAGCTTCTTATTTTTGGTCTATCCATAAGAGCGAACTTGTTCAATATTCCATGTGTCCAATATTTCATTTTTGTATCTAAAAATTCTACCACAAATACCCTACTTTGTCCTCTTTTGGATGCAACTAGTCTGACTCAATTTGGATCTCGGATGCCTCATATATGACATTTTTCCCTAGAACACCTATTTTAGACTAGGTTTTGGACTAGTAAAAAATGCTATCTTCCTCTGCAATTATCTTTGAAAATGTAATGATCAGGATCTAAATTTCTGACTAGAGTTAGTTCGACATATTTTGGAAGTGTTTTTTTAACCTCGATCTTTGAATCCTTGTAGAAACAAAATTGTAGCAAAAATTCCAAGATGGCTAGTTTTGCAAAATCCAAGCCTGAGGAAAGAGCTCTAATACCAAATGTTATGCAACCAAGTCCCATAAATAACATAAAAATAGCAGAAATAGATCCAAAGAGAGTAATCCACACCTTAATAATGAATAACAAAGATAAATAACAATCCTCTTCGAGGGAGGAACCTCCTTACACAATGTACTTACGTACCCAATACAAGACAATATACAATGATTACTAAAATGAGAATATCTACTTTCTATATATAGGAGATAAATGTGTACAATAACAACTGATAGACCCACTAATAGACCCAAGTTGACATAAATAATATTTAATGCACCTCAATATAGGGGGTAATGCACTACATTATATGGGGTAATGTGTCATCATTAAGGGCTTAACACACTCCCCTTCACCCATGTAACCCATAATGTTCCCATTCCCTTCATCTTTATCCACTTTAGCTTATAACATCCTCCTAGGACCTTGACCCTTCCCCACCCCCTCTCAACTATTAACCATACTCACTCGAACTTGCAATATCCTCCTAGGCCCTTGAGCCTTCTCCACCCCCTCTCAACTATTGACCATCCTCACTCGAAATTCCAACATCCTCATAGTCCCTTGACCCTTCCCCACCCATCTCAACTATTAACCATCCCCACTTGAACTTCTGACATTCTCCTAGGCCCTTGACCCTTCCACACACCCTCTCAACTATTAACCATACATTTGATGTCTTGCATATAGTGCCATCATTTTTGCTCTACATAATGCATGCGCTTTATGTAGTTCTATAATGTGTGCACATTTTGTAGTTCTATAATGCACACACGTTTTGCATTTCTACAATGCACGAGCATTTTGTTGTTCTATAACATGTGCACATTTTGTAGTTCTATAACACGCATGCGTTTTCTAACTCTATAAGGGAACAAAATGTAATTTGAATTTAAACATAACGCATTCTCATTTTGTAGTGCATAAACCATTCTAATTCACTTGCTTGCATGTCACCAATAGTCCTATGTGTATGGTTTGGATTTTGCTTCGATAATACCAACCCTATGCTATGGTATATGATAAACCATAGCTAATTGGGCATTTCTTCCAATTTCAGAAGAATACATTGTTTACGCACTCATTGTAGTATGCTACACACATTCATTTTTTATGAAATATTAAACATAAATAATATTTTTTCTACAGATTCTAAATATGTATTTCTTATTTAAAAATATTTATGTTTTCCTATTTTTTCAATTTCTATTATGTCCTAACTCCTTAACTCAAATACATGTTTTTAGTGTTGTTTCCATAACTTTTTCAATTCTTAATCGTTTTAAAAACAAATTCTATGGTACAATAGAAGACACTAAACTCTACATTCTATAAAATACTCATTTCATGGTTATTTCATTGAGACATTTAAAGGTTACACCCACAAAAGACATACCATTTTCGAGGAATGAACACTTAGATAATTATAAATTAAAAAAAAATACTAATTTTATTTTTGAAAAAGAGCCCTGCACTAGTGTTATATGTTCTCTGCATGCCTACAATTTTTTATAGCCCAAAACCATCATTTAGGCCCTCAAAGGATGCACCCACAAAAACATATACCGTATCATTTGCCTGAAAAATAAAAAGTGATTGTTAGAAAAAATGAAACTTGACATAGTAATGAAAATTTTCACTACATAAGACTTATATATTTGGAAACATGATTCAATTTCCTACATTTCATCCCTTTTACTCAAAGCAATATATTTTTTGTAAGTATCTAAAAAAATCCAATTAAGTTGAGGGATGCCTAATTTTTCAATTTATTGCATCTAACGTGCCAAAAATGACCCTCATTAGCTTGCACTCACCCATGTCTTACTAATGCAATGTGAAATTACCATGCCCTCAACACTTAATGACTAAATATTATTTCAATGTACCTGTATAGAGGGATCAGATCGACGAGAATCAAACCAATTAGTTTGCATGCTACTTATAACAGCTTCGAACAATTCTTCACACATTATTAATTTAAAAACTTAAGCACACCATACATAAGCCTAGATTTTAATGGAAGGGGGAGAGAGGGGCAACAGGTTAATGGTAGGGTTGTAGGAGGGGGATTACTAGGAGGAGAGGGATTCTTATGGATAGGGATAGATTCAAGGTTGGCTGGTAGGGTGTCAGTAGAGAGAGATATAGAGAGAGAGGGGTGTGTACTAGGGGTACATGAAGGAGTAGGGAAGAATGATCTTGGAGAGAGAGATACAAATAATAACTAGACTAAAATGTTACAATAAGATAGACACTTATTGTGGTTAGAATATGTTTGGACACTAAAACTTGAAGTTTCATTGGTTCAATAGTCTCATCATGTCCTCACCTCCAATCCGTCACTCATGATCATTTATCCTATCATTGATTCCAACGATGTTTTATATAGTCACCTCCAAAGGGTCATATTAACGTCGCTTTCATTTTAATTATGTGCAATTTACAAATAGTTTTTGGGTATATGAAAACCGTGCAAGATGATCTTAATCTCATGTCTTGCTAAGTTGCAACATCCCTCAATTCTTAATTTTGCCTAAATATATTTTTCAGTGCACCAATATAGAGGGATCAGATTGAGGAGCATCAAACCAATTCGGTTGCATGCTTCTTATAGAAGCTTCAGATAGTTCTTCACATATTATTAATTTAAAAGTTTAATCCCACCATACATAAGCTTGGAGGTTAGTGGAAGGGGGAAAGTGGGAGGTCAGGTTAGGGGTACTATTGTAGAAGGGGGGTTGCTAGGAGGGAAGGACACTTAGGGATAGGGAGAGAGCAGGAGGTGGGGGGGGGGAGGGGTGTTGGTT
>LPNX010620547.1:615473-631064 GCA_001517045.1 Pseudotsuga menziesii
ATTAAACTGCTATTCTAGATGCAATATGTTCGTACACTGCAAACTTGAAGTGTCATTGGTGCAGCAATATCATCATGATTGCACCACCAAACCGTGACTCATTATTTCCCATCCTATCACTGATTCTGATGATGTTTTATACAGTCATCTCCAAAGGGTCATGTTAATGTTTCTTTCATTTTGATTATGTGAAATTTATAAATAGTTGTTGGAGTCTAGAACAACCATCCAAGACGATCTTAATCTCATTTCTTGCTACTACAATGTGAATGTGCCATGCCCTAAATACTTAATTTTACTTAAATATATATTTTAATGTACTAGTATATAGGGATCAAATCGAGGGGAACCAAACCAATTAGTTTGCATGCTTCTTATAGCAGTTTCAAGAAATTCTCCACATATTATTAATTTAAAAAACTAGGCACATAATACATAATCCTAGAGGTTAGTGGAAGGGGGAGAGCGGGGGGTCGGGTTAGGGGTATGGTTGTAGGAGGGGGATTACTAGGAGGGAGTCAAAGTCTTAGAGGTAGGTAGAGAGCGGGGCGAGGATCGGTGGTAGGGGGTCAGTGATGAAAGAGAAAGAGGGGGGTTGGGTATTTGGGGTACATGGAAGAGTAAGGGAGACTGATCTTGGAGAGAGAGATAAAATGAATTACTAGAATAAAATGCTCCAATAAGAATATCAAACTCTTATTGTGGTCATGATATGTTTGGACACTACAAACTTGAAGTGTCATTGATGCAACAATCTCATCATGTCTGCGCCTCCAAACTATAACTCATTATTGTCCATCATATGGCTAACTTTGATGACGTTTTATATAATCACCCCCAAGCAATCATATTGTTAGAAGATAAATCTACTCAAGAGGACTCAAGCAAGATCTCCCTAGTCCAAGTGGATCTAGAACAAATCAAGTACATAATACAATCTACTTTCCTAGATCAATAGAGATGCAAGTTAAATAGATAGATCACTTACACGATGTCTACGAATCCTCTTCCTCTTTGTTGATCCAAGCTCCAGAGCTTTCAGATCTCAAACTGCAAAACTCTGTAGAGAAAATGGAAACAAACAAATAGTACAAGCGTATCTAGATATGAATTGATCTAAGCTAACAGTTAAGGAAGAAATCTCTAAACATTATCAACACAACAACATTTATGGAAAAAGTTTGTATTACTGCAAAAAGGGGAATACATGGAGAAAGAATGTTACAACCTAAGCCTCAACGTTGCAACCTTCCATCAAACAATCCAAGCCAATCCTCCAAAGAATGATAGTTTTTCTCCCAAAGGATGAGAGTTTCCCCCCTAAAGGATGAATAGGGATAACCTAGAAATTCCACCAGCATAAGAGTGCTATATTCCTTCCTCCCTTCACAAAGGAGAGAGGCTTAATATTTATAAGGCTAAAGGGATAGAGTAGGTTGAGTATTAAGAGGAGAGTTCTAAGGGATCCTCCCATTAGGTTAGGGAACCGAATGCCACCTCACCTAGAAGTTAGGGATGACCCTCCACCTCATCTAACTTCGAGAAGGGCCTCGAAGCTTTGAATTATCCACTCTAATCACCCCTAGCGCACCCTGCATGAAGAGACACGGTGCCAGAGTAGCGTTGGCACACCTTACAAGAGGTCTAAGTGTGTCAGTGACACACCTTGTCAAGGTTAAAAGTGTGCCAACTAGGGCCTGGCACACCTTGACTGAAGGGAAGGAGGGCCAGCCTACTTAGAGGGGGTAAAAGGCTAGGGACAACCTCAGAATCAATGCACTTTAGCTAAGGGAAATTTAGGGATTTAGGCACAAAGTTGACACATGGCTCATGATGACAAGATTTTGATGTAATAGAATGCCCCCCAAAGCATGAAGCTAGAGGAATGTGATAGCTGAAATTCTTTGTGAAGTGGAGAAATCAAAGTAAAGGATGTTGGTTGGAAGATACTACAGTACAACTGAATCAAGTCTCACATGACTCATAACATGAATGTTGACCAATACATTGCATATCCATGGTAGTAGAGATCGAATGAACACAATCATGGCTACTAGACACAAACATAGATCCACGATGAGATGATAAAACAACCACGATCAATACAAAGTGGATCCATGTAATATGACTCAAACAAACTCCATCTCAACCTTGGAATTATATCAATTAACCCAGGGTCTTCAAGCTGAAACCGCAATGATACAAATCTAGCCATGTGATTGCAATGTCTTCATGTTGAACATGGTAGAAACCACTTGATTACCACTCATATATGTATACTATTAACAAGTGCGAGGGAGATCACCATTGATGTCAATGATTCCCAAGGTATCTCAGTACATTCGACCAAGTGTGAATAAAGGACTTGAAGTTGAACACTCTATAGAATCTTCCAGTCAGAGGCCATTGATGAAAACCTACTACTAAAAGCAAGGAAACCTTCCATTGAGGCATGCAGGGTTCAAGGTACTTGACTTGGTTTCTAAGTATGATTCTCGGATAATGTGTTGAAGTCGACAGGAATAGACTCGTTGAAGGAGGGCCATGATGTATCACCCATCATCAACATGAAACACAATCATAGATGTTTTAGAGTAAATCAGATAGCAGAGTGATATACGATACTAACTCAGAGATGACCAACATAATAGAAGGTAAGATGACTGTAGATAGTAAATGAATGCCTAAATTTCTCTTGAACATGGGCATGGAATGACTTGGGAGTAATGACTTTGACGAGATTGATACCAATCCCCCAATGCAACTAATGGCGGGAGAATTCTTGGATAACTCAAATGAGCAAGAAGACTCAAGGAATCAGTAGGAATTGAAGACAAACGAATTACCCAAGTACCGATTGCATATGCATATGAGTTCCATATTCAATAGTAACTATATACTACCATAACTACAATGAAACACAAACTCTTTCCTTATCCCAATCATGATTTACGAGTACCTCTTTTTGTTTTAACAAGTTCAAAGAGGGTAACAAACACTGATTGTAGCTCATCAAGTGCTGAGCCTATTCTCATACATTTTATGAACCTAAGAAGGGAGGGTTTCATTCCCAGAAAGGGTCTTTCATCGTTTGATTTTGTGAGTACGATGAAAGAAAACTCATTTTTCATTTCATGTTTAAAGAGTCTGAAATGACTAAGAAGACTCTAGGATGGAATTTTTCATAAATTTAGTCCTTGAGGACCAAAAAAGTATAAAACAGTGCCCACAAGAACTCTTCTAGTTGAGATAAACAAGAGTATACATTTTTCATAAATGATTCTAATCGATAAGAAAAAGGGGTAAACTACCATCGACTAGATCATCATTCAAATACTTTTACAAGTGTGAAAGCATCAAGTTCTCTTGGCGATATTTTAGTGTTTAAGGAGCCCAAAAAGAGATTAAATTAACTCCATAATAGGCCTCTTTTTCATAATCCAATTTTAATGAGTCTGAAAAAGTAGAAAAAGTATACTCAATACCTCTTCACTGAGTTTTTAATGAGCACGTCAAAGGTATAAAAGGAACTCGAAACCTTTTTCATGTTTGAAATCAGAGCACGAAAACGTGATAAAGTAAGCTCAAACCACTTTTCATGTTTGAACCAGAGCACAAAAAATGAAAAGTAAGCTAAACACCATCTTACCATTTTTAACAAGCTCGAAGACCGGTTAAAAGAATGCTCAAATCATCTGCTTCATTTTTTAAAGAGCTTGACACAGGATAGGAACTATGCTCAAAATGAGGTTTCATGGTTTAGCGACCTAGAAACTAAAAAGAAAGTATGCTCAAAATGACTCCCATTGACAGGTGTTTTCCCAACATGGTGTCCAAAGTAGCTTAACTCCAACATAAAAAGGTTGGATGCATGCCCCCCAATCTTCATTTCGTCTGCTTACTCTTTTCTAACTAAATTTCAGGTTATTTCTAGGGGAAAGTTCACAAGAAACAAAGGAAGAAATATGATCAAGTGCTACAATCATATGAAATGAAGGTTCAAATATTGAGTCTTGACACAATGGAAGAATTCATTTAATTTTTTAATGAGCTTAACAAGAAAAGGGAAATTTGCTCAAAATGACCTGTTTGATTTTTACACAAGCTTGAAACAGAAAAGAACTATGCTTATGTGGATCTATTTCATTTTTTACACAAGCTTGAAAAAGAGAATAACTATGCATGAGGCCGATTTTATTTTTTAATAAGCTTGAAACTAGAAATAATCATTGCTCGCAAACATCTAATTTCATTTTTTAATGATCTTAACAATGAATGGGAACTCTGCTCGCTAACATTTGTTTTATATTTTAACAAGATTAACACAGAATGGTAACTCTACTCGCTACATATGTTTTATTTTTTAACGAAATTAACACAGAATTGGAACTCTGCTCGCAAGCATCTGTTTCATTTTTTAATGAGCTTGACACATAATGGGAACTATTCTCACTAACAACCATTTCATTTTTAAACGAGCTTGACAAGGAATGGGAACTCTACTTTCCAAGATTTTGTAGTCAACATGATGTCCAGAGGTTGGTGGGTTTCCCCCTTACATAAAAAGTTAGTGACTTAACTCCAGTATGATATCCAGAGACTGGAGACATGCCCCCAAATCTTCCTCATGAGGAGAAGAATCTAAGGTTTTCAAACGAGTGAAATTCATCACGATGTTTAAAGGAAAGAGACATGGAAGGTGAAGGGGAAGGAACCACAAGAAAATGTGGTACATTCAGAGAAGTCTGATGACTAGGAGTCATACAACGATCATGTTTAACAAAAGAAAGTTGATCAATGGTTAGAATTTTCCCATCATGGGGTAAATTCATCACTCAAAAGAGTGTGGACACTACATCTTCCATGGCATAAACATAACCTCTCCCAAGGAGAATATTAAAATATAAAGGACCTTGGACTACCATAACATCAATATAGACAGTTTTCCCTCCTAAAGTGATAGCAAAATGAGGAAGGATCACTAAAGGCTTAGTAGGTCTTCGATTAAAAGCCAGTATATGATCAATGGCTGGCACAAGTTGAGGAGAACCTATGGCTTGCCAAGAAGTTGAGGATATAATACTAACAGAAGCCCCTTCATCAACAATAGTGCAAAGTATGCTATTAGTAGTAACTCGCACATATATCTGGAAAGGAACATTCAAATGAAGACAAGATTCTGTTAGATTACTCTAGTCAAAGGAATTAACCTCATTACTTGGAGAGGGTTATGTTGAAAGAGACAAAATTTCCTCTTATGTAGAACAATATGAACTGACTACGAAAACTTCAACGGGTTTTAGTTCACTCTCAATTGGAAGAGAGGGACAAGATGAATATTGCATCAAAGCAACTACTTCAATATTAACACTCTCTGAGGATCGAGTGCATATGACATCGACTCATCCACTTCAACACCACTCTTCAAAGGAAAAGTGGGATGAACTAACTATTCTCACTCTCTAAAGAAAGAGTGGGATCGACTGAGGAAGGAACTGGATTGACCACTTTGTCAACCAATGGGAGGTCAAGCGACAAATTACAATAACCTGTTGGAAGTTGTTTCTAAGGAACAATAATATCTTCCAACAACTTTGAAGCTTCATCCATGTGAGAAAAAAGGTAAGTAACGTGCATGTCCTTACATAGAAAGCAATGATACCTGACCTTTCCTTTTTGACTCTTAACCATAGAGTCACTGGTTGATAGGGTATCATCAACATGATGACCAAAGATTGATGACACAGTGTGTTGGAAATCCTTAGACCACACTTCTAAAACTCGAGACAAACCATGGCAATGTTTAAGAAGATGGTCACGCTTGCACCGTCTGCAAGGGAAATTAGGCTTACAAGGTGTTTTTGTGGGAAATTCAACACTGTCATCACTGTGATCAATGGATGATGGGTTTCCAACGCGACGATCAGAGGTTGGATTTGTGAACTTCTGCTTAGTGTTATTCTTCTTAGCCTTCCTTTTGGTCTTCTTATTACCCACTGATTTACTAACATCAAATTTTTCAATAGGTGAAGAGGAAGAAAGGGAAGTTGGTTCAACATTCGAGGAAGAAGGAGAAGGATTAACATGAGGTTGATGCTCGTGCAGTGAAGTACCATGATCCGACACAAATGTTTCACTTGGTATAATGGGATTGGAGAATAACCACACAGGTAATCCTATAGTCAATCTGGGAAGACTCAAAGTGGCCATAAAGGGAGGACTAACACTTCCACAAGGGGGAGAAAAAAATACATGCACTGAAAAAGGGTTTCTTGGTTGGTGATCCCAAGAGATTCTTCCATATCTAAACTCTCTAAGAATCTTTGAAGTGCCACACAAATTAAACACTACTCAAGTCTAAAATCAACAAGAAAACTGTATGAATAGGAGTGGATGAAAAGTCAAGATTCTCATAGGATTGTCAAGGCTCCACAACTCGCGATATACCGTAGGGTCCAACAGTAAAACGTGAAAAGGAGGATTGGGACCATACACTTTCTTGAATACTTGACTACCTGGACAATACGTGCGTAGTAATCTCCACGAGTGTTGTTCTCGGTGTATTGCAATGCCAAGACAGCCAAATGGTTAACTCAATTGGTCACCGAAATCCTAACAAGGTCTCCCGATATACACTAGGTACGGGGGAGCTCAACTCCGTTGTGGCATTTTCTAATGCACAACTGCATGACATGATTCTTCTAATATACTATCGAGTACGTGAAGTACTTTTCTCTATACCCAAAGGTACATGAAAAGAGATTTGATATATCAGTTGGTATGTGGAATAACCACAAGCCCTTAGGATGCAGTGCAGGAAAATAACAACATATTCCATGCTTAAAGATGTTGAAACACGTATGTATATTACACACAATCACTAAATGATTTTGATCCTAATCTAGTGTTAATTTTATCTTATGCAGTTAAGTGGATGCATGAGGTGTAGACAAGAATTGTAAAAATAATGCAAATCCTAGCTACATTACGAAACACATTTCTCTTTCGATGAAAACTACCTAAGGTAAGGAGAGACTTTTTCTTTTCAAACCAAAATGAACCTAAGCAGTAATGAAAAGAAAAATTCCTTCCTAAAGTGCAGTGACTTAACTTTCTGCAATAACAAGCCAGAAAGTGCAATGAAATCAATGATGCGACGAATCTTAACAATGTATAAAACAAAATAACGAAGCACTTCGATTTTCAAATGCATCTATCAAAATGGAATTTGATAACTAAACTCTTTTCATATCTATAAACAAAAAATAAGAGAATTTCTACAACACTCTAATCATTCAAAAGTCCCAAAAGAGATGACAAGCACCCAAACAACTCCAAAACACTCAAGAATTGCTCAAAATCTACCAAAATTCAACCGAAACTCAAAGATGAAGGGTGGAGGATGGGTTTGGAGATCATGTCTAATGATCTGAACAAATATGAAAATATCTGGTAATGTAATCAGGGATGGCAAGATCGAACCAACAGATGGGGGATTGAAATTTCCCACCACAACCAAGTTTCTCACTTGACTAGTAAAACATCCACACTCGACAAATAAAAACCAAACATAGACAATGTTGGGCCTAGGGGTTGTGTGACTACAATATGAAACCTATAGATCACAAACAATCAGACCAAAATCCAAAAAAGAAAGAAATCTGAGTTGATCCCTGAGCTTTAACAGCATGGCGCAACTTAGTATACTGCACCAAAGTGCCAGAGAGGGGTTGGAGTACCTTGTACACAGGAAAAGAGTGCTAGTGGCACACTTACTACAAAGGAAAAGAGTGTCAGCCACATAGTGGCGCTACGTATGCACAACCCAGGTGTGTCGGTCGAAAAACGAGTAGAAAAAAGCTAGATCTCCTAAGGTAGAAGGGAAAGAAAACTAATACTGATCCCAAAAAAAATCAAGGAGGTCCAAGAAACTTTTTAATGAAAAAATCCAAAGGTAGGAGGGTCTCAAGAGGATAGAAAATGGATTGATAAAAAGAAATGAAATCAGATCTATGTTTTTTCCCTAGTATGGTCGCCAAATTTGTTAGCGAATAAATATACTCAAGCGGACTCAAGAAAGATCGCTCTAGTCCAAGTGGATATAGAACAAATAAAGTACATAATACAATATATTTTCCTATATCAATAGAGATGTAAGTTAAACAGATAGATCACTTACCTGAGGTCTACGAATCCTCTCCCTCTTTGTTGATCCAAGCTCCACAACTTTCAGATATCAAGATGCAAAACCCTATAGAGAGAATGGAAATAAGCAAACTGTACAAGCATATCTAGATATGAATTGATCTAAGCTAACATTTAAGGCAGAAATATCTAAACATTATCAACACAACAACATTTATGGAAAAATTTTGTATTACTACAATAAGGGGAAATACATAGAGAAAGAATGTTACAATCTAAGCCGCAACGTTGCAACCTTCCATCCAACAATCCAATCCAAGTCTCCAAAGAATGATACATTGCCTCCCAAAGGATGAGAGTTTCCCCCCCAAAGGATGAATAGGGATCACCTAGAAATTCTACCAGCATAAGATTGTTATATTCCTTCCTCCCTTCACAATGGAGAGACGCTTCAAATTTATAAGGCTAAAGGGATAGAGTAGGTTGAAGATTAAGAGGAGAGGTCTAAGGGATCCTCCGATTAGGTTAGGGAATTGAATGCCACCTCACCTAGAAGTCAGGGATGACCCTCCACCTCATCTAACTTCGAGAAGGAACTCAAAGCTTTGAATTATCCACTCTAATCACCCCTTGCGCACCTTGCATGAAGAGATAGAGCGCCAGAGTAGCGTTGGTGCACCTTGAAAGAGGGATAAGTGTGCTGGAGGAACACCCTATTAAGGTCAAAAGTGTGCCAGCTAGGGCCTGGTGCACCCTGGCTGAAGGGAAGGAGCGCTGTCAAAACCCCATATTTTCCGAAAAATTTAAAAATTTTAAAAATGCATAATTTTTCATAATTACAGGAAACTAATTATCAAATTAGTTATATGTTACCAAATTCATTATCTGAATTATCTATTGGTTGTGTTTAGTGATAGAACAGTTCCTTTCAGTTTACTGACTTGTTTTCTTCTTGCGACCACAAGGGGGGGGACTGTCATGCCAAAAACTGGACTTACTTAGCTTTCGAGCTAATGCAGAAAGTTTCCTGTGCTTACAGACTACAGGTAAGAGTTTGGGTGCTGCTATCAAAATTCTAAAGTATTTAAATACAAGTTCGTCGCAAAAGAAAAGCTCAGTAAGAAAATAAATGCTAAAAAATTTCCAACGCTTGTTGAGGTACATTTATTAACTGCCCTTCTTTCTAGTAGAAGTAAATTTATGGTTCTTGATGATTTCGGAACTATTCCATATCTATCATAGTCGCGAAGTATAAAAATGTCTTACTGATTCTTTACAACAGAGTAAGAGTAACAGAGTTATAAAATCTATGGCATGATTTCATTTGTATACAATTACGTTTACATAATAACTGTAAACTGATAAGGGGTTTATGTATTACTGTTTCCATTTTCAATATTGAAGTTTAATTAATTTTACCACTTTATTTCAAGCTGCTTTCTAAGAAAACTATACTAATGTTGATGCATAGAGTTTTTATACACTCATCAACTGTTTTCAAGCATAACTGGGGCTTACCTTTAGTAATATATATATATATATATATATCTTACTAAAACAAGTTTTATCCTATTCCCTTTATGTTTATAAACGGAACATAATTTGTAAAGAATGCATTACTTAATCATTATAAGGCCTATCTATCTTTATTGTGGTGAAACTTTTAGATAAGAGAAAAGTGGCTTAACCTTGCCAAGTCATGATTTATGGTTAAGGATATTACCTTAAGCAAAAGCTGTCACCACATAATAATTACTACTCTCTTTTGGTATCTTTTTACCAAACGTTACTATTTTAACAATATACCAATAAGGCCATTAAGGTTATTATGAACAATAGGATAATTTCCATAGTTTTTACTTTATAACCTCCTTTATAATTTTACGAAGTATATTTTTACGTGGAGATAAAGTTGATGGAACTAATATATCATAATGCATTTATCTATAACAAAATTTATAAGGTGTGAGATAAGAGGCCTAAGAATTAGCCATGTTGACAGTCAAATTAAATATTAACCTTTTTTTTATGTTCTATAAACTTCACAAAGGAATTTCCTCCTTTACATATATTTATAGGTTAGAGTGAATATATTAATTACCTAGCAAAAGGGTTATAACCATAACATTGTCATGAAGTAAAAGGATAGTTTTGAATCCGTGAAACCATGCTTTATATGTATAAGGGTCGTCGAATGATTTTCCACGACCTCGATAATTGCCAAGGATTAAGGTTTATAATAATAATACTTATTGCGTTTCCATACAGCACATATGTTGGTTGACTTTGCATAAGGTTTGAAGTGTAACCAAATATTGAATAAATGATTGGGGATCATTCTTTGGTGGGACGTTCGCTAGAATTATGCACTTAAACCCACAGTTCGCCAAATATTTGTTGGGCTATCGTGGCATTATCTGGGCCATGAGCTGCATGAATATAAGGGATCCCTCCTTGAACCCTAATCTCATTACTCCTTCCGTTCTTCTTGGCCTCCTGCCGCTCTGCGATGGTGTTGGTGCACCCTTGTTGCGCCACTCCTCTGCAACAGTATTATCCCTGTTCGTTGTCATCCTCGTGGGCTTGTCTGAAACACATTAAAGGAATACCATCCCGAAGTGTTGTTGGTTGTTAGGTGTTATCAGTTCTCCCTTCAGGGTTTCACTGTCTTATTAGCTTAACCCGAACCCTTGACTGAGACAAACTCCTTCCTCGAAGTCTTGTTCTGTTATATTTTGAATGGGTGTTACTGTATGTTAATCCCCTTCTCCCTTCCTGCAGAAGGGTTTCCTTTTCATGCTGGTGATAGTCTTACTGTCGATGGTGGTTGTGCCTCAATACAGAAATAGGTAAGAACTGTAAGTCCTTCTTTCGTTTGTTGTTTGTTTTTTAACAAGATTATAAATGTTTATCTGTAACAAGTTTGGCAATAATATTTTCTTTGTTGATTATAGGTCACGACCCTCCTCTCTGCTTAGCTTGTGCGAGGCTGCAACTGCAGTATGGGATTTACGAGTAAGCCTGGTTTTTTACCATGGCTGTTCCTCTTTGCTTGGTCCATTTGGGACAAAAATGGGTGCGTCGTCAAGAACTGTCACCCTTGGGGTTTCAGTTTATCTGTTACTTAGTTTATTATTATTCTTATAGTTGATGGGGCCCTTGAGCTGTGCGAGGGTGCTCCGGCTCCGGCCGTAACTGTATATATAAATTTTGTTTTAAAAACTTGCAGAAGCCGTGGGCTTTGAGTAGCCTTTTAGACTCTTCGCTTAGATTTGCTGTGTAAATGCTAAGGTTAAGAGATAGTTTGGAAAAAGGGCTTGAAACCCTCGATTTCATACTTCTGTCAGTATTTTTGTATTTGCAGGGTTTTAACCCTAACTTATATCATAAGTTGTTAATACAGTCTTTTTAATTATCTTGTGTTTATAGCACATTACTACAATTTATTTATTTTACTTGTATTAAAATTATAATGTTTAAGCTCGGCCGTCCGAAGTAATTATAGCATCTTTGCAAATTTATCTTGGATTAATAGAATACCTCTTGTAAATTTTTAGGTTGTTAATTAAGTTGTAAAATTTGTAACAGCTCGATAGGTCGAGCATACTGTCACTTTGTTTATTCAACTTATATTTATTGTAGAGTGCTTAAGTAACTAACAGTTACTTTCTTTTAAGTACAGAAGTTATATTTGACTTCGTGTTACTAAGATTGGATAGAATACCGTAATATCACTGCTCCTATACTTAGTATTTAACTTGCATACTTAAGCCATACAACATATATAATAGAAAGAATATACTGTAAGCATATTATCTTACCTATAAGTACTATTGCTCCTATTATTATTTATACTTAGTTTACTTTACTTAAAAGAGTTGAAATTGTTGTTATATAGTTATTACCCTACAGCTTATAATGACTTTTATGTTTTAACACAATATTTGAATACAGAGTTCTATTCTAGTTACTGTTGATATTATAATATAAAGCATTGCTTCATCTATAGTGCTATGCTTATCATTTTATATTTATTAACTCTATTCTCTGATAGTTATAATCACAGAATAAATTATTATTTAATTACTGTGTTCTTACATTTTCTATACTAAGTACCTTATAGAAACACTCTCTGTATTCTATATTGTCTTGTTTATATGACAAGCTAATAATTATAAATTTACCCATAAAAGAATTAATCTAGTTACTACACAGTTAAAATCTTAAGAAGTATAAGTTAACAGTTATACATTTTGTTTATGCTTAACTAAATAGAACAGGAATGAATGAGTAAATTATAATTTTTTTTTTTTTAAGTGAACCCTGCTACTAGTTAAATTATCCGCAGGAGTAAATCAGGATTCTAGCTATTCTTTCTTTCCATTTAATTCTTATATAAACAGTGGTTAATACTGGAAGGAAGTAAACTGTAAAGCTATGAAGCAATTAGGTTACTGAAAGTAACTAAAATAACCAGAACTATTTTCTCTACTTGTACATGCTATTACCAGTAAACAATACAATTTATTTCTCTGTTTCTAAAAGACTTAACAGTTTTCAGTACAGATTAATACTACTCCTGATACCAAGATACTTCTTCTGAAAAACAACACAAAGAAACTATTCTATAAATTCCATTAACATTCTATTCTGTATTTTCATCATACTATCTTTATTTGTAATTTCACCCCTATGCTGGAGCACGGTCTAGTCACTCCAGATGAGGAAAAACATAGGCGGGGTTGTAATTCTCATCAAAAATATTTTGTTACTGAATGATCTAAGAACACTATATTACTAAGCCATATAAATCTTTACATCATAAGCTACAATCATACATGCAATCATACACAGTTATTAAAACAAAGACTGTTAGAGGACAGAACCTGTTCTTGAGCTTTGGACAACAACAGCAATGGGAGGCTGTTCCTCCCTACCAATTCCTGGAGAGCACTCAAACAGTGACTCCTCAGGACCCTCGAGCTTGCTCTGGTCTCCTTGGCTGGAACTAGGTGCAGCAAATATCAAGTACCACTCTTCAGACTTAGTACCAATCCTGAACTTATTAGTAAGTTCTCCCAGCTGACATGCTGTAACAGACCAAGTTACTGCAGAATTCCTCTCAGAACACCTTCCTTACTATTTTCCCTTTTTCCTCAATGAATTTCCTGAATAACATTCCACCTGAATGATTCTTCTCTAGAAAATATCTGAGCCCTCAGCTCTATTCATTGGGTACTTTTAAAATATTGCCTAGGTCTTTTTGGGTTAGTTGTCATTTATTGAGCCACCTGCTCTGATCCCACTTTCTTGGGGGATCATGACCCCAATTGTAGGGAAGTTGCCACCTGCAACCTAGAAAGTGTTTAAGGATGCTGCCACTTGTCTTTTGCCCTCCACCTAGTTCCTTCCACCAGTTTGACCAATAACCTCTTATTAACAACTCTCCCATGCTATTGTCTCCCTTTTTTATTTATTAATAATAAAATATTCAGAATTACATTCCACTTCTTTTGACTGTGCTGAGTCATTGGTTCCTACTTAGCATTAATTTTAACATAATTTCTTAGGAAATCAAATTAAAATAATTAACATTATTTTACAAAATTGGGGTATGTGACAAGCGCCAACTTACTTAGAGGAGGTAAAAGGCTAGGGACAACCTTAGAATCAATGCACTTTAGCTAAGGGGACTTTAGGGATTTAGGCACAAAGTTGACACATGGTTCATGATGATGAGATTTTGGTGTAACAAATAATAATGTTTCTTTCTTTTTAATTCCATGCAATTTACAAACAGTTGCTATAGTCTCAAACAACCATGCAAGATGATATTAATCTCATGTCTTGCTAATGGAACGTGAATGTACCATGCCCTCAGTGCTTAAGTTTTCCTAAATATATATTTCCATGTACCATTATAGAGGTATCATATCAAGGAGCATCAAACTGGTTAGTTTGCATGCTTCTTATAGTAGTTGCGAGCATTTCTTCACACATTATTAATTTAACAGATTAAGAACACCATACATAAGCCTAGAAGTTAGTGGAAGGGGGATAGTAAAAGGGTCAAGCTAGGGGTAGGGTTGTAGGAGGGGGATTGCTAGGAGGGAGAGGGAGGATTAGGGGTAGGGAAAGAGATGGGGAGCTTGGGTGGTAGTGGGTCAATGAAGAGAGAGAGAGAGGGGTGGAGTTTAAGTGTACTTGGAGTAGTAGGGGAGAGTGATCCTTGAAAGAGAGATAAAAAGAATAACTAGAATAAAATGTTACTATAAGAATATTAAAATCTTATTGTGGTTAGAGGATATTCAGACACTACAAACTTGAAGTGTCATTAGTGCAAAAATCTCATCATGTCCATGCCTCCAAACCATGACTCATGATCATCCATACTTTCACTAATTTTGATGATTTTTTATAAAGTCACCTACAAAGGGTCATATTAATGTTGTTTTCATTTTAATTGTGTGCAATTTACAAATATTTGTTGGAGTCTAGAACAACCATGCAAAACAATCTTAATCTCATGTCTTGATACTATAACATGATTGTGTCATGCCCTCGGTGCTTAAGTTTTCCTATAAAAATATTCCAATGCATTAGTATAGATGGATCAAATCAAGGAGAATCAAACCAATTAGTTGGCATGCTTCTGATAATACCTTCAAGTAGTTATTGACACATTATTAATTCAAAAGCTTAAGCAAACCATGCATAATCATGGAGGTTAGTGGAAGGGGGAGAGCAGGGGGGTCAAGCTAGCGGTAGGTCTGTAGGAGGGGGATTACTGGGAGGAGAGGGAAGCTTAGGAGTAAGATGGTAGGGGCCCAATGGAGAGAGAGAGTGGGGGGTAGGGATACGTGGAGAAGTAGGGGAGACATATATTGGAGAGAGAGAGATACTATAATAAAATGTTACAATAAGAATATTAAACTCTTATTATTGTCAGAATATGTTTGGACACTACGAACTTGAAATATCTTTAGTGCAACAATCTCATCATATATGTGCCACCAAACCGTGACTCGTGATTTTCCATCCTATCACTAATTTTAACGATGTTTTATACAGTCACCCCAAAGGGTCATATTGATGTCACTTTAAGTTTAATTATGTGCAATTTACAAACAGTTGTTGGAGTCTAGAACAACAACGCAAGACAATCTTAATCTCATGCCTTGCTACTACAACATGAATTTATCATGCCCTCAATCCTTAAGTTTTTCCTAAATATATATTTCAATGTATTAGTGTAGAGGGATCAGATCAAGAAGCATCAAACCAATTAGTTTGCATACTTCTTAGCATATTCAAGAAAGTCTTCACATATTATTAATATAAAAGCTTACATTAGAGGAAATTTGGGGTCTAAAATGGGCCTTATAAGAAAACGTACCAAAATAAGTTTTTGTGAGTTGGAATTCAAGAACCAATAGAATTTCAATA